>OY282605.1:84091062-84691062 GCA_958298945.1 Atherix ibis | reverse complement strand
TAGTAAATTATTAATCAATTTGAAAAGAAACTATAATACAAACATCCTTAGCATTTTAAGTACATAATTTTACAAATTACTTTAACAAACATACATGCATACGTATAAAAATAAATTAATACAAATTTCTATTATACTTTAGAGAGGACACTGAATAAAAATGTTTTTTAAAAGAATAGGAATCATTTTTTTTTTTTTTTTGGTATTTGGGCTTTTTTCATTTTTCTGTTTAGATAATTTTTTTGATATCTTCCTAGTCTTTTTATATATTTTATTTTTGATACATTTTCACCTTACCAATATTAGTCCTTTCCCTTTCCGACTGGATAGTATTTTTTGTAATGTTTTTATTAGTCTCACCATTCTTTCATGTTTCGTCTTCCTCCCCACCTATGGAAGACTTAACACCTTTGGGTTTCTTACATTATCCCCTATATATTCCGGCATGATTTTATCTGCCTATAGTGGGTGTGGGAGCACATCTGTGCTAAAACTTTGAATTCCCTTGCAATATTAACAAGCATGCCAAGCAGAAACATGTGATCTCTGGGTAAGGTCATCATTGACCATACTCCTGCGGAACATAAGATTAATGGAAATTTTAATTTTATCAAAATTTTAATACCGTTCCGTCCTTTCCAACACCCAAGAGCATAGTATTTTTTCATAACATAACAAGAATAGCCCTGAACGTAGTGGGACCAAGTTTTATTGAACTTATTTATAAATAAAAAAACGCGAACGAATGAATGAGTAAATTTTTAAATTGTAGTTGGTAATTTCAAAATTTACTCATTCATGCGTTCGCGTTTATATTTATAAATAAGTTCAATAAAATAAAAGTGCCAGTAGAAAATTTGAAAGCTATTGTGGCATTTGTTGCATTACCGAGTGATAGTGACGAGGAAGAAAGAAGAGACGAGCAGCCGCTAAAAATAAACATAAGCCGCAAATTGTTTGGTTGATTAAAAGAAATACAGCGCTGTCATGGCACAAATTCCACTCCGTGATTTGGCGGAAATACAAACAGAAATCGGTGACGTGCCGGTTATTGGTAAATATGCACACATTAAACCGATAATTACCACGCATTTTCCTGATTCTTGGCAAAAACGTTTCCGCCCTAGTCGAGGCACTTTGAGCACGCTCAATACGCACAGCTTTTGCCACCCAGGCATCAGCGAGGACATTGAGTACACCAATTCTGCTGATCCAAAATCCAATTGAGCCTACAAATCGCTGATTTACAACAAAAATTCAGCTTCGCCAGAGGCTCTAAATGCCATCAATGTTCCAGACAGCTATCCGATTTCATTCTTGGCCAATTTCGGTAATAATTTAACAAAATTTACAAAAAGCCTTCCGTCAAGTTCCAGTGGCCGAAGAAGACATGGAGGAAACGGCAATAGAGTTCAAATATATAACATTTGGACTATGCAATGTTTTTGTGTTCGCATATGTCGATGACTTGTGCATCGCATCCTCGACACCAGAAATTTTAGGAATTTTCGGTACCAACCGTCGTTAACGGAAGAAGCTAGAAATGCATCCGAAAAATGCAAACTGATTTGTCCAACGCAAACCTATTGGCTCATCCCTCAAAAAATGCGGAACTTTCCCTCTAAACCGACGTATCACACATCGGTACAGGCGCAGCTCTTCACCAAATCGTCGACGAGGGCTTACAGCCACTTGATTTTCTTTGAAGAAGTTCGACAAAGTACAACTTCGGTGCGGTACATACGTCCGCAAACTCACGGTAATGTATTTATTCGTAAAACATTTTAAATTCATGATTCAAGGACGAAAATGTCACATCTACACAAACCACAAACCGCTCATATATGCTTTCGTACAAAAAACGGAAAAGGCAACAAAATATCGCGAAAAATTCACCAAAGCGATACACGATATGTCACATCCCGGAAAAAGTGCTGCGGTCAAAATAACAAAAATATTCATTTGGTCTGGTATGCAAAAAGATTCGCAAAGTATGTCCAAACTCCTTGAAATATCAAAATTCAAAGACATACGTTTCCCTCGCTCCCTAAATTCGGTAAATTTGATTGAATCATTTCCACCGAACAACGGCAAAGTCTACTGTCTAACTATCATCGCTCGATTCACCCGTTGGCCGGAAGCACTACCAATTCGAGATCAAAAAGCGCCGACCGTCACCAAAGCATTAATAGCTGGTTGGATATCGACATTCGGCGTTCCGAAAAACATAACATCGAACCAGGGCCGCCAATTTGAATCAACAATATTTAAAGAACTTACGCGAACGTTTAGCATCCGACATTTAACCACTATCGCATACCATCCGCAGTCCAATGGTCTCGTAGAACAATGTGATCGAACGCGTACGGCCTCCACCATGTGCAATAACACCGAAAATTGGACAGTGCATTTGCCCATAATATTACTTGAACTTTGTTCAACTTTCAAAGAAGACATCGGGGCAACACCAGCCGAACTGGTTTACGGAACGTCAGTGAAATTACCTTGGGAATTTTTCGAAACAAATCGAACGGAAACAAAAACAATGACCCGACTGGCGATAGGCCATATATATGGCGAACTACAAAAGACGACCCATGTCTTCATAGGAAATGATTTCGTTCGCCACTTACTTACCCGTCCATACAATGGACCATACAAAGGACTGGAACGATCCCCAATAAAATTTTAAAGCTAAGATGGAAACATAGATGAAAAATGTTCCGATCGATCGACTAAAACCGTCTTTTACACCGACAATAGAGATTTCAAAATCGACAACAGGACAACCGTTTTTGAGCAACACACACCGGCGACAAAAATATCAATTCAACCAACGTCAGCGCCCGCACCAACAAACGCATCTAAGAAAATTACAAATCAAGCGGCCACTTCGACAGAGACTTCAATATCGACAAAAGTAACAAACTCTGGAAGAAAAGTGCGTTTTCCGGCAAAGTACCTTTGACGCCATACTGTAGCTGTATTCGTAATTGGAGTAGTAGGATGTCGTCGTGCATTTCGTATTTGTAATAGGCTGTTGTCACGTAATTTCTATTTGAAATCGAAACGACCACGACAGAGGTATAAAGTGACGTTTAAGATTCATTTTAATTAGGGTTAACGATGATCGAAATAAAACGTGTTCGGTTACAAACAATTAGTGTGTTCTTTTATAGACTGTACTTTTTTAATAAATAAAAAATTTGCAAAATACGCGAAACAAGTCTAAACTTATTCTAAACTTATATACAATAAATTTCATATACAAGCATATACATTTTCAAATATAATTATATAATGGCTCAAGGCTACCAATTGAAAACACAATCTAAATCCATCGTGTATGTGACAGAACTTAATCCTTTATCTGCGCGAATAACAATTTTTATTTTCCGTCATGTATCAATGCCAAATATATCGTAAAATATATTAAGCATAGTAGGTTTAATTATTACTATAATATTGTTTTTTTTATTTTGTAATACATTTTGTCATTTATTTCGCTTTATATATTAATTTTATAAATTATTTTAGCTATATAAGGTCTACCAATTAGCAAAGTAGGGTTGACATAGGCTACGTTGAGTTATGTGATTCAGTTTTTTTAACATGTTCACACTGGAAAGTTTACCAATTGTTATAATACCTGCAACTTCGCTCGAAAATTGCATTAAAATAATTCAAAACAATTAAGAAAACGGTGGCTCTGTGGAAGCTGGTTTTATTTAATCATTTTCCTTTTTTTTCTGGCATGAATACATTTCTAATAATTTTAATTCAAAATATTGCTTTATTTCTTTTATTCTGTCACACAAATTTTACCGAACTAATTTTTTTTAATTATTTATGTTTATAAAGCAAATAATTACTTAATAATTTATCTATTAATAATCAAGAAATGAGCAACTTATTATTTTACAGAACCTGATTCCCAACGCAACAGAGCAATTATCCTGTTTAAAATTTACTCGGTACTAAAATAAACATTTCAACCAATGTGTTCAAAGTAAATGACTATCGTAATGGCGATCTAACATATTATTGACAACCAAAACTAGTTGCGGCAAATTAATTTATAAAAACAAAAGCAGCAAATCAGGTCAAAGGCACCTATTGATGTTTTAGTCTATCGATGCTTAGCATTATTACAACATCCCATCAAAATTAAAAATTCTGTACCATAACTTTGCAGTAAAAATATATTATCCGACACCGATGCATTGCCGTATCTACCAGCTTTATACCGCCAGGACATATCCAAAAGCGCTGTAAAATAACAGCAGTTTCTCAGCTGACAGTAATTGTCCACCAAATTTTCTATTTTCTCCACAAATTTTGCACGCTGTCACTTTATCGGAAAAACTAAAAGAAAAGAAGGTGTAATCAAATTAAGTAATTAACTTTGTTGGAAAGGAAAAAAATTGAAAAATGAATAAATAATTAAATAATTAATTTTGCTAACCCACAACACCTTGAAATATGTGCATGTCATTTCGGGCACTTCCATAGTAATTTAACCCAATTTTTTGTCAACCGTAATGCGAAGAATTGTCCTTCCAATCGCTCGCTGATCAACCCACCAATAACATGCACAATTTTTCCCCACTGCTTCTTACTATTTTTGGGAAACCTGCATCTACAATATTTGAATTAAGTTTGAACCGGCAGAATTCAGTATAAAACATCTTTATATATAAATCATGCGCCCTTTCTGTTTTTTGTGGAATATTTTCTTGCCCAAAATGCCAAATTATACATTTTCGCAAAAATAAGGCATTTTGTTTTCTCCTATTTCTAAATTCACTGCTATAGAGACATTAAAACATTGAATAAAAAATTACTAAAGAATATTACACAATGAACACTGGAAATACAGCAAGATTGACGTGGAAAAAACGTTAGATAAATTTACCCATGTAGCAGTGAATAAATGCGTTTCATAATGTAAGAATTGTCTCCAAACACTAAAACAACGGTCGCAAATTTTAACCAATTGTCTAATGATACCGCATCTTTAGTTCTTCAGGCGAATTTAGTTTTTAATTGTCTGCGATTGAATACACAGTGGTCACATATCTTACTTCGAAGCATTTAGGTACAATTACTATTTACAGCCTTGAAAATACATCATACTTATGTCTATTTATTTATTTTACTTTATTCGTTATTATTTATATAATGAGTGTTATTGTTTAAATTGTTTACTTATTTTTTTCTTTGTTATCATTTGATTTAGAGTTAAAAAATATAAAAAATTATGGTTTATATATATATTTATTAGTTTCAATAAATTGTAACGATAAAACTCCACTTTAGTTTAAAATTTATTTTTCAAAATTTTCTTTCTTCCGATAATTTTTGCAATTAAAATTATATCGATTCCTTTTGCATTAGAGTTTCTGTTTTGCTTATTTATCATTATATCTGTGTGCTGAAACGTGGTCTAGGTAGATCCCCAAACACCGTGTTACCATGAACGCTTTTGGCTAAGGCTTTAATGCTTGCCGCAATATCAACGTGATTGCTATCGGATTGCTAAAACAAAGAATATGTATAAATAAAAATGTTTCTATTAATATTAAAAATTACAAATAAATACAAGATGGAACATTCCTCAATGCGGATATGAATATTAGAAAGTGCCAACAAATATCTACAAATGGGACTAAAAGTTAGCCTCAGATCAATAATTTAGTTTTGGCATTTCACAATGACAGCAGTTACTTTTAGTATTTATATCAACTCGATTGAAAATATCTTAAAGTTTTTAAACCGATAAATCAATATATTATCATTTATTTTACAGCGAAATCAAATTTATAATTAAGCAGATAAAAAGAAATATCAAATTGTTAATGAATATAATAAATGAAAATTGTAGGGAAAAAAGATTTTATTATTTTTAAAAATAAAAAAGTAAAAAAATTAAAAATATAGATGATTTTAAATTACACTAAATTAAAGCAAACTTTAATAAATATGGTAATTATGACGGTTTTTTAGAAATATCTTTATTTGATAAAATCGAGTGAACATAGTTAAAAATATCGATCGAAATTCACGAACACTTTCTAAAATATTTAAATGGAGGAAGGTTACACCATGTACATATATATATATATAAATAATACATCATCATCGCCTGCATCAGTTGCATTAAATTTAATGTTAGTTAATGGTGAAATCGGAATCGGGAGACTTCTAGCCAAAACGAGTTTTTGTTTTTTGTCATTCGATCTTCGTACTTGCGTATACGCATCTAATTCACTTAAAGCTTCTAAAAATTGAAAAAAAATATTACTTAATATAAAATCTATAAAAACTTTTGTTTTCGTAATTTATTTTATTTGATGTTGACACTATTTTCTAAAATAAAATATTTTAATACGTGTTGATTAAATTACTTCAAAAATAGTAAACATATTCTTTTAAATTTTAATAAAAACTTATCAATTATTACATTGCGCTGCTCGGGACGACTTCAGCAATTTAAAACTATTGCATAACATATTGGGCAGCATTTAAACTAGTGTATAATATAGTGTAATCATTGACGTCGAATTGCAGCAACCCAACCTAATTCAAAGAAACTACTGTACAAAACCTCGATATTATTAATTCTCACGAATTTTTCGGAAACGACTACTCTGTAACTATTATGTACTAATTGATTTCATTTATAAGGGATGAACTTTTCCAGCAACTACTAATATAAAATTCATCTGGTTATGTCCAACTGGTCTTATGTATGTACCTATGATGAAGAGTATTTTACAAGGTGTAAAGTCGATACATTTTTGGTAGCAACAGATAATGTTGATCTTGCTTTCGACAGAGCGATGGCCTCACCGAGAACATCTAAAACATGTTAGAATTGTTGAATAGAGTAAGCGTTTAGCAAAATAATATGATTCATCAGGTTCAAATGTTTAACTTTGTATACAAAATCAAATGTAGCAGCTTTTCCCGGAAAGTTTTATATAGTTTTGTTTTATAAGCTTTCTTTTATTTTACTTATTCTACAAAAATATCAAATTTGTACGACTTTCTTTAATTTTTGGTCTGAAGTTTTTTTACAAATACATTTTTATATCGCATCTATCTGAATTCTGTATTATGAGAATAATTGTTTCGAATACTGACGTCATTGTATGAAATTTACATCGAATTCGGAAAGTAATATTGCCCACAGAGAAATTAATTGTTTTTTTTTCAAAACAAACTTCACACTTAAGCCGCATAATCATATGTATTTTGACAGCTGACATAACTAGGCTTGCTTGTGAAAAAATTCGATTGTTTATGCACAGTTGTTTTTGGTTGATACCCTTTTAAAAACGGAAAGTATTCAAGAAAAAACAGCATTTAAGAAAAGATAGAAAAGATAAAAATGCTGTTCAATGTGTGTGTATAGAAAAGATAAAAATGCCGGTGTGTATGGAGAAGGTGTGTTAAGTGAGCGTCAGTGCCAAAACTGGCAATTTTGATCTCGAAGATGCATCACGTTTTGGGAGGCCCGTTGAAGCTGATGAAGACACAATAAACGGATTAATTGATGCAAACCGATGAATAACAACTCGTGAGATCGCTGAAAGATTAAATTTATCGAATTCGACCGTTCATGATCATTTGAAATGGCTAGGTTTAATCTCAAAGCTCAACATATGGGTTCAAAAAAATGATCCATTTTCGAAGCATATCATCACTGGGGACGAGAAATAGGTTGTCTACAACAATGTTAAGCGCAAAAGATCCTGGAGTAGAAAAGATGAACCGACTCAAAGCACTTCGAAATCCAATATTCATCAAAAAAAGGTTATGCTATCTGTTTGGTGGGATTTCAAAGGAATCGTTTATTTTGAGTTTCTACCGAGCAACACAACTATCAATTCTGAAGTGTACTGTCATCAGTTGGACAAATTGAATGATTCACTTAAAAAAAGGCTAGAAGAAAATATTAATTTACTATAAGAAAATCGTCTTTCATTTTTATTTAAAAAAAAACGAAATTACTTTCCGAACAACCCAATAAATCATTTATTTTTTAGTGTTTTATTTCTTAAATATGTTTTCTTCGTTTTTAATGATATTATTCATGGGCTATGTTTATATTAGTAAGGAACACAGCTGTATTCAGCGCTTGAATATATCATATAATTTACGATTGAATTATAAGATATTTAAAAATTGAGAATAACTGATTATAGTGGCATTTATAAAATTGACTAAGCCGATCATAACCGACGCGTGATGTCACATAACTATATATAATAATCCTAATGTAAATTTATAATAGTATCTCTTAGTACAATAATACTCTAAATGCTGACATACATTTAAGGTAAAAAACTGAGAAGAGTGATTGGACAATTCTTTTGTAGATGATAAATAACGCAATTTTTAATGATAAATTTTTAACTTTGAACATTTACATGGTTTTGTTCGTGGCATCCTTAATAAAATGTAATATTACTTTTTAGGTTAATAATATTCATCTACAAACAATAACATATTCGTTACGAAGTTTTATGGTATGACCTAGTAATTATAATCCAATAATAATTTAGGACATGCCGGTATTAATTAATCAATAGTTGAACAACCGGAGGCAAAAGTGATATTGTGAATAAGCATAAGGTTTTTTCAAATACCTACACGTTTGTTTAACATATATAATTACAGTTCTATTTGATTAACAACATTTAGCCCCTCTAAAAATAGACAACTTGAACATAATAGCTTTGATTATTTCAACTAAAACACATTTATTGAAGATTTAAAACACTAATATCTAAGTGTATTAGGAGACTTCTGATAATTATTTTAAAAATAAATCATATTATATACACTTGCGGACAGATAATTAGAAACGATTCAAAAATTATTTTTTTTGGAATTCGTATCAGATTTTCGGGTATAAAATTGCAGCAAAATAGTACGGTTTTTTTTTGCTGTAATATTCTGCATTGTTCTATAAATAGAATTTGATGAAATTTTTTTTATATAATGTATGCAACGGTAATTATTGGAATGATATTAATTTCATTCTTAATACTTTGCCATAGAGTGTGGACGTATAATTAGAACCAGTGTTTTGAATTAAGTGTAATATTTTTGAATTTTTATTATGTAATAAAGTTATGTTATATTATGCTACAAACTCATTCGAAATTATGTAAAATTAGGTAAATAATGGGAAAACGAAGAAGCTGCACACCAGAATTTAGGCAACTAATAATAAATAAATATGCGATGAAAAATTCCTCAATGGCAACTGTTGCGAAGGACTTGGGATGTTCAAAAAAAATGGTTTTTACAGCTATAAAAACGTATACCAGCACTGGCTCATGCAACAACAAAATTAGGAGAAAACGGAGTCGAAAAACAACCAAAAGAGAAGATAGGTTGATTTTGCGGGCGAGTAAAGCTGACCCATTTTTGACGGCCAACAAAATTAAGGAGTCCTTGTCAAGTCAATTGACAAATAAATTGTCGGACAGGACCGTTAGACGTCGACTGGGTGAATCTGGTTTGCGTGGGTGCGTGGCTAAGAAAAAGCCACTTGTTTCGGCGATAAATAAAAAGCGCAGATTATGCTTCGCCAAAACTCACAAGGACAAACCGATTGGATTTTGGAAAAAAGTGTTGTGGAGCGATGAATCCAAGTTTTGCATGTTTGGGTCCGATGGTAAGGTTTATGTCCGTCGCCCCAAAAACCAAGAAATAAACCCCAACTACACACAAAAAACAATTAAACATGGGGGTGGTAGTGTTATGGTTTGGGGAGCGTTTTCGTGGTATGGCGTTGGTCCACTACACCGTATTGATGGACGCATGGACCAACATGTGTACAAAAATATATTGGTAAATGTTATGGAGCCTTACGCGTTTGAAAATATGCCCATTACGTATACGTTTCACCAGGATAATGATCCTAAACACACTTCACGCCTAGTGAAGAGTTGGTTTATGGACGAAAAAGTAGACGTAATGGAGTGGCCAGCGCAAAGTCCTGACCTTAATCCTATCGAAAATCTGTGGGGGGATGTTAAGAGAGGATTAAGGACCAGGACTTCCAAGAACGCAACCGACCTTTTTAACAATATAAAGGATATATGGGATAACATCCCCATTAGCAGAGTGCAACAGCTAATTTACAGTATGCCAAGGCGTTGTTTGGCAGTTATAAAAAATAAAGGATATCCAACAAAATATTAGTAATTTGCAATAGATATCCTTATTTAAAATTTTATTTTTTTATCTAATTCATATGTATAATACACTTTTAATATTAAGTTTCTAATTATATGACCAGGCAATGAAGCGCCATTTTTGTTTTATATCAATAGCGCAAAAAATTTGTTTTATTAATCATTATTATTAAATATTAATTTATTAAATTAAAAAGTCTTTGTTTTTCAATTTCCGTGAAGTCATTCAGATTTTACGAAGGATTTACTAAAAAAAACTTGTCGTTTCTAATTATCTGTCCGCAAGTGTATGTCATAATTTATTGAAAAATTATCATAAGTAATATTTGTTAAAATACCTTAATGCAATTTTTACAGAGCAAAAATATTTATCATTAAATTCTACACATATAGAATAATCTATTCATTCTATATGTGACTAGTGCCTTAGAAACATTCTTTATAATACAATACAACAATCGTTTTAAAAAAATTAATGAATTTACCTTCCGCATCTTCGGTTTCTTTTAAATCAGACATGGCAATAGAAGTCGATATCGGATAGGTTTCCATTCCTTCCAATTCGAATAGACAGTCCTTATCGAGTGTACCAAAAATGTTGGTTTGATTCCTATAGGTTGGACTGTTCCCAATACTCATTGGCAAACTATCTGGTGTTGCCGGTGGTGTGTCTAAATTTGAAACTTGTGTTTTCTCGTTCTTTATGGTACAAATTGGTTTTCGCTTATCATTTGTTGCATCCAAAAGTTTTGTTTTTGTAAATGCTGTTACTGTTGCCATAGCATGATCTTCGGCATTTACTACATTCAATTGTTTTGATGTCATTATTGGATCATATATCTTTGCGACCGATTTCAATTTATCAGGTACTTGATTTATTAAACTAATTAATAGTTTAAATTCATATTCAGCCTTTTCACGATAATTTTTAAGCAAATCGTATTGATTATCAGAGTAACGTTGGACTCGTTCATTTGTTTCACATATTTCATTTTCTAAAGCACTACTGAAATTTTTGCACAAATTTTTTATTTCCACTTGACTTTTTCTATCTATATTTGTACCATCTAATGTACTAATTGGATATGAAATTAATATACCGAACGTTTTTGAAAACAATTTATTTGCTTTTAATGAGTTGACTTTTTCATTATTTGTTAATAATCCCGAATTCAAAATAAAAATTGGCATAGAACTATGCTTAGCATGTGTTAAAATTTTACAATTGATGCAATAATGTAGCAGCCATGGTTCAATATTTACCATAATAATTAAATCTGTCTGGCTTATTGTAGTCTGCATATGATTAAATATTCCAATAGCCTGCAAACCGAGAACAATTATGTTATTGATTACTTTTTTTGTATTTATAACAACTTTTATATAAGCAATATAACTCCAGTTAAATTTAATATATATATGTATGCTTTTTTGGTATTAACAAGGACAATTCTATTCTAAAGCTCAATAAAAGTCTTGATATCAAATAAAACGAATTCCAACTTGAATTTTATGTAGTATTAAAACATTTGAATTTTAGTAAAAAAAGTTTATGATAATTTAAAAATAAAACGCGTTGATTGCATAGAAATTAATATCGATGGCGAAGAAAGAAATTGTCAAAATGATTAGTAGTGTATACCATACAACTTCCAACACACATATCAGTTTAAAGAATGATGTATAAAAAAAAATACCTTAATATTAGGGTTTTCCAAAAAGAGTGATATGATTTCTTTTTTTTAAAAAAACATACTAATTGTTTAGGAATTAGATTGTACTTCACATTAAATAAAAAACATTCAAATATATTTTCACAATTGCGATAATTATATTGGATTGTCAAGAAAGTAATTTAGTTTTTTTTTATAAAAATGAAAGACGATTTTCTTATAGTGAATTAATATTTTATTCAATTAAATATTGTCCAGTCTGATCCAATACCCTTTGCCATCTTTCTGGCAATAGCATGATTCCACGCTCAAAATTTTTGTTCTTTGTTGGCGAAAAACTGATCCAAGTGATTTTTAACTTCCTCATTTGAGTTAAACGTTTTACCGTCTAAAATTTTTTGTAGAGACCGGAACAAATGATAATCGGAAGGTGCTAGGTCTGGAGAGTATGGTGGGTGTGGCAGTAAATCCCATCCAAGCTCTAAAAGCTTTTGTCGAGTGGTCAAACTTGTATGTGGTTTCGCATTATCCTGTTGGAACACTATACCTTTCCTATTGACCAATTCTGGTATTTTTACTTTATGAATCATTCAATTTGTCCAACTGATAACAGTACACTTCAGAATTGATAGTTTTATTGCTCGGTAGAAGCTCAAAATAACCGATTCCTTGAAAAAATCCCACCAAACAGATAGCATAACCTTTTTTGATGAATATTGGCTTTCGAAGTGCTTTGAGTCGGTTAATCTTTTCTACTCCAGGATCTTTTGCGCTTAACATTGTTGTAGACAACCTATTTCTCGTCCCAAGTGATGATACGCTTCAAAAATGGATCACAAACGTCAATGCGACGGCACGGTTTTTTTCCGTAAGAAGATGAGGAACCCATATGTCGAGCTTTGAGATTAAACCTAACCGTTTCAAACGATCATGAACGGTTGAATTCGATAAATTCGAGTTGTTATTCGCCGACTTGTATCAATTAATGCCTTTATAGTGTCTTCATCAGCTTCAACTGGTCTTCCAGAGCGTGGTGCATCTTCGAGATCAAAATTGCCGGATCGAAATTTTGCAAACCATTTTTGGCACTGACGCTCACTTAACACATCTTCTCCATACACACGGATAGTTTTTTTCTTGCTTGAACAGTATTTTTATCTTTTCTATCTTTTCTTAAATGCTGTTTTTCACTTTCCTTATTTAAAAGGATATCAACCAAAAACTACTGTGCAGAATCAATCTTATTTTTTCACAAGCAAGCCTTGCTTAAGTGTGAAGTCGGAAAAAATACAATTAAGTCCTTTGTTGGGAAACAACGAAATTACTTTCTAGACAACCCAATAATATGCAGAATCGAAAGGCTTGAATAATATAAATATTGTCATCCGACACATAAACATCAAATTCTGCAGCGCCACCGCACACTATTCGCTTTGCATTCTTAGAGTTCATTACACTCCTTCGAGAATAAATTTGCTGATTAAAACAATGTTAAACATATAAAAAAGTTAAATTTTGTCGCTTCTGAATAACAGATTTTGTTTTCTGATCACAAAAAAACAATTATTATTATTGTTTTGTACATACGAGTCAATTATCAGATTATTGAATTTTAGAATAGGGACGTTAACATACTTACCATATTTTGTTATTGGCTTTACATCACCATCTTTTATTGTAATTTCTCCATATTTATAATTAAAAACAAATATTACACATATGGTTAAATATAAAGTAAAAAAGTTATAATGTATACTGAATCAAACAATTTGAGAGGTCTACTTTGTTTTGCCTTCGATAACCCAAGATTTCTTTCCGCCGGCTCAATATTTGGAAGGTCACTCAAACAGGTTTTTCTGTTCGATATCACTAGCAGAAATTAGTTAGACATAGTGAAGATGATACCTTTAATGCTAAGTTCCAGATCACCTTCTACAAGGCAAGCTTAAGGAGTGCATTGGTTGCAGACACCTGCAAATATTAAATGGCTCTAAAATTACTCCGGAGGTTTTTATTTGACTTCAAACTTTAGTCATGGGTAGCCTAGTTAGTTTTCTGAGCTTAGTTTTGATATATAATTCCCATGCTTTTAACCTGGATATGCTATCGGAGGCGGGCTTACTTAATGTAGTTTAAGAGGTGGTAAAGTTGTTGTCCATATTCTTACAATTATTCCTTTGACTGGGACAGATATATCTGATTTTTTGCAAATTTTCCTTCAGTGAAGCCTCTCTGATTTTTTCAGTATCCGACTATCTTGCTATGTAGGGTACCGGAGAATACATTATAGATGGTACTACTCGGCAACGTTATATATCTATAATTGGTATACACAGTTATATCTCTCCCTTTTATACAATGATCAGATAATGTACAATGCCAGTTTTGGGTAATTAGAAGCTGATGAACTGCCTGATGTGGTTGGTTACCTTTACAATTGATCATTTCACCGATTATTGGATCGCTTGAGTTGTTTTCTACATTCTTTGTGGCTGTAATAGATTCAAGTCGTCTTCAGTAGAAATCACTTCCAACTCATTTCCATTATGGTCATTGCTGTTCAAATTGTTATACAAATCGCCGTTTTATTCACATATGTTCGAAAATAAGATATCCGTCTTTGCCGCAGCCAAATGAGCAATTTTATTGCTTTATCCTGCTCACAAGCTAGATAAAACATCCACGCCTGGTATGTTTCTTTTCTGTAGTGATCGATTACACAGACTTATTTTTTTTTTTATCTGTAGATGATTCCAAAATTTAATCCAAAGCTGTGGTATTATATTTGTTTGGTCGTACCAATCATAGTGCTTTTTAGGTGTTTCCAAACTACTTCAACATCAGAACATTCCTTTAACTCATTGAATGGTGTTCTGTTTGATTAGTTACATTTTTAAAAATTATACTACGACGCTGCAGTATATAATTTCAAATTTAAACGATTTTTCTCGTCTGTTCATCAAAAGTATTTTAATATGATATGTATATTTTCTACAGCTTATCCTTAATAGAGTTCGGAATGTATTTGAAAGTTTGCTTTGCGATTCAGCAGCTTGTCAGTGGAAATTTGGTATGACAATCCAAGTCAAGTATTCATCCAATTGGAGTTCAATATTATCCACGTAAACCATCTAGAGGTTGCGTACGAAAGCAGCGATCGATAAGTAGCGTTTCATTTTTGAGTAAAAGAATAAAATTAGAAATGCAAACACCTTGTGATTGTTGGTTGAAGGATTAGTGAGCGATAAAATGAAATTTTCATATCGGCATTAAAGAATAAGATCCCTGAATCTACACGACTGATTTCATAAAATAAACGAATCATCCCCCTAATTTATCCTTTAATACGCTCCGGCCTATTTATTTTTCAAAAAATTATATTATGTTAATGCTCACGTTTACATTAAAACCTATAATATAAATATGTTTAATATAATATAATTTTTGACATATTTATCTTATACCTGGAGTTTTTTGTTTTACATTCGTTCAGTCTACCAAAACCTAAAGAACTATCTGAAACACAATCCAGTTAGGTGTTATACATTAACTTGGCTAATATAATATGGTATAAAGGGGTCTACCAAAACCTAAAGAACTATCTGAAACACAACCCAATGGAGAAAAGGAACTCAACTTCTTAACCTCACAACACAAACACAAAACATTTACAACAAAAACAGATAATATGGCGGCACTGAGAAACGTCAACGAGACTAGAAAAAATACCCATCATAGCACCAAACTACAAATAATCATGGCAAAGAATAACGAATAGCGAAAGCCATTTGTTGACAAGCTCAGCAAACAATACACAATACTCAATGGATAAAAAAAGGACGAAGAAAGCAAAATGGACGTTGGTAAATTTGAACACATTTCATGACAAGAGATATTTAAGTGCATCGGAATTTTACACGTAGTGCTAAAATTCTTCGAACTTCGTTCTTTGTACTTGGGTCATTAATTCACCATTCCAATGTTTTTAATATGCATGCAGTTATATGACACTATATGGAACGAGTCAAATTTCGAGATAAAAAATATCTGCAAGTTTCGCATTACAAGAAAGCGCAAATTAATTATGCATACTCGCAAAATGACTATAAAAAAGTGATTACGACCATATAATAGTATCATAATGTACCACAAGACTCCATATTTACATCACTAAGTCTCTTGCCTTTATAAATTTTAATGATTTATTTTGTCCAAAGAGTGGTTAAAAAGTGAAAAGTTTGGCATTCAATAAATGTAAACAAATGTGATGTTGGCAGTTCAATGTTTACCAGAAAATAGTTCAGTGCTGGTGAACGTAAAGTATGTGTAAGAAAATTTAAGGGAACGAATTTTTCAGTCTGTTTTCCATTGTTGTTATCATTAGCTGTATTCCATTGGACCAATTTTGCTACAGCGCTGTAGACTCTCAATAAAATGAACATATCACTACAGCAGTAAAATACAATCACACAATAGTCACCAACAATACTGAGTTTATTCACACATAAACAATAAAAACAAAAATATGACATTTCAACATAACCAACGAACCCGCAAATATATCTATTTTCACTGTAGCAACTACAATCCACCTACCGTACATTGTATGTGTAACTCCAAATGAAAATTACTGCTCTGTTCGAGGTAAAGTAGATGATGACAGATACACAACTAGTGTAGTAGCAAAATTGGTCCAATGGAATACAGCTATTGTGTTAAAATAAATAAATTATTATTTTAATAAATTTGTTTGCTTTCGCTTGCTCTATTAGACCATTTTGTAATGCATTTACTAAATAATATTGTTTTCAGTTTTTTTAGAATATTAGTTATTAATTATTTAAGTACATTAAATATTCCATCTTGTAATTTAGTTTTAAGGCATTTGCTTTAATATTTTATACGATGAACTTCTATATTATAAAGAATTTGTTGTTATGTAATTAATGCTTTTTTTAGCATTAACTAAAATATAGTTTGGTCAAACTTTCTTAAAACATTTTTTATAGTTTTAATATAATAATAGTGCTGTTACTCAAATAATAACCATTTATCCCACACCCGTCAGGATTGGAGGAGAACAAACGAAAAAAAGAAGAGAATGAAACAACATAGAATAAAAAAAAGTACGAACGGTAAAGCGACAAACCAAAACTAAATAGAAGCACAGACAATAAGATATCAAATTTCAAAAGCTCAAGCAATCGCGACATAAATTTTCAAATCCAATATTAGGGAAACTCTAGATGAAGTTCAACAGAGAGTGTTCCTATGCTAAAACTTTGTGATACGAATGCCAGCATGAAATGCATTCCGTATAAATAAAAAGAATTGGAAGCCGATTTATTTTTCGCGAATCATGCGCTTCTCGTTAATAAAGACTTGTGGTCTGACAAGTTCAATTATGTGAATCAATTTATTTTTTTCAAATTAGCTAATAATAGAGCCACCAAATCAATCACAAACTCAAAAACTCAATTCTAATAAATTTATAAACAAAAAATTAATAGATAAATGAAAGAAATTGCACCTGCACCACTTCTCCCAAATTTATGGTATGACAAAAATTGTTGTCATACCATAAATTTGAGAAAAAAAACGCATGTAATGTGCTAGATATAATCTCATAAAACGGAATTCTAAAATAATCACGAAAAAAACTATTACATATAAGAAGATTGCCGGTTGAAGATAATATGTCTTTTGGTACAGTACGTTTAGTATCTGTAGCATCCAGTATTCAGCAAACACAACAGCAACAGCAACATCAACAATACCAGCAACAACAACAACAATAATAATAGTAATAATAAGAATCCCAACGGAACCACGAACAACAGCTACAATAAGTACCTCAATTGTTTTCGATCCGGCCACTGCACTACCCAGCAAACCCATCCAGGCGACTGTTTCGTTACATTTTCTTTACAATGAAAACGTTTTTGCCCCAGTATATTTCTTGACATAAGTAAAACATTTCGTCAAGTTCGGCATCTGGGTTTACTCTCAAACTTAAAATGATCATTTCTCCCATGTATTACATAATACTTAAATCATTCTTTGCAAGCAGATATTTTTAATTATTGTATATGAAGTTAAGGAACTCTCGAATATTCTCAGATATTCGTCAGTATATTACAAAGCGGCATACTTGGCTCCATTCTATACAATATTTGTATTTGTGTATCTAGTAAAAAAACCCAACATGCTTTCGGAATCGTCCAAACCTACACATATATCCTCCAGAGCTTATGCCAAATCTATATATATAAAAATGAATGTCCGTTTTTGTGTGAGGCTTATAGACTCGAAAACTATGCATAAAATCATACTGAACCATTATACCAATTTGTTCATTGAGTCTTTAGAATGGTTTCTATATAGTTCCGACACCCCTCCGGTAGGTGGTGGTAGATGTATATGCCAATTTTCAAACACATTAGCTGTATTCGATTGGGGAAAGTTTCCTACTGTGCAGTAGTTGTAGCTGTCATCATCTACTGTACCTCGAACAAACGAGTTGTCGCAGTAGTTGCGCATACTATTTAGGGTGGGGAAATTGTCGCAGTAGTTGCGCATACTATTTAGGGTGGGGAAATTTTAGTTCCCGAACTGGAAATAGATGGCTTAGCGAGTTCGTTGGTTATGTTGAAGCGTCAAATTTTTGTTTTTATTGTTTATGTTTGCGTAAAATCAGTTTTTATTGTTTATGTGTGAATAAACTCAGTATTGTTGTTGACTATTTTGAGGTTATATTTTACTGCTGTCAGTAAATTGTCCATTTTATTGAGAATCTACTGCAAACTACTGCACAGTAGTAAAATTGGTCCAATCGAATACAGCTAAAAACAGAATTGTAAGTATTAGTAGAACTGTTTGTATTCCAATTTTTCAACAATAATGCATCATATTTTGCATTTCGATTTTTAGTGCACACTGTTTAGGAACACCAAAGTAATTTTGAGGTTAGTTATCATTTCAAGAACGGCAATCGGTTAGCAAAAAAACTCAAGAGAGGTCAAATTGTTCATTTGTAGAGAATTTATGAATCCTAATGTTTAATGATTGATTCTTATTTATATTTCAACAAAGACTAAAATTGAAAAAATGCCGCCAAAACGACAAAACATCGGTCGAAATACACGAAAGAACCAACAGAACAGAGTTGCGAGAAATAATGAAAGTCGAGAGCAACGTGAACAACGTAATGAAATGAACAGATTACGAAGAAAACAGTCACGTGCTAATGAAAAGGAAGAACAAAATGCGTTACGAATTGAATTAAAACAATTAAGAATGAGAACTTCGCGAGCAGCAAACAATTCACAACTACAAAATATGAATGAACGAACACAACGACAAGTAAGTCGTACACGTCAATTTGCAACTTTGAATCGATTGGCTTTCGAATAGTCTCGATCTCGAGGAAAATCCAGCCATCAGTATTGGAACCATGGACAAAGTTTGTACGCATTGTAATGCATTGAAATTTAAAAATGAAACGCCAGGAATGTGTTGTTGTAGCGGAAAGGTTCAATTACCAGAATTACATTCACCACCCGAACCATTTTTATCATTACTTTCTGGAGAAACAAAAGAATCAAAACATTTTTTGACCAAAATTCGCAAATACAATACATGTTTTTAAATGACATCATTCGGTGCTACCAATATCATCAGAGATAATTACATGCCAACATTCAAAATCCAAGGTCAAATTTATCATCGTGCTGGCTCTCTTCTACCACTACCAGATGCAGATCATAAATTTCTTCAAATTTATTTTATGGGAAATGCGAATGAAGAAGTGAATCAGCGCAGTGCAATCAGTAGTGTAACCAAACGAAACATCATTGAATCATTGCAAGGAATGTTTCATCAGCACAACGAATTGATTCGATTGTTTACAACTGCAATTGATCGCATGCCTTCGGATGATTTTAAAATAGTAATTAGAGCAGACAAAAGACCAACTGGGGACCACGAAAGACGATACAATGCACCAACAATTGAGGAAGTTGCAATTCCAAAAAATTCAATGTACCAGGTGTATAAGCTTAAATCCGGTGTTTCGTCATAGATGGCGTGAGTGAGCGTATTAAGCCACCATGGGCACGCCATACTTTTTTTTATGAGTTTGACATCTGTCAACATTAATCAGTGCATATTGTCAGCAATTTCGTACAACATACATTTTTTCTTTGGTAATCATATCTAGTTTTGTGCCAGAAAAAGAGCATATGCAGGAAACTCTGCTTTTCTGATTTAATTTGAAGAAATCGGCTGCCGAATCGCATCAAATGCTTATGGAGGCCTATGGTGACAGTGCTTTATCGGAAACAACGTGCCGAGATTGGTTTAGTCGGTTCAAAAACGTCAATTTTGACTTGTGGGATAAGAAGCGGGAAAATCGGTCTAGGAAGGTTGAGGACCATCAATTGCAGGCTCTTTTGGACGAAGACGATACCAAATCGCAATAAATGCTCGCGGAGCAATTGGGTGTTACTCAACCAGCCATTTCCATGCGTCTGCGTGCCATGGGGAAGATTGAAAAGATCGGAAAATGGGTGCCGCATGAATTGAACGATAGGCAGATGGAGCGACACCAAAACACATGCATAATCTTGCTCGCCAGACAAAAAAGAAAGTCGTTCCTATATCGGATTGTGACGGGCGATGAAAAGTGGATATATTTCGAGAATCCTAAATGGAAGAAATCGTGGGTTGATCCCGGCCAACCATCAACATCTTCCCCAAGACCAAATCGCTTCGGACGGAAGACGATGCTGTGCATTTGGTGGGATCAGCAGTGTTTCGTCTACTAAGAGATGTTGAAACCTGGTGAAACTGTCAATGACCACCGCTACCACCAACAACTGATCAAATTGCACCGTGCTCTGCGTGAAAAAAGGACGGATTATCAACAAAGCCACGACAAGCTGATTTTCCTCCACGACAACGCACCATCGCACACGTCAAAAATGGTCCGAAACTACTTGGAGACACTCAACTGGGAGGTGCTACCCCACTCCGCTTATTCACCAGACCTGGCCCCTTCCGACTACCACATGTTTTTGACGATGGGCCACGCGCTCGCTGAGCAGTACTTCGATTCTAACGTAGACGTCCGAAAATGGCTTGATGAGTGGTTTGCCTCGAAAGAGAGGGAATTTTTTTGGCGTGGTATCCATAAATTGCCCGAGAGTTGGGAAAAATGTGTAACTAGCGAGGGCAAGTACTTTGAATAAATTTGTTTTTGCTTTATATGAAAAAAAAACCGTTTTTTTGACAAAAACAGCGGATTTAAGCTTATTCACCTGGTACTTACACACGAAATAAAGGCTAGAAAACCGAATGCAGCTAAAGTTATAATTGATGATATGCCCAAGAATGGTTAATATAAGATAGGACACCTTTATACTTGGGAATACCCTCTATTTCGCATACAAGATATATGAAACGTATCCAATTTAATTTGAAACGTATCCAATTTAAATGATGATTGAATGACTTTGGTGTAGGTGCATTTAAACCAAGCGATTCTTATTTCAAAATTATTTCGTAGCTAGATATAATAACTAGTAATAGCCCATATATATTAAAATATTTGTAATTTCTTGATTTTGCTGCACATCGTTGCATAAGTGCAACGATGGTAGTTTTGTTATATATAACTTACTTTTATTATGTACGTCAATTTGATTGTATAAATAGAAAAATTTATCTAATAGAAATTCATAAAGAAAAACGAACTTAAGCGTTCTATTTTAATTTCTCCAAGCAGAAAGAAACGGAACTTAACAGTACTGAACTGAAAGAAAAAGGGGCAACGTCCCGGTGCTCCACCACAACTCAACAAATATATTGACTAGCAAATACCGATTGTCTTAAAACTCAAATTAAGTCTGAATTGAGTAGTGAATGCTAAAATAATAATCAACCTAAAGCAAATTCAAAGTTATTATACAATACATAGGTCATTGCGGCGAAAAAAGATCAAAAAGTTATTATCGAAGAGTAAAATCGACAAATTTATTGAACATGCTTTTACTTTAGCGAAACTAAATTAGATATTAAAAAAAGCCACTTGAAATTCACTTTACGATATATTAAAACTGCAAATGTAAACAAAACTTATATCTTCCGAGTGTTCGGTATGCTGCCAGTTCGTATAGACTGGAATAGTATTTTAGTTGTCTTAAAACTCTCCAAACGTCTACAAAATTGACGCGCAAGTTATTTGACTTACACATACAAAACAAATAACAAACTAAAATACTATTCTCTTTGCAATAATGAGTTACAAATTATATTACTTATGCTTTTGGAATTCAGAAAATTTCCATTACGAGAACTAGATCCCGATGAATATGCAGGTTGTTCGATTTATCGGCGCTTGGGCAAACATAAGGACATACAATTACGTGCACATATACGAAAATAAGGCTAAGGAGCATATCCAGTTCTTTATTATAACCTTTGACGTTTCAAATAACAGCCACGATTTAATCATGGAGAACTAAATACCCAATACAGAAAATCCAAAAAAATTTGGAAAAAAATATCTTTGTTTCTCGACATAAAAATATGTCTCTTTTCAACTCAATTCACATTTCCCAGTCATGTTCAACAGCGTCGATACTTTTTTTTATAATAAGAGCCATCGAGCTCCTCAAAATAGCCATTAACCGCTGACTCTACCTCATTATAAATAAGATGAATCTTATACCACCGAGCCATTTAACTCACTGATTTTGGCCATTGCAATAACGGATGTGTGATCTGGCGCATTGTCTTGATGAAACAACACTTTTATCTCAAAATATGGTTTTTGTTCCCTGATTTCATCACCCGAACAATGCAATAAATTCGCATAATACTCGCCGTTGATTATTTTTACTTTTTAAAGATAATCAATGAAAATTATCCCAGGCGCATCTCAAAAAAACTAACGCCATGACTTTGCCAGCAGATAGAACTGTGCATGCCTTTTTTTGAGCCGATCCTACATCTCAGGTATGAAGTATTGGACCATATCTCATCCATAGTTATGAATTGACGCAAAAATGCGACTTCATTGCTGTGAAACATCGCCAAACACTGGCGCGGTCACCTCATGTTGGTGACTACTGCGATGTTTGTCTTTGCTGCTCGTTTAAACTCTGCCACCCAATGTGATTGTTGCAAACTCATGAGCAGACTCCCCCAACCCCAGAAGGGAGTCTAGCTCGACTTTGATATTGATTGACCTAACCCCTCTCAAATGAAAGTATTCACTAAGACCGTTCACTATTAATGGCCGTCAAATAAAAACTAAACAACGCAGCGTCATCAAAAAACCATCGTATTTTTTCAAACAATCGCCATTTATGTGTATACGTAAGATCGAGTACTTCTGGAACTACTCTCGTACACTATAATCAAATGGTTACATCGAAAAATTAACGTATTTAATAAAACTAATACACATATTTGAATGCCAACGAATAAAAAAGTTTAGGTATAAGCCTATATACACTTTTTACTTTATAAATAATTTTCTTTGTAATGCATTCTATGAAGCTTCTTTAATACTATATAATTCTATCAACAATATCTTCTTTGAAAAACATGATACAGCGAGTTATTGGAAAATTCAAAAATGGAATCTTTGGAATGCATTCATCAAGATGATTTTAAAAATATATGGAAATCTCGAAATTTATATAATCAATGCATACATTCAAATGGAAAAAATAAATGAGTATCGGATTTTTGAAGTTATTATATAACTATATCTAAAAGTGCACCACTTCCTGTTGGGATTCCACTATCAAAAGTCGATCACAGTATATTCTTTTAGATTACTGCTATATTTGAAGCTGAAAATAACAGATGAATTTTAGAATTTTGATTCATTTGAATAAATTTATTCCCTTTAATACCCCATTTAGTGTCTACACTTTCTAAAGTTGACTTTATTAATCGTTATGACTGTCAATAATGTTAACAATTTAAAAATATATTTTTATTAAAAGCTTTTTATTGTCTTGTAAAAACATTTTCATAATAAGCCCTTTATTCCCGAATTTAGGTAAGTTACCTTGTTGAATATGCAATTGCCTAGCTAATCAACGTTATTAAATCTTTACTTTACTATCTGTACAGTTTAAATTTCGCTCAAACCATCGACACGTAGGTACTCGTATCTTCCAGTATGGGAAATTGTCGCTTCTTCACCAAACGTTAATATCAAAAAATGGGATTATTAACTTTTTCAACTATATTCTAGATGTATAAATAACAATTGACGCCTTAATATTACATTGCTGCAATAGAATAGTAATTTAAAAAACTTCGTATAATCAAGGAAAGAAATGCAAATTTATATATGGTTATAAAATAGATATACAAAAGATGGACATTTTGCATTTTACACCTATATTACCAATCCGTTCTTCAATTAAAAACATATTCACTAAATTTAGCTTAATAATCCAACTGAAATTTTTTTGAAGAATTCCTAAATCTTATATTCTATGACCGAAATATTACATGCAATCAATATACAAATTACCTGACTTAAGAATTCCGTAAATTGGGGATACAGTAGTCCACTAAACGTTAACTTCTGCTTCAATTCATTTAAATATATTGTTATATCCGTGTATTTTGAATCAATCACATTAGAACAGTCTTCAACATTATTTTTAGAACCGATATTACAGTCTGTATATTCTACATTCACAATTTCCTCATTGCATACAGCAATACTTTCGTTTCCTTCATAATTTCCAATTATGTTTAAACACTTGCAGGCAAGCAACATAGCTGGCATATGATGACAATGTATGTACTGAAGACTTGGTAGATATGTATGCGCTAAAAATTAGTTCCACAACCGCCCAAAAATATATAATTCAGTGACGGACAATATTATTTCAATTTGCTTGAAGAGTTTAATCTCTTTTTCACAATAATTAAGCAAAATCATTAATTATTTAACTTTCATGTCATAACATTTCCTATACCAAATTAAAACCCGGAAAAATTACATCGAGAACTATGTATATAGAGAAGCTAGCATCATGAATATGAAATTCACGAACAGAAAATTCGTACACATGCTGACTGAAAAGAGAAACATAAGACTATACAAACAGCGCCAATTTACTTGATCGACAGAACAGCGTAATTAACTCAAGAGCTGAATTCCATTGGACCAATTTTGCTACAGCGCTGTAGACTCTCAATAAAATGAACATATCACTACAGCAGTAAAATACAATCACACAATAGTCACCAACAATACTGAGTTTATTCACACATAAACAATAAAAACAAAAATATGACATTTCAACATAACCAACGAACCCGCAAATATATCTATTCTCACTGTAGCAACCACAATCCACCTACCGTACATTGTATGCGTAACTCCAAATGAAAATTACTGCTCTGTTCGAGGTAAAGTAGATGATGACAGATACACAACTAGTGTAGTAGTAAAATTGGTCCAATGGAATACAGCTAATCTCTAGAATTGGTATTGTTCCACAATAATACGAAATTAATTTCCAACTATTCAAGATGAATGTATATTCAAAATTAATGTTTTTTGCATATCAGAATATGTATAGTTATTTATACATAGGAATATGTAATGATATATTTGTGGTAGTAAAATCTTTATAATAGCAAGAAAAATAATATAATTTAAAATTTCCATATTAATTGTATTTGTTTTTAAACACAATTCGCATTTCAAAAGCACATACAAAGAGCAACAAATGCTTGTACTTCGTAATACCAAAGCAGCATGGTTTCAAATTTCAAAATGTAGTTAATAGGCGTTTTCCTTTGGACCACTTTTTCTACTAGTCGGCCGTTCTAGCTGTCATCATCTACTCTACCTCGAACAAACGAGCACATTGTATTGGGAGTTACGCATATAATTTACGTTAGGTGGATTCTAGTTGCTAAAGTGAAAATAGATAGTTTTGCGGTTTCGTTAGTTATGTTGAAGAGTCATATTTTTGATAGTATTGTTTATGTGTGAATAAACTCAGTTTTTATTGTTTATGTGTGAGCACACTCAGTATTGTTTCTGACCGTTTTGAGGTTATGTTTCTACTAGTGTTTAGAATTTGGCTTTCCTTTGGAATATAGTTTTCAAAAAATAGAGATACTTGGCGGAAAACCAAAAAGAACCGGTTTTTCCGATAAAGATGCTTGGCGGAAAACCAAAGAGAACCGAGAACAACACAAGTTTCCATTCCAATCACAGGCATGGTCTAACAAACAAAATACCCACGACTCGTCTACACCACTTGATATCGACATCAACCACCATGACTTAGCAGAAGGTTCCTCTGCTAGTATTTTATTGCATTTCTATTAATATTTATTTTATCGAGTTCCATTTCTTCAACTGAAAACTTCATCAACTCTTTTCTTTTTCGACAATTCTTTCGACAAAAATTTGTTCCATTCTTTCGACAAAAAAATAATATGCATTTTCATGTGGACGAATTTATATTTCGGGTGAAAATCTTGACTCTTACTCTCTGGATGATGATTTTGCTATATTAGCCTCCAATATATACACACTTTTCTGCGAGACGGTTAGAAATTGATACTAGACGCTCCTGTGAACAAATCCCAATCCGAGTTGGACAGAAATTAAGACGGGCTTGTCGATAGTTTACGGTGGTCAGAACTTGAAAGTTGACATTGAATTAGAGATTTATGTCAAAAAATGTCGACTCAAAGGGTTTGGCTTGGTCTGCTGTTATGCTGGGAACTTCAGAACGAGCAACAAAATTTTGAATAAAAATTCTAGCGATTATTTTAGCCGTACAGTCCCTCATGGGTATTGCTTCGAGCCATCTACAATATCTGTCCACTATTGTCAGTATATAAGACATACCGCTCGATTATTTAATATATAAGCAATTACCCAATAATATCTATATGTATAAGCAATTCCTAGATGAAACATGTGCTCTCTGAGTATGGTCGTCATTGATCGTAATCCTGTGAAACCTAATGTTCTTAAAATTTTTATCGAAATTTTAATACGATTCCCCATTCTTTTCCAACACCCAGAAAAAATATTTTTTATATTTTTTTCATAAAAACCATAAGAAAGGTCTAAATTTTACTTCCAATTACTCTCAGCGTGGTTCCATCTCGATGATTTAGATCGAAAGGAACATTTTTTCAGTAACACATTTTCAGGAGAACTAATTTGTTGCAACTCAGTGTGAAGGCACTCATCAACATAATAAAAATTGGTAATATATTATATTAACGAGTGTAAACAAGAAAAACGGAGATAACGCTGTGCCTGAAAAAGGCCACTTTTTTATGACACAAAGAAAGTACAGTTAGTTGTGAGAATATGTAAAATAATGGTAGACTAAGTCAAAACCAGGCTTTAGTAAGAATTGTTTCCATTTCAAATAAATTAGGATAACTTTTAATGCCTAACTATAAAGTTTTGTAATTTGCAACAAACCAAAATCGATTTTGTTGAATATAAAAAAAAAATGTTGAGTGAAATTTGTTGGAAGTAGTTCTCTTTTTTGTGTTATTTAATCAACGAATATTTGCCAAATTTCTTTAAAAACTTTTCATTTAAAAACTTTTTAAAAAATTAATCAATTTTAATTATTTTTGTTTATTGAGTTTATTTCTTTTTAAATAGTAATAATAAAATTAAAATACATTTTTTTAATTTTTCCATATGATTGTTATCATTCACACTCGTAAAAACTCATATTAGAGATAAGAATTTATACGTGAGTTGGTGTACCAAAAGCGTAAAAAGGGAAAGTAATATGATATTATATTAGCTGTATTCCATTGGACCAATTTTACTACAGCGCTGTAGACTCTCAATAAAATGAACATACCCAAGTAACACCAGTTACGAAAATTATGCTATTTAACGGCACTCTGACGGAACTGTGTTCCGTCATATAATTACGAATTTGTTCAAGATGGGTTCAGAAACTGTTCGTTCTTTGTCGCTGCAAGCCGATGCTCAAACAATTAGTTTGCTTTCATGTATGGGTGCATTCATACATGAAATTGCATGCATGGGTGCACCCATACATGAAAGCAAAAAAATTTTCGAGTTCCGGCTTTTACAGACAAAGCACGAACAGTTTCTGAACCGTTTCTGAACCCATCTTGAACAAATTCGTAATTAGCTGACGGAACAGAGTTCCGTCAGAGTGCCGCTAAATAGCTTAATTTTCGTAACTGGTGTTACTTGGGTTGCCATATAGTTAAATATTTTTAATTTTTTTTGTAATCAAATATATTTTTATAAAATTAAAAAATTAATAACAAAAAATTAAATAAAATAGCCTCTTCTAGCTATATAACCATATAAAAAACTTAAAACCTATTTAATTTCTAGGAACTCGATGTCATCGAACAATTCGGTGTCCGAAGTAGTTGCACAATGTTGTTCCTTTTTTTTGGTTTTTTGGATATATTGTCTTTTGTGGTATAAAAAAACCTCCTCAAAATTTTATTTATATCATCTTCCCTAACGAAGGGAAATTTATCCAATGCACAATCTATATTAAAAAATAGTTATTAGTTATGTTATCATAGATTTAAAAATAATTTAGATTATGCTTACTCTTAATTATTTTTGACACATTCAGGTCCTTGAAGCCAATATTTGCCTGCCTCCCATCAAATGTAAATTTGGAGGCCAATTCTTCGGTAAACAATATTTTGCACGTTGCATATAAAAACTTTTTCAATTCTGTTCCCGACTGCTTCATAAAAATATCTATCTGTTGATCAATATAGTACATACATTAAAATGATAACTTGTAATAATATCACAAATATGATCATACCAATTCTATTTTCACGTCTTCACTTGCTTCTAAAAGCGATTCATCAAATAGTTTGAATTTATCCAAATTATGGAATGGGAGTAACAGGTCTGATGCATGATTACGAGTGATTTTGTGTGTAATTTTTAAATTATTATCTCTTAGATGAATGAACTCTTTTAATAAAATTTTTTGATCGCGTTTAATATCGCCTATGGCCTGTTTCAGTTCGTCCCATTCTTTTTTTTCTACAACAACATATTTTAATGGACATGGTTGAGACAGGATTGGTGTAGGTTTATCAGGTGGCATTATTTTTACATGTCGTGGTTTTAGTGTTGAGGTAAATGGAATTATTCCACCTAAAATTGATTATTACAGTTAAATAATAAATTAAAATGTTTCATCCGAACTTTGAAGATATTCAGTGGAATAATGTTGTATTTGTGGAGTGCTGGAGCTTTCTTCTGTTTTAAGCAAACTTTGAAGATATTCAGTGGAATAATGTTGTATTTGTGGAGTGCTGGAGCTTTCTTCTGTTTTATCCAAACTTTCAAGATATTCAATGGAATTGTCGGTTTCAATTATATTACCTTGCACCGGTATAGGCAAATCAACAAGTGTGAATTCTAGGTTTTTTTTTTTTACTGCACATACTAATTTTCTTTTAATATCGTTCGCGACTTCCCTTTCGTACGCTCTTTTGGACATTTTCCTTTTAATAATATTATTATTTATTATATATTTTAATTCTAATAATATAGTTTAATTAATATAATGTACTATTACGTTTCTTTATTTTACGCACGAGGAAAACTTGTTGTCGCCGCAACATTCAATTAACAATTGGTTATTTTGACAACTAATAGAAATGTAAATTTACAATACATTCGCACTAAATTCATTTCGAGTTCAGTTAGTTCCGTCATTCAAGTCCATAGACGGCACTCATTCGTAATACGACATAATCCTGAACTAAGAGCCGTCAGACGTAACAAAACGGAACTCATTGACGGCACTTATTGAGTGAGTTCCGAGTGCGTTACTTGGGTATCAATACAGCAGTAAAATACAATCACACAATAGTCACCAACAATACAGAGTTTATTCACACATAAACAATAAAAACAAAAATATGACATTTCAACATAACCAACGAACCCGCAAATCTATCTATTTTCACTGTAGCAACTACAATCCACCTACCGTACATTGTATGCTTAACTCCAGCGGAAAATTACTGCTCTGTTCGAGGTAAAGTAGATGATGACAGATACACAACTAGTGTAGTAGCAAAATTGGTCCAATGGAATACAGCTATTGACTCGTCCAAAATAGCACCATGGTAGAGATATATAGCAGAGTTCCATCTTATGCCTGGTATGCAGCTCGAGCGAAGATAAATTTTAACGCGATCTCCACTAATCTCCCATTTAGCGCAGCTAAACGAGAGTGAAAAGTTTTTGTGTAGAGATAAATTTTGACGTTTCGGAACTTTTCAATGTCGATGTTGATGTTTTGTTGTAATTTTAAAAATAAATGAAGTGAATAGCTTTTTTAGCTGGATTTTATTCAAAGGATATGATTTTAGAAATTGTATCTTTATCTTATTTAAATATATTTAGTTATTTCTTATATTTTTTTTCTACAGGATTAACTGGTTGTTATTCAATTCGGTTAGTTTATTATACAATGACTGGAAATTTTAATGTTATATCTTTACATTTATTAAATGATGAGTGTTGAATTATATTAAAGGGAATAATGGGATTATTATTTATAGCAGTTATTGGTGGAAGTATATTAAATGGATTAATTTTTCCAGTTCCTTATATAATTTGTTTTCCTGATTATTTCAAGTTAATAACTTTATTTGTTTGTATTATAGGGGGTATTATGGGATATTTAATTTCAAATGTTTATTAATATTTTTTAAATAAATCATTAAAGTATAATTTTTTATCAACATATTTAGGGAGAATATAATTTATACCTTATATTTCTACTTATGGAATTATTTATAATATATATAAATAATTCCATAAGTAGAAATATAAGAATATAAATTTAGACTACTTTCGTCCATTGCAACGAAAGTTATCACTACAAATTTATCTTAGCTCGAGCGGCATACCGGCCTTTACGATAAAAAAAACACAAACGTCAAAATTTAGCTAACATTTATCTTTGATTATTGTCCCGTGCATTTATTTGTAGTGAAAACCAAAGTGAAATCTCGTGGAGACTTATCAATGCCGCCATCTACTTTTCAGTAGATTCACTCTCCTTTTCACTTTCATTTCACTCTCGAGCTGCGTACTGCCCGGCGAAATCGTGAGCTAAATTTTCCGATTTCGATTTCGCTAGCGAAAAATCGTATGAAAATTTATCTTAGCTCGAGCTGCATACCAGGCTTTAGATTTAAGAACTACTGGATAGGCCTCTACACAAAAATTCTGTCCAAATTTTGTTGGCAATACATTCACAGAACGCACACACATGCAATACCTCAGAAACGGCGTAAATCATTGGGGGCCAATTTAAAAGTTCAGTATGCGATTGAAGCGGTTCGTTCAAAACCATTTTTATATGTGATGTCATTTATGCGTAAATAAATACAATTTTTAATATTGCAGATTTTGTTGTTTGATGGAATTAGTTTTGTAAATATGCAATAAAACGCAGTATTTTCTTTTTAAATATTTATTTATTTATTATATATTTTCATTTTATTTATTTCACTATATATTATTTATAAAAACAGAATTTTTAAAGTGGGAAAGATTATGTAAAATATGAATTGTAAGTTATTTGATTATATGAAAGCAATTATGTGCACAATAAGATGTTAATCGTATACAATATTAAAGAAAATGCTTTAAAACTAAATTACAATATGAAAAATTTAATGTACTTAAAAAATTAATAACTAATATTCTAAGAAAAAAGAAAACAATATTATTTTCCATTCCAAAAGTGTAAAATTAATGGTAATTTAAATAGGCATGTGCAATACACAGTATTCTATTTTAAAATATTATTTATGTATTTATTTCAATATATATTATTTATTTTAACATAATTATAAAGTGTGGAAGAGTATATAAAAAGAAAAATTGCAAGTTATTTAATTATATGAAAACAATCATGTGTACAAATTTAAATTAATTTCAAAAATGAAAAATGAATTAAATGAGAAAATGTGATATTTTGTTTATGTTGAAATCAAACTACACCGCAACTTATTAAATATAAATTTTAATCTTAAACAAGCATAAGTACCATAGATGGAAAAACCTTAATTATAATATAAATGTGTGTTTATGAATGGAAATGGTAATTTGAATAGACATTGTGCATTTAAATTAAATTAAAAAATAAAGTATTAATTACATAGAACATTACAATACATGAAGTTCTTAATAATATATATTAGTTAATCGTATACAACATTAAAAGAAATGCTTTAAAACAAAAATAGAAAATGAAAAATTTAATATACTTAAATAATTAATAACTTATATTCTTAAAAAAAAATGAAAACAATATTATTTAGTAAATGCATTATAATATGCTCTAATAGAGCAATCAAAACAAATTTATTTAAATAATAAGCTTACCAAAGAATAAACTTTATTTATTATAACACAATGAAAACAGCAATGGAAAATAGACAGAAAAATTCGGTCCCTTAAACTTTCTAACACACACTTTATATACACCGGCACTGTACTATTTTATGGTAAACATTGAACTGTCAACATCGGATTCACAAATGATAAAGCTAACCCCCAAGTCTCCACTTTCATGGTGAATTAAAGTTTCAAACTCTCCGAAAGTCTACAAAATTGAGGCGGTTTATATTTGATTGACATTAACGAAATGTTTAATAAACCTAAAATAGAATTCTATTTCATATCAAAAGATTGTACAAAAAATAAAAATGACCTATCGTTGTATTTAAATTGTATCTTTGTTTCCAGTAAGTGAATTAAAATAAATATAAATTATGCTTTTGCAATTAAATAAATTTCCATTACGACACATAGATGGCAGTGGGTGTCATGTCTACATAAAAAATTTTTGACAATCGTATCCCCCTAGTAAATTATTGTACACAAAATTGCGTATACATATACGGTAAGGGCCTATCCAGTACTTCTTTAATCTAAGAGTTCCATTAACTGTAAACCTAGACTAAAAGTTTTCTAGCATAAAATAAAGATTGAAGCTGCTTGGACTGCTAACATATACTACTGAGGGGATCCATGGACCCATATTTTCTTCTATAACCCCTAGGGTAAACATTCATTTTATTTCATCATCCATTAATTTTTCGAATGCTGGCAGTGGTAGGTAAGAATATTGTCTAATTGGAGATTCTGTATATGATCAGAGTAGTGTTCCTCAACCGGAAGATAGTGTATGAATACAATATTAATTTAACCACTTTGAGACTAAATTCCTGTTCGGGTTTTAGATGGCAAGCCAAACTCTTTTCAGAAAATATATAAAGTTAATGATTTGGTGGTTTTACGGTAACTTACCAGCATATTCACACTACTTCTCTGTTGTACTATTAACAACTTAGCTAGTAGCAGATGATCTATTCAGACATCCAAAATTTGTTCATCATATAGATTCAACCCACTTAAGCAAAATACTGACACTATCGCCAGTACCCTAGTAATATGGTGACCTAATAGGTGCACGGTGTAAAATGCCTCCTATCCTATTGTGGTACCCTAGTAATGGTTGCTAACTTTCTTTCTAATACAACTCTTGTATGTATTTAAACATTTATTTTAATCATATTTTAAACTTTAAAATTAAAGCCATCGTGGCTACTCTATGATATATATTTAATAAATGATAATGTCGAAGTATACTACAATAATATAACGTAGAATATATACATTTTCTACGTTATATTAGTATACTTCGACATTATCATTTATTAAATATATATCATAAAGTAGTCACGAAGGTGGATTATATAATTATATTATATTATTGCACCATTATTCTTCGGTAGCTTATTATTTGAAGATAATAAAAAGGAGCGATGATGACATTAGAGAAATTTGTATATTATATGTCAAGATCGTTTACTCCTGCAGAGAAAAATTATAGCTAGATTAAAAAAGTAGCACTGGCAATTATTTACGCTGTAACGAAATTTCATTGAATCATGTATGATCGAAAATTTCTACTATGTTATATTTAGGTCGAAGAAAGATATTCAATTTCGAAATGGAATTTACAGCTACACATAATCTTGGCTACGTAGACGTTCTTTCACCAAACCACAAGAAGATTATATAGTAGCTTGTGGCAAATCAAAATGTGTTAGAAGAAAATTGAGATAATTTACTCATCATATTCAAGTTGATACTCGTATGTCAAGCAACTCTTTTAATTTTATTTTATTTGAAAAGAATTTTTTTATTGTAATCTTTATAAATTAAAAAAACGTGCTCCTTATTAGAAGTCTCCAATAGAAGTGCTCTTTTTTCATGTGCTTTCTTGTTCCGCTTTTTTGAGTGTCATGTATGGTGAGTGTTGACAACTGATTTTAAAAGAGGTGTTCATACACTACGTTCCTCCCCTACCTCATGAATTATTGATAGTCTTTAAAATAGTCTTTTAACTTGGCGTGTGGGTTTTTGTTATCAACTTATCTAAAATTCACTGACTATGGTGGCGTATTTAGGACTGTGCTTTTAGTGGATCAGTTATTTCATTACTTGAGTTTCTAGTTAGCTGTTACTTGTTTCTGTATTGGGAAGAATATGGCTTTTGTTGAACTCCATGAAAGTAGACCATTTATCAGTTGCCACCTATATTCTTTTGAAAAATAATCACTTACGAGTTAGAACTTGTCCCTGTCTCTCTGTCGTGATTATGCTATATGATTCCATTAACTTCAGTTATGCCATATGGTTCTAGATTAAACGTAAGAGTTAGTTAAGTTAATTTTGGCTGCCTAACAATAACTTAATCATTTGGTGAGATTTCATGTTCTAAGTGTTACGTCTGTTATCAGCATATCTTGCTGAAATTTGTTTACTGGCATTATCTGCCATTCGGATTTTGCCGTCTTGATCTATGGATGATTCAACAGCTCGAATAAACGAACGGAAATTATAGTTGAACATGACTTCCGCTTGGTTTTGCTTTCTGGATGAATGTGGTATTGATTGATAATTGAGAAGAAATGTTAGGAGTTCGTTTTCCCATGACCTTTTCTCTACTGCAGCTGTTTGACAAAGATTGTTTAAGTTACCATGAAATGTTCAGCTATACTATTTGCTTTCGGCTAGAGTGGTGTTAATCGGTGGTGTTTACAGCCAATACTTGTTAAAAATTTTGTACAGTTGCATACGTTAAAGTTCGATACAATCGTTCTTTTTCGGTTGATGTTGTTAAATTGGGTATAACCTCGACTACTGTAAATCTTAAATACTCGTCAATTAATACCATTACATAGTTATTGTTGATTGGATCTGAAAATTCAAGATCTGCTAGGAAGTTCTGTAGATTCTATCAGATTTCTTTATTATGTAGTTGATGTTGTTGCTTAGCATGCGATGAGGAATTTTATTTATTTCAGCACTAGACGGTCAATATTTGAGAACCATACCTTACTATCAAGTAAAGATTTAGTGTTTACAATTTTATGATGACCAGCGTAAGAAGTTTTTATAATTTTTGGTTGAAGTTTCTCCGGTATAACTATTTTGTTTTTGCATAAAATTATTCCATCGTACGATATTGTAAGTTCACGTAGTTTTTCGTAAAATATTTTGAATATGCCGCCGTATTTGCAATTGCCAGGCATTGTTATAGTATAATGTTGCGTTGGTGTTTGTGTTCTGTCTGCATTTATAGCGTCTAGGAGATCTTTCCTATATAAGATGACAGGTAAATAATTATGTATTATGAAATTGTTATGATAGCCTTATCAATAGTATTGACAATTTGTTCGTTACCTAAAACAAACAAAAATCAACTAAAAAGATAAAGTCAACAGCAGGAGACCCTTCACGAGAAGAAAAGAAAAGAGGTATGAGTTTTAAATGATAGTGCATTTTTTTAAGGAAGAAATGTTGTAATGTAAAAATTAATGAAAATTCATTAAATTAAATTCATTTTTAATTTTATTTATATTCGAATCGAACAACACATTTTTTTATTTCGCACAAAAATAAGATAATGATAAAATAATCTATTAACATCATCCAATTATAAAGTTAATTCGAATAAAATTAAATCAAAAATAAATTATTTGCTAAATGGATCATCCCATTATAAAATCAAGTCGAATAGAAATAAAACTAAGAATAAATAAATATTTTTTTCGGGACTAACCCATAATAATTTATGATAAAATAATGTATTTAATAAAAATATTAACTTGTAAACATCGTTAAAGATTTTGTTCATATTCAAATATTGTATATACATTTATTATAATGAACTTGAAAAAATAGATATTTTATTTAAGATTACTTTTTTCTCCCAGATCTCGGTTGAACAGTACTAATTCAGACTACCTGTTGATGTAAGAAGAGGGGTCATCATCGTGGCACTCCAAAATTGTTTGACCAAGGAGTGCTAAAGAGTGATTTGGAAAAAGCTCATGGAGAGAAGGAATATCTAGGTCTCTTCCATTAACATCGACGATCGGCTTCACCCCCTTTTCATTTAATGGATTTTTTTGGGCAATGAAAATTGCTTTTTCTATTAAATTTTAACCTTTCCAATTGTTATACCTTTCTTCTCAATTCCTATTCCCTCCCTAAGTCTCTTCCATTATCGTCGATGGTCCGCTTCACCCCCTTTTCATTTAATGGGTTTTTTTGGGGAATGAAAATTGTTTTTTCTATTACATTTTAGCGTTTTCAATTTTTATACCTTTCTGCTCAATTCCTATTCCTTCCCTTTTGTCTGAATGGTTTTTTTTTCTTCTATTATTTTTTTTCTTTCTTATTCTTTTCCTCCCATAGCGAAATTGACACCTTTGTGTGTCTCCATTTTCCCTTATATATTCTAGCTTGATATTTTTCTAGTTATGGTGAGTATTGAAGCACAATTGTGCAAATAATTCGAAGCCCCCCACAATCTACGCATAAAGCTAGCTACAACCATGCCAAGTACGATAATATGCTTTCTTAGTATAGTCGTCACTGGCCATAATACTGTTCAATATTCAATTTTATTTTTAAACTATAAGAAAGTTCACCTATTCATCGCATTCCCTATTATTGTTTGATAAAAATTGTCTTAATAAAATATCAGATAGATATACTCTACCTTTTTCGATTACGACCAGCAAAATTATATTATTGAATTCTTACAGCTAGGCTTTCTAATTGGGCTAAAGTTTACTTTTGTTTATTAGCCAGTAAACTTGCTAATGGCTTGTGATCAGTAAATACTATGAATTTTCATCCATATAAAAATATTTTAAAATGTTCAATCACGTAGGAAAAGTTACAATCCCTGACTTAGTCAACGACGGTTGGTCGTGAATCGCCTTTAATCCAATTGAGCTTGCGCCTACGATTAAATATATTTGTAGAACTAAAAACCTGTATAGTCTGCGCATAACCTTTTAAGCTTATTAATTGAAGCTTAAAAGATGATGCGCCCTCTATATATGTTCTTATTTCTATAATTAAAAAATAGGTGTCAAGCACAACTACTAATGTTATTTTTATCAACTTTTTTAATTGCATTTTCCTTCATTATTCTTTGTTCTTAATTACTCAAAATATTTTAATTCAAGTTAATAATTAAAGTAAAATAAGAACTTCCTTTTATTTTAAAAGTGTTTAATATACGTTTAAAACAACGAAGTTTGAGCGCAATTATAGCTTAATAGATGGCTAAGAGGCGGCAGAGAAGGTTCTTGTTGAATTGCAATTCCATTGGATTTTATGCAAAACATTAAACAGAACTTCTACAATACTTACTTTTCCGATTAAAAACTGAAAAATAAATCAAAAAATTACGAGTATGTAGGATATATTTCCTATTAATCATTTTTGTTATAACAAGTACAATTTTTGACTATGTATAAATATCAAACTAATACAACCCCTATTGGAAAAGAATCAGAAGACCGTCATTCACACGTCAATCTGATCACAAATAATCATCGGTTTACATTTAATAGCTGTATTCCATTGGACCAATTTTGCTGCTCACAAGTACTTATAGCTACTCGCAGCTACTCTTGCTCGTACAAATGAGTAGTTCGCATGCGTAGTTACGCATACAATTTACGGTAGGGGGATTTTAGTTCCCAAAATGAAAATAGACGGCTTAGCGGGTTCATTGGTTATGTTGAAGTGTCATATTTTGGTTTTTATTGTCTATGTTTACTTTCTTCGTGCAGGAAAAGCAAAAAGAAATGGAATCAAATATTACTGGACTATGTTGTTACATTTTAAAAAATTGCACATTTATTAAATGACTGCTTTACAGGTTGTTATGGAATTGTTTGACGAGCTGGAAGATAGTTGTGGTCTAAGTTTATTTGATTCTTCAGACTCAAGCGACACATCGCTTTCATCAGCTTCTGATGATGATGTGCCTCCATATATTAAGAAAACAAGATGTGAAAATTATGTACATATAATTGGAAATTACACAGATTTGCAATTTAAGAAACACTTTAGATTAACAAACGTTGCCGCAGACACGATTATCGGTATGTGGTTTTCATTTTAAACAATAATTTAACGAATAAGTGTTGTAAATATCACACTCTTTTAGCTGAATACAGTATGTTTTTACACCGTCCAAGTTATAGAGGACGTACTGCAGTTGGTGTTGATGTTGAAATATACATAACGTTGTGGTTTCTAGTAAATACTGAAACGTACCGTTGTTGGGGCTATTGATGGTTCTCATATTAAAATCAATCCTCTCAAACGTGACAAACGTCTGCTTTTACAGGGAATTGTAAACGCCGAGAAAAGTTTATAGATGTGCTCTGTGGTGAACCTGGTGCAATGCACGGCTTCTACAAAAATCGGTGTTTTACAGGCGTATTACTGAGGATAAGTACATAAGTATACCAGGAGGTGTTCTACTTGGAGACTCAGCGTACGGTGCAAGCAGATATTTAGTTCCACCGTTTAAGGATTTCGGAAACTTCATCAAAAAGAATCGTTGTTGAAAACGCGTTTGGATTGCTGAAATGTCGATTTTGTAGGTTGCAGTTTTTCGAAAGTCCAAATTTAGGCTTTGTCAGCAACTGCATTGTTGCTGCTTGTGTTTTACATAATATATGTATTGCTGAAAATGATTTCAGTGATATAGGGTATTCACATAATGAAGTCAACAACATACAGAATTACGCAGAATGTGAAGGAATTGACAGCAACAATGGTGCACGTGCGAGGCAGCAAATGTTTGAAAATATAGATAATAATGGATTGTTAAATTAATTGAAACTTAAATGATGTATTTGTGTACCTTTATATTTATTGTAACATTCTCAATTGCAAATAAATGCCTCCTTGGCTGACAAAAATAAAAATAATCTATTTATTACATATATCAAATATCTTACCTGAACTTATTTAATATATTCGAAAGAGTAGAACGAGTTTCACCCCGATAATTTTCTTTTTTGCTTATATATTTTTCTATTCATTTAATTTTTTTATTTCTTAATTCTAATCTATCGGTGTAATATTTGTTTTTTAATTCTAATTTATTCGTGCAATAACCCTTTTTACGTTTGCTCTTGATTTCTCCCTTTCTTTCCTTTTCAGCTTGTGCTACTTCTGACACATTCGCTGAAGACTAACATAGGTACTGGTGTTGGAGAAGTTTTTACTCCCACGGACACTGAATGGGGTGATGATATTCCTGGGTCAATGTGAAATGTTTCCTCCATTTCGTTCAGGTACAAAAACTACGAAGCACTCGTTCCTGTACGAAGCACTCGTCCCTATATGCGCCCGTTTATACACTATAATCTAAAGGGGCCCACACACAAGCCTTCTTGGCTGGACAACTGGTCGGCCAACTAGTCCAATTGTTTCGTGTGTTGGGCAGTTGGCCAACTATTTTGATGGTTGGTGAGTTGGTTGGAACAAAATCTAAATATTTTGATTTTTAGGGCGGAGTTAGTGGTTGGTAGCTGAAGTTGGCTGTGTATGGGCAAGTTGTGACAACCGTATGTCAAAAAATCATTTGTTTTTCGGTTTTTGAACTTTGGAGAGAGTTTTTTGCGGAGATTGAAAATTCCCCGGAGTTGTGGAAATTCAAAAGCAGTGTTTATAGAAATAAGAAGAAAAAAAGAATATTTTTACCATTGAAGTATTTTTTACCATCTGGTTTTTTTACCAGATAGAGAGGTCTCTGCTAATTTAGGAATTTTATGTTCCAACTCTCTTAATAGATGCAAATAAGACCATAATTCTAACATCAACCCTATAAGTTTATGGAAAGTTTTAAGATGTTGACAGCGCCAACTAAATGTCGCTTTCTTTGTCGTAGCATTTTTCTTTCCTTCTGGTAAATATTGAACACAATTCCAACGATAACGATCGCTGTGTCAAAACTATGAAACCTTATCAAACAGAAAAATTGTTCTTTCCAGATGCTTTTGTAAAAAAATGACCTTATGTACAAAATTGGCTATTCTTTTAGATGCATTTTTATGGAACCAACTAAATAAACTAATTTCAAAAATTTCTAAACATAAAAATAAATATTAATACAATATGGTTAGAGGCTGTAGAAAAATGAGTGTATTCCAAAATTACTAAAAACTCTTTAACTTCTTGCCATTCTTGGTCCGTTTTCCTGTCTGTTCAGTTCTTTTTTCCCTTCGCATTGGATCATTGTAGACAATTAATTTGCATTTGTAAATATTTATCACTTTGCGTAGATAGTGCCACTCTACTTGATATTTATTATTTCAACCATAATTGATTATTCTGCCAAAGGACAAATAAAAATCTTTTTTGACTAATCTGCCAGAGGGCAAATAATTTATTGCATATTTTCCATATTTAAATAGCAAATACAAAAACAAGCATGCACTTTTTTCAACTTGTAAATTCTGAACACGCAAAATTTTTGACGTTTCAGTCGAACACAGCTAAAAATATTTGAATGGTTGAAAGAAGTTGGAACGTGTGTGGCGTGGTTGACCGACCAGCTGTCCAACCAAGTTGGCCTGTGTATGGGCCCATTTATAGAACTGCATAAAATTCCAATTGTTTTATCGCCCAAACAGATCTTGTATTAATTTTGCAGTTGTAGTACAGGTATTTTATGTGTGGCAAAAGTGTTATTTAACAGTTGCCAATAAAATAAAACAAGGTAGGTGAATATATTATTTGTAGTTTCATTAACAAATGAATGAAAAATTGTTTCTGAATTGCAATTTTAATGCAATTCTATTGAATTGGTTTATTTGGACGAAATTACAAAATTTTTGACAGTTTGTAATTTATCGTTATTATGTGCCTACCCTTAGCTTATACATTTAGTGACGAGAATTACGGCAGCAGATATGAATGTAGAATCACTATTGTGTTCCTTTTTTATATGTTAATAAATAAATGATCAGCAATTATAAATAGGGATGTGAGTATAAAAGATTGGTTATAATTTATTTGTATGAATTATTAAAAATGTAAGTAAAATTGATTTAAGCTGATTTCAACTAATTCCAGACACGTAATGAAAAATGGCTTGAGCATTTGAGCACATAAATATAGTTTATAATTAGTCATTAATAGATTGATTACTTCAAACTCATTAGGTGATATCTAAATGTATTCAAATAATACAGACCCTTTGCATTTTCTAGCGAAAACCATACAATATATTATTGAGTATTTGTTAGTTCTAAAACCGGAGGTTGGTAACTGCTTTATCTTTTAAAATATGCAAATAATTTAATTGTAATTTATATTAAAGGAGCTTTTGTAGAATACTGATGGGAGTGTGACTAAATTTGTGCATTTTAACTAAAAAGCTGTAGTGTTACATTAATACAGACTTCCCACATTGAATCATTTATCCAAATCATAGTTAATTCAAAAAGCGGCTGTTTTATTTAATCAATTCCTGTCTTAGAATAAAATATACATTTATTTTATAGATGAGTAATGTTTTATTTATCCCAACCACTATGAGTGGTTTTACTTGCTGGTAGAAGTACTTCTAATACCTACAAACAAATTTATTGTGAGTTAAGTTAACTATTTCCAAATTATTTTTATTACAATTATTTCTTCAGAGTTTGATACATCAATATTTTTCAAAAATCGAATTTAATTTTTGACGTTACACGTAACCAGCAAGTAAGTTGCAATGCTATTTTTATTGTTGTTAATTTATGGAATGTGTTCGTTTCTTAGTATCATAATTCACCACATTCAGAAGAAAAGTAAAGATCATTTCACATCAATTTCACCTTTGATCTCTTGCAAATGGTCAAACCATTTTACCTTAATTTAACCTCTAGAGATTTTTGTAACTAATAGTAACACACTTTAACATGATAGTAAAATACTTTCCTTGTGTCTTCTGAGAACCTTAAAACTAATAATCAAAATTATCATAAGAAAACTGACAGAACAGTTAATTAAAATTAACCCATGCCGTTTTTGGTGGATTATTAGGCTAGAAACACAATTCCAACTGACACTGAACAACTTCAAATTGTCTCAAAGAGGAACGAATTTCGTCCAAATTAACCAAGTACCTACATTTACAACAAAATTTATTATTTGTTAATAAAGGTGCCCATACACAGGCCGACTTGGTCCGCCGATTGGCCGACCACGCCACACGTTCCAACTTCTTATGAAACATTCAAGTATTTTTGACAACCGTACGTAAAAAAATATTTTTCGGTTTTTGTGTTGAACACATGTCGGCTGTTCTAGTCTAGTCGGAAGAAATCTCTTCATCGTATTGTTTATTTTTAACTATATTCTCTGGTAATTCTGCTTTCTGGTTAATTCAATAAAGGTATTAGTAATAAAATAATAAAATAGCAATAAAATATTAATTAAATAATAAAATAATAGAATAATAGAAGAATAATAAAATAGAATAATAGAAAGAAATGGTACAATATGAATATATTAGGATAAGAGAAGGAAAAACCCCTAATAAAATGTAATAAAAATAAGAAAATTCTAACATATTAGTGCGAAATAAGAAAAAATTGTATGAACAGATGATAGCAATATCAATGGAATGTACTCTGAGTGAAAAGTATTAAACCCCTTTTAATAAAACATCTGCCCCCTTGCAGATGTTAAACTAAAATTTCTTAAAAAGAAAGGAAATAGGACATAAAGTAATAAAATTGAATACTCATAATACAATAAATATTACCAAAAACAAAAGAGAATATACCGCTAGAATAATATAAGAATAGAAATATTTTTAGAATAGAATGATATGATGATGATGATAAGAATGAACTTAGAGTAAAATGTTTATAATAATCATCATATCATAGACAATATGGCAAAAAATAATAAGAATAATAATAGCAATATGTATAAAAATGAATAAAAATGTATGCAAATAAATCAAAATGAATAAGAATATAGAAATCTTAATAGAAATGGAATAAAAATGCAATATAATATATGAGAAATGAATTAAAATCAATGAAAGATGTATAAATATGCAAGGAAATATATGAAAATCAATTGAAAATGTATAAATATGAATCAAAATAAATGAAAATGTCTAAAGATGAATACAAATATGATAGAAATAGAATAAAAATGCATCAAAATATATGAAAAATGACTAAAAATCAATGAAAATGATTAGAAATCAATGAAAATCAATAAGAATCAAAGGAAAACAATGCAAATATATGAGAAATGGAATAAAAATGAGAAATGGAATTTTTTATTGAACACATCGCAGCACTGAACACTGCGATGTGTTCAACACAAAAACCGAAAACAAATGATTTGTTGACGTACGGTTGTCAGAACTTGCCAACTTCACCTATCAACCATTGACTCCGCCCATAAAAATCAAAATGTTTTCATTTTCTTTCCAACCAACTCACCAACCATCAAAATAGTCCGCCGACTGCCCCATACACAGTACAACTTGACTAGTCGGCGTACCAGTCGACGGACCAAGTCCGCCTGTGTATGGGCACCTTAAGGTTTTATTTATGTATTCACTTTCATTCAATTGTCATACAAATTTGTCCTAACCGTAGATTATGGAGGAACTGCATAGGCCTCTACACAAAAATTTTAGCACCCACATGCAAAATATCCGAAACGCCGTAAATCAGTAGGGGTCAATTTTAAACTTCAATATGCGATTGAAGTGGTTCGTTTAAAACCATTTTGATATGTAATGTCATTTATGCGTAAACAAATAGATTTTTTTTTAATATATCGGGTTTTGTTATTTGGTGGAATTAGTTTTGGAAATTTGCAATAAAGCACAGTATTCTATTTTAAAATATTATTTATTTATTTATTACTAGGGGGCTCCGCCCCTGCTCACTTCGCTCAACAACCCCCCCTCCCTACGATCGCTTCTTGATCTCCGGGGGGCCCCTATGTCAAATATTCTACTTTTTTTCCCGCTTCATACAATCCTAACATCAATTTTTGCTTTTTGGCCTTGTTTTCATCTTTAGTCGCATGGTAATATTCGCGAGCAGCTTTTCTCTTTTCAGGTTTGTTTTCGTTATAATTTTTCATTTTATTTTTATTCTCCCTTTCTCGACTTTTTGCATAAACACGCTTCCTCGCAGTATTCTTTTGAATACGCTTACGCTCTTTCATTCACTCAAATACGCTTACGCTCTTTCATGACTTCAAAAAAACACACATATTGTAACAAAAACTCATACATACATCATAGTAAATACGCTTACGCTCTTTCATCTCCTCCTCACTCAAATACCCTTACGCTCTTTCATGACTTCAAAAAAACACACCTATTGAAACAACAAAAACTCATATATACATCATAATAAAATTCTACGGCATGAAAAACTTTTTTATATAATAGATAGATATATTTTCATTTTATTTATTTCACTATATTTTTTATTAAAGTGGAACAGCATATAAAAACATAAATTGCAAGTTATTTGATTATATCAAAACAATTATTTCTACAAATAAAAATCCATTCAAAAATGCAAAATGTATTAAATGAGAAAATGTGATATTATTTTTAAATTAGAACCACACCACAACTTAGTAAATATAAATTTTAATATTAAACAAGCATTTGTAGAAATTGAAAACTTCATTATAATATAAATGTGTGTTTGTGAATTGGAATGACAATTTAAATAGGCATGTGCATTTAAATTAAATTTAAAACCAAGCAATAATTTATTTTTTAAATTAATTTAAATGCACCATCTCGGCACTTCGGGTTTGTTTCTCGGCACTTCAGCAAATTTTCAGAACACGTTCAGAAGGGTATTTTAAGAAGCCAAACGACTTGTACGCTATGAAACTGTTTTATGTGAATTCTCCTAAAGCTGAAAGACAGTCTTAGCAATGCAAAGACTTGCCTAGCTCAAAAACGATAAAGCCTGATATGTAAGGCGTTTCCCTTTGGACCAATTTTGCTACTAGTCGGTAGCTGCGAGTAGATGACCAAAGGAAAGCCAAATTCTAAACACTAGTAGAAACATAACGTCAAAATAGTCAGCAACAATACTGAGTTTATTCACACATAAACAATAAAAACTGAGTTTATTCACACATAAACAATACTGACAAAAATATGACTCTTCAACATAACCAACGAACCCGCAAAACTATCTATTTTCACTTTAGCAACTAGAATCTACCTAACGTAAATTGAATGCATAACTCCCAGTTCAATATGCTCGTTTTTTCGAGGTAAAGTAGATGATCACAGCTAGAACTAGCGACTAGTAGCAAAATTGGTCCAAAGGAAAACGACTGTATTCGACCACTTTTTTACTATATTCATTAAGTGCAGATGGGTTAACTAAATAATCACCGTGACTTAAAATATTTATTTGACCCATATGCACTTAATTTTCTGACACACTTTAATTACGCCGGCACTGAACTATTTTCTGGTAAACATTGATCTAAAACATTGAGACGCTTGATATTTGATTGATATTTGCAAAATAAATAATAAGCCTAAAATACGATTGCATTTAATACCAGAAGATTCGAAAAAAAAATTAATGTTGCCATCCGGCGTGATTGAATTATATTTTTGTATGGAATAAGTGAGTTAAACTGATTATTAATTATGCTTTTGGAATTCAAAAAATGCTATTAAGAAAACTAGATGTTAGTGGGCGTAATATCTATATAAAAAATGTACGCAAATGTATGCTAGCAGTGCAATTTCTCGTCGCTTTTGCAATAAATCAAAGATAAAATTACGTATACATATATGAAAATTTGACGTACGGGCCTATCCAGGTATTCTTTAATCCAAGAGTTAAATAAAGCCCCTCTTGTAACTATACAGGCACACAGATACACACGTTCGGAATCTCTTAAGTGCATATATATTTTGATTTGTTGACTGCCAGTTATGATATATGGTTTTAAGGAATTAAAATGCAAATACAAAACTTAAATTATAGACAGTTTTTTTATTTATTAAGCGAAAATTAAATTACATCAAAATAATAAAATATCGAGGACAGTAAATTGAAACATTTCAAAAGAGCACCTATTTGTTTTTTTGTTGTCATCTTATATTGCACAGGACCGATAATCAAAAAGCTATAAACAAGATGTTACTGCACTGAACAATTGTGCTTAGTTAAGTACTTCATACATCTCTATATCTTTCAGCGAAATGGCCGTCATGAATTGACCAAAACCACCATTCTGACGGATTACTACTGCCGTCTCCATTCCCTCTCATCTAGCCAAAGTGTTTTTATAACTGCTGTCGCAAGTCCAACATCAGGGCCACGATGCTCTCCATTGTTGGATTCCCCTCAATACGCTTCTGTGATCTATGCGGGTGCAGTTAAAGAAGACGAATTCCACCGCTCTAAACCACCCCGTCATAACAAAGGCACATTAGGCTATTGTAAAATCTAAAGCGATATTAGTAAGCCTGAGAGAAGCCATATTCTATCAATAAAATGGGGTAAGTAGTAGCAAACCTTACCATGACATCGTTCAATTCATGGATCTATTGTGGAGATGATACGATGGGTACCTCATCAGCAGAAGTAGCATCTCAACGGCTTTGCATAGTAGATTCATTTTTTTTCCTTCTATACAAACATTACACCGCGTAACTTTGTTTCTTCGTCTTCTCCGTCGACACAGTTTCTGCCGTGCGTTTACTGGGATTCCGGGTGGTGTTATTCTGGGCACAACACACTACTTCGCATGACACTTATGGCATTTGTTGTAGAAATTTTGGATTATTCCCTGGGTGTTTGATGGGAAACGGTAGGTATAAAAATTTGGATTCTAAAATGAACGTTAAGTTCAGCAGGGGTGTGGCCAGTTACGACCATACTCAGAGAACACCATATCTTGTTAGGCATGCATGTCGCTAGCTTTATGCGGAGATTGTGGGTGGTTCAAAGTTTGTCCAAAGTTGTGCTCTCATATCCACCATAACCAACAAAAATCATGCCAAAACATATAGGGGAATATGGAAACATCTAAAGCCGTTAATTTCTCCATGGGAGTGCAAAAAGGATAGCGAAGAAAGAACGGCAGAAAAAGAATAAAACCTTTTACTTTATTACTTCTCTTTTATTTAAATAATAAAAAAATTATTTAAATAAAAAAAAAGTAATAAAGCAAAAGGGGAGGGACTAGAAAATGAAGAGAGCGGTAAAAAAATTGAAAAAGTCAAATTTTTTTTAAATTTTTTTTAAAAAATATAATATTTAATTTGAATATTCAAATTAAAAGTAAAAACTAAAAAATCATGAAATAATATACAATAATGTCAGCTATGTGAATTGTTTTATTTTCCCCCCTCTATTGTATATTTTAAATATTCAAATAAAAACATTTTTCTAGATTTGACTTTATTATCTGGATGATATAAACATATCAGCATCACATTTTCAAATTGGCATCCACAAGTCAAGCCTATCTTATTGTTCTATGCAAGTTTTGTATATATTAACATTTTTAAATAAAAGTATAAGTTCACACTTTGCAATATGGTCTAAGAAGCACTAGAAGCCCCTCCCCTGAATTATTTTATTTTATATCAATGTTATGGCTTATAATGCGATATGGTCGCAACTGGCAATTTTACTGTTGAACTAAACATTCATTTTAAATTCCAAAATTTTACACCTTCCTCTTCCCATCCAACACCCAGCGAATAATCTAAAATTTCAACATTTTAAATCATAACAACGTACGATATGTGCAAGCTTCCCTTAAAGCGCTCTTTTGCTAGACTGATACAACTTTACATATGCAGTTTGCGAATTATCTATATAAAAAAAATCATTATCTCCGAGAGCAGGATCAGCAAATTTCATTTGTTTTATATCTACTTTTATTATAACCATATATTATATTATTTTTGCTATCTTTTCGTTTACATCATTTAATTTTATTTTCATGTATACATTATTTTACCCCTTTTTTTGCTATTGAAAGTTAAGGAATTGTTAATTGAATCATCATTATTCAAATTATAATTTTGTACATCCAATTTACCTAAAATTTTTTAAAAATATTTATTATATTAAAAGATGCTTGAAACTTCGGATATATAAATAAATTAATGTTTGATGTCTTAATTTTTTATAATTTGTTTATGTATCCTGTGTTTCAATTTTCTACGTAATTATTATTATATCATTTAATAGCTTTTGAATTTTTTTCTTTTAAAGTCGGAAAACATTTCGCTTTTTGCTGTTCATATCTTGGTGATAACAGCTAAATTAAAAAAACACGCTACCAAACATATCACCGACAAACGTAGTAGTAAGAAAAAATTTCAATTTACCAGGACACCAAAAGCTAATGAAAGAAACGCCAACAAAGTAGCAATAAAAAAATTACGTTTAAATGCCTTAACCTTGGTCTGTAACCTAAATAGCCTTGGTCTGTCAGCAGATCTGTAGCCAGATAGTCTGTAACCAATATATTATTTAACGTGACTTAGTTGTCTTCAACGTAAAACCACGAGTTGCCTACGACTATAGGGATTGAGTTATGCTCAATCAACGCAGCACCATTACTAGCAGTTAACAGTTAGTAATCAGTTACAAGCTGACTACTCCACCTGCTGGTGGCGAGGACTACCTAAATCTCTACTGTCATGAGCACTGAAAGTGCCTGAGATAATTGCAAGTTATTGCCAGTTATCTCCCACCCGTGATCCGGAGATCGTACCCGCGATATGGGTGTTAACCACAGCCACCACGTTGCTGCCAAATGGCGCCTCACCATAATCGGGCACAGTTTGTTCATACCATGGGGCACCCCGATATCTGTTGTACCAATTTTCGTTTTAAGAGTAAATCGGTTTGTACTCCGCTCATTGTGCTAGGTCAGAAATCTTGTAAATTCCTAGGCACCGCTAAGCCAGCTCAGGTACGCGGGTTCTATAAGACCCGAAAGTACAACCGGAATCGACCTCGGTCTTTCACTCGTTTGTTGCCACCCTGCGTGTTATTCACACACTCATTCACGCACGATTCTCGCTCTTCTCTCAAATAGTGCCATGGCAAAACTATTAGGGCATTCATACCTCTCACACCCAACACACCACTCACATTTACACCATCATTCACAATGATTCCACATGCACCTAAGTCACGCAAATCCCCGTACAGGCCACACTCAATGAAAAGGTGCTTGGCACTCTCCTCCGCCTCTGGATCCACATCCTTGTACAGGACTTTCTCTCTGGATCCAAATCCCCGCGCCAGCATGCCAACCAAACCGGCCACGTGACCCTTAGATGTAAGTGAGCCCGAAAGTTCAGGCTCTCTCCAACCTTTTTCCAAGGGACCCCGACCGCCCCTAAACGAATATTGGGCGGCCTCGTGGCCGCCAAAAACTCTTCAACAACATACATACAGTTTTCCTCTTGAAACATCACTCCCATTCTATTCCCCCATTCAGACCCCATCTGCACATAGCGGTTTCCCGCTATCTCTACTGCAGACCTACTCCCCCATCAATCAAAAGTAGAAGGCCATCCGCAATCACACTGCAACCGGCCGCTTCCAACTGCACCAAGAGACCATTCATATTCCAGATGGCGGGGCCAACCACAGATCCCTGTGTGCAGCCGTGCACCATCTGGCGAACAACCCTTTCATTGTTCCCGCACACTTCGCCATAGAGAAATTTCTTCACATGAAACCTCCAGCCGCTCAATAATGCGATTCTATCGCAGGCAGTTGAACGCCCTCCGAAAATCCACAAACACACCACTACGTACTTACTCTCGCATACTTAGTTCTCAAGCAATATCTTCCACTCATACTCATAACAGCAGCACGATTGCACAGTGTGACATCAATGTCACTCTGCCCATTCGGTCCGCTGAAAGAGAAACAGCATTCGCGTCCATACCAATAAGCACAGGCGAACTTCCACATCTAGCATGCACTGTGTCGAGATATCGCAAATATGGCTCTATTTCAGAGCTAAATCTGTAATACAACGAGACAGTGTAAAGCTCTATCCCCGCTTCTTTAACAACACACACACACATGTATGGCATCCATACCCACTCTAACTACAGCGACGGTCGAGTCAATTTTACCCCTGGCTTATAATGAAAAATAGCCTGTTAACAGACGGAAAAATTGATGAAACGCCGTGTCTATTAACTCTGGATAGAAGAGCATCTAGAACAGTTATTGGTTCTCACACGGTAGGACCGCTTGCCAAGAACCATGAAAGTCAATAGGAATACAAAACGCTTCTGGTCAGCACATACAGGTCCGTGGAGAAAAGGGCGTGGTGGTTAAATTTGGACAAAATACAATATCTCTCAATATACCTTTATTATGGCAGATATCTTCGATGACTGTATAATCGGATTGGAATTTAATATAAAATATCGGATGCCAATCGACTTCAAATATGGTGTCTTGAAGAACGGGCGCGAGGCTATATTTTTGCAAAGAACGTGGAATGTCGATGCAGATGGCTTATCGAGGACGCTTTTTATAAACGGCAATAAATATTACACTCGGCAAGAGGCTAAAGAGGTCGAGGTTGTAAGCAGCATAATAATGAGTGATCTTAGCGAGGAATGGAGTGTTTAAGTCGATCTTGGAATATCTTAAAAATTGAACAGAGAAATCTACATGGTACGAACTGCAAGTATGAGTGCAACTACGAAAGCATACTGCGCGCAGTGAGAGAGTTTAATGATGCACAATGGATTGCTGTCCAAACCCTCAGGAGAATCACTACCACTTGCAAAATGTAGTGCCAAAAGCAACGGTAGTGGACGTGTTACATTTGTTTAACGATGATATTTCTGGAGGATATATTGGAATAAAGAAACTTTTATTGTATGAAATGTCGCAGTGATTTCGAAAATTGGTGCCACAAGTGCAAGAGCTGAGCATCTGTAAAAGGGCCATAGACAAGAAGCACGGGTGTGATGAAATTATACAATGTCGGTGCTTCATGGGAAAGGATAACGCTGAACGTAGCGGAACCGTTTCAACAACGGCAAGCAAAAACCGGTACTTACTCATAGTGATAGACTACTTTACAAAATAGCTAGAGGTGTTTGCAATATCGAATCAGGAGGTAATAACAATAGGAAAGAAGCTAGTAACCGAAGCGGACGTACTTATTGGAACTCCACCAAAAAGATCATGTAATATGGCACAGAGTATGCACTGGATTTTGAATAGAATATGAATGCCATTCATTCTCTGATATGAATGGCATTCATAACATATTCTACAATCTTCTAAAATAAATTTTAATAAAATAATATAAAGTTATAACTGCCATAGCCACGAGTTCCGTAATGTTATGGCGATTTTAATTGCTTCAAGTAATTTCCACACCCAGAGTCTTAAGTGAAAATGTATTTATATACCTGGAAGAAGCCATCAAAGCTTCCATGAGTCGGAAAAAGGTGGAAGAGCTTCTATGACCGATTTTGGATTCTTATAAAAATTGTCCCAACCTTCTTTCTTCACTTACCGATTGATATTTAATAAGTGCTGCCTTTAGATTATTATATTTGTTCCGCGAAGCTGGATTTTTAACATTATGGAGAACACTACCGGTTATCTCCTGAGATGGGGCACATAGTACAAGACGAAATTTACTGTCGTCCCCTAGTCAAATTATTAAGCGCAAACAACTGCCTCAACTACAAGAACCAAGCTGCATGCATATTAGGCCAAAAAGCTGGTAGCTTCTGCAAAGTCGCCCTATCCATATTCACTTGGTTTGATCCGTCCTCTACTTCAGTAGCCATATTGAATTGTGACACCAAAAAAAGGGATGTAGACCTGGATGCTACCAACCAATACCGCTTATGTGGCAGGAAAGAAGAGAGAAAAATACAATCAACCAGTACCAAAGCTAAAACTGAAAACATTGTATATATGTTGATAAAGTAGTAAGAAGGGAAGAACAAAGAAACGAAGGGGGAAAGGAATTCAATCAGTATATCTAGCAACGATCGGACTTGTTATTGTATTATAATAATAAAATTTTTGAAATGAATAATAAATTCGACAGGAATTTCATACTCGGAGAACACCTTACTTAGCATATGCATGCTTGCGCTATCCTTCCTGGAGATTGTGGGGTAGATTGGCGAAGTGTTGCTCTTATACCCACCATAACAATAAAATACATGCCTAAAACTCATTGGGGAAAATTGATAATATCAAGGATTAAATTTTTCAATTGAAAGAGAAATGGAGCAAAAGAAGAAAAGAACGAAAAAAATGGCAAATATAATTTAATTTTTCAAAATTTAAAAAAAAAATCCATGAGAAAATGAAATAGGATATGAAGGAAACTATAAAAATTGGGATTGCTAAAAATTTAGCTTGAATAATAATAACAAAAATTTTAAAAAAATCATATATAAACAAAATTTTCTAAATCTAAAGGACATAAAGAGGGGCGAGGTGACCGATTACTAAATGGGAGAGAAATAGATGTTGAGTTTCTCCCTAGCCATGCCACAAAAACCACCTATCGGCATTACTTGGTCAAATTATTTGGAGTGCTGCTAAAACGGAAACGATAAAACTTTCCACAACTCCCTCTTCCTCAAAAAATTGGGAAATATACAATAAATAATTCATTTCTTTTAAATCGTTATAAAATTTTCTTTTCTCTGCCCTGGTATAAACATATTTAAAAGAATCAAATTTACTTAACGTTATACTACTTATAAAAAACAATTCGATGCCAATAAATAATATGATCAAAGCGTCATTAGTTTATTTGAATTATCTAATACTGAAAAGGAAAAAACAAGTAAATTGTAATTAAATCCATTAAAATCAGAAGAAATCTATTAATGCAGAGTAGAAATCAATCCATGAAAAAAAAACAAAAAGGAGAGGAAATAATACTAAATTAAAATCAACGTTAAATTAATTACTCAGAAACAAACAAACAGAAGTGTGATAGTTCAAGTACTATTTTTGTTTATTATATTGTAACATGCTGTTACGTATGTTATGTGTATATTATTAAAAAATTATCTTTTTATTGTTTCAAAATAACTAACAGTAGAAGAAACAGTAACTAACTCTAGAAGAAAATTAACAGTTTTCCTATATATTCAAATGAATTTTATGTGAAAAATTATTATTATTTATATATTATTTTATATAATATATTTTTTTTTCGTTCTTTGTCGTTTACATAAATTTTGAAATATTCAGTTTTTATCTTGTAAATAAATGTGATTTTAATAATTGTTTTACTTTACATATTTTAAAGTAAAACAATTATTAAAATCACATTTATTTACAAGATAAAAACTGAATATTTTTTTTAAGTTTAAAATTTTCTATTTTAATTTATCACAAAAATTTTGCTTTTGTAATATTTTTAAGTTTAAAAAAAAAGTTAACAAATTTTTTAATTCAAAATAATGGCAATATATAAAAGATAGGATTTATAATAAATAGTAATATTTATTTACTAATTGGCTTTGCTGTTTTTCCTGGTCTTCGTTCCTCCGCCTTTTCTATACGCAAATTCATTTTTTTTTATTTCGTGAACTTTTTTTTATATAGACACACGCGTTCTGTAACATTTGCCGACTTATCTAAGTAGAGGGATGTTAAGGTGTCTGCGTTTATTGTCTCTTATTTTGTTTCTTTTGCTCTACAATCATCATCATTATTATTAAATATTCCGTACTATAGTTAGTTATTAATAAATGTACTTTTTTCATATAAGTAGAGCATTTATTAATTTCATGTTACTTGTACATATTTACATATTATTTTAAACGTAGAGCTAAGACATGCTGTGTATATATTTTGCTTATTTATTAAATTAATTTTTATTGACAGTACATGAATTGTTTACAACTCTGGCTTAATAATTATATGTGCTTGCTCAAGCATAATTATATGTGTATTTAATTAATTCTATCTATGCTTAAAACTAAACTTAATTCTAGACTTAAAAATTAGCGAAAGGAATGTTCATGAAAAGCGGATATTAGGAGTTTAGAATTTTTGGGATTTTTATGTTGCTTCCGATGGAAATGGGGAGTTAAGGAATTTATATATTATGTATGTACATAATATCGTAATATCAAACAATTTGTTATGGTTTTGTAAAAAAATACTTAGTGTATCTTTTTTCGGTGTTGGTCAGGGATGGGAAGGTATTAAAATTTGGACAATAAATACATATTTTCAGAACGTTAAGTTACACAGGAGTATTGTCAATGACGACCATACTCAGAGCACATGTTTCTGCTGGGCATACATGATGCTACCTTTTTGGGTAGATTGCGTTAGGGTTCGAAATTACTGCTGAGTGTGCTCTCACCATAAACAGAAGAGATCATGCCTAAAACATTTTTTTTACTTTCCGTTTTTTTAAGTGGATAATATAGTAATCTCAAATATTAATCTCCCCCCCTCCCTCATGTCGCTAAGTCATCGATTCCATTATTTGATAATAAAATTAATTCTCTAATAATTATAAATTAAATCTTGTTTAAAATAAATCTCAAAAGAAAAATCCGATAAAGTCTTAAAAAAATACGATGGTTACAAAAACAGAAAACTAATTTTTTTAATTTATAAGTTAGTTTTAAGAATTTATTACTTTCGATACTCAAAAGTAATAAATTACTTTAAGTACGATAAATCATCGAAAACGATAAATTAATTAAGAGGAAAATGAATTACTTAAGAAAAAAAGCCTGGCAAAACAAAAATGTACTTTTAAAGAAGGAAATATTTTTATTTATAATAAATCCACTAATATATTTAACTGGTTTTTATACATTTTCAAGAAATGTAAATTAATTAAATTATCCATTTTTTTTAATTAAATAATGCAATAGAAAATTAAAATTAAATTGAATTAAAACTAGATAAAAGAAAAATATAAAAGCGCAATTAATACGAGAAATAAGCTACTTAGCTACTGATATGTTTTATGAAATTAAAATCATGAAATGGAACGGATAAATTGTAAATTAAATTGAAATGAACATTTTTTTTCCAATAGAACTTATTTAACTTAATCAATAAAATTGTTTTTATTTTACGACAACTATACAAAGAAAAAAAACAATTTTTTCTTTCAAATAATTATGATATTTAATCAAACCTACAAATGTTATTAGATTTAAGAGAATTAAACCTTTTTATAATGAATTATTTTATTTAAGTTTCCTTCTCCTCACAGGTACTCGATAGCCCTATAATGGTCTAAAAAAGAGATCACCGTCGTCACAAAAGCGGCATCCAGTATGCCCAGCTGAAACATGTGCTCTCTGAGTAACTTAACGTTCATAAAATTTGTTTTTATCCAAATTTTAATACCTTCTTATCTCAGTCTAACACCCGGATACAAATACCTTTCAGTTTTTTTTCTTTTCAAACCATAACAATATTTATACTTTATTATGGTCATATGTTGTTTCTATCAAAATGATTCGATAAATACTCAAAAGGAAAATCCGATGAAATCTCCAAAAAAATACGATAGTTTCAAAAGCGAGAAATTAAGCAATACTCAAAAACGATAAATTCTTAAAATACGACAAAGTCTCAAAAAGCGATAAATCATCAAAATACGGTAAAGTCTCAAAAAGCGATAAATAATCAATACTCAATATCGATAAATTCTTAAAAATAATCAAAAGCAATAAACTCAATATTTAAATTTTCGATATTCTTATTTTCTAATTACTTTATAAATTTATTATTAAGTAAGTTTTAAAACATTAATATAATAAGAAAGTTTAGTTATAAAAAAGAAAAGAGGCATTATATGCCCGAAAATCAGCATTCTCTTCCTTACATGCAAATTTTTATTTTCCTAAATATTGTTATTCATTTTATACATCTTGTTTAAAACTTTACTTAAAATTAATTAAACTTCGAAAATAAAATAATAAAGTAATTTTAAATTACTAAAATAAATTAATATGACAAAAAATTTAGATATGAAAAAGAAAAAAGATTATGCCCGAAAATCAACGTTTTCTTTTTCACATGCAAATTTAAATAACATAATTATTTTCTTTTAATACATTTTGTATAAAAAATTATACAATATATGATACGTGTATATATATTTTACGATCGTACCATGCTGTGACGGAAAACTGGTTCCGCCAGTCATTCAATTAACATCATTGAATTATGGAATTTCGCCAATCGCACGATAAACGTCATGCATAGCCCTTGCTTATTTGTGCGCCACCTCTTTGGAAACACCCAAATCATCAATGCCATCGATAAGGCTATCATAGCAAATTTATATATTATGTATATACATATGCTCATACTATAAAAAATTAAATTAAATTTAGTTTTATAAATATAATTTTGATTTGCTACACTTTATGCTTCTTAACCGTCAGATGGTTTAGGGGTTCTTGTTATCTCCGCACACTTTACAAATATTACAAAATGCTACAAACCTTTTCATTTCATCAGCATTTTTTTGTATTGGATAATTTTTAATTGTTATGTTTTTGTTTAGATCCATTTTGATTCCATCAGCTGTGATTAAGTATCCTAGGTAAATGACTTTTGTTCTTAGAAAAAGTTTTCTAAAAACATATTGCGATTATACTCTCAATCTTTTAAATATTTCTCCTAGATTATCGTTATGGTTATTTACATAGGTATGAACCAAAGACTATAATATCATCAATGTATTGAATGCACTCTAGTCTATTAATACTCGTAGCTTGCGTTGAACTCTATTTGAAGAAATATTTTGCGTATTAGTGGAAATTTGTCATTAACTATTTTTTGTTTAGCGGTCTCTAATCTACAACAAATTTGCACTTTTTCTCTTGGCCTGTATTTCCCTTTGGAGCCACAAAGAGAGGAATAATTATATGGGCTTACGGATAACTCGATTACGTCGTGCTTAATTAACCTTTACACCTGACTATTGATTTCCTGATTGAGTGTGTCAGGCAATCTATCGTTCGTAATGTACACCGGGTTCCTATCGGAACATGTTATACGTTGGGTGTAAAAAGAGTCTGTGGATAGTCGTTCACTATGCAGATGAAATACATCTTGGCACTTCATACATAGATTCCTTATACCCATTTGTCCATTCAAATCTTTCGGTTTTAGCTCGTTTAGAAGTGTTTTCTTTCAGTTGAACTGTTTTAAATTACCCATATAAAATGTTTTCTTGTCAATATTTTCATAACTTTTATCGATGATCGGGAAAACTCACAGGCTCATCTTTTCAACATAAATCTATTATAATTATAGAAGTAAACATAATTGACTAATTGAATATACAAATTGATTTTGCAGCCACAATGGTTAAAAAATCTACAGTATGCTGGAAATTTTAGCCAGAGTACACAAACTTTTTAAATATAAAAAAAAATTTCGAAAAAAGAGTGTTTTTTTCGAAAACATTATTTTTTATATATATGAATAAATTCAGTGAATATTTTATTGCAAGAATTCTTTCGCTATTTTCTAATTTATTTTAATTAAAAGTATTTAATAATAAATTTGATAAAAACTAAAATCTATATGTCAGAATTAAATAAAGTGCAATTATTCGTAATTTATTTCGAACAGGTTTTAAACTTCGAAGGTATTTCAGTATTTGGTGCGTAATGAAGAACCCTTCTAGGTATTTTACAGTCACACTACCGAAAATTTTATAATTTTACATTTGTATATATATTTTGCTTTTCAATCAACTATGATATGGGTTTAAAGACGTAAATTGAGAATAAAAAGCTGAAATTATGCATAGTAATAGTTTGTTATGTTACGTGAAGCTAAAGCATATGAAAATAATAAAATGATAATGATAGTACATTGAAACATTGTACAAAAGAATTGATTTTTAATTTTTCCGGTTGTACAATATTGGGCATGATCAATATTCAAAAAGCTGCCAACACGATGTTACTAGTAATTTTATTACAGTATTGTATAAATATAATTTCATCATTTTAAAAGGTTCTACAATTTAATATTCAATATTCTATGATAAAATATGTCATATTTTTGCCAGTCTTTATTTTAGAAAATAGCAAATCTATGGCTGTTTAGACACTTTCGAAAAAATTAAACAACTTTTAGCTCAAGTTGCACATTTAGAATATCCTAGTGAAAATATTAAATACGGGATAACTATAAATGTGTCTAATACTAAATACAGGATAACTATAAATGTGGGTTTCAAATACACTTCCATCCACAATTTTTTGTGAAGAGGTACTTACACATAGGTTATACTTTTTTTTTAAATCGAATCATAAACTTAGTTCGACATTTATTTAGGTCCATTGGTTTATTCTTCAGCAGTTACTGTTAACTGAATCAATATTTTGTTTATACAAGAAGTAAATAAAAAAGAAATTTAAGAATTGTAATTTATAAAAAATGTATGGAGCATTGCAGTACAAGGACACAATAGATGACATTAAAACTATTTTCAATAATATAGTTATTATTGAAAATAATAATAATATTATCTTTTCAATAATATTGCTCTCTCGAGCAATACCATTTTCAGACGTCTTTGTAAGAATCGAAGTGCTGCTCAGCGAGCGCGTGGTCCATCGACGAAAACAGGTGGTAGTCGGAAGGAACGCGGTCTGGTGAATAAACGGAGGGGGGGGGGTTAGCACCTCCCAGTTGAGTGTCTCCAAGTAGTTTTGGACCATTTTGGACGTGTGTGATGGTACGTTATCCGGGAGGAAAATCAGCTTGTCATGTCTATGTTGATAATCCGTCCTTTTTTCACGCAGAGCTTGGTGCAATTTGATCAGTTGTTGGTGGTAACGGTATGCATTGACAGTTTCACCAGGTTTCAACATCTTATAGTAGACGATACCCTGCTGATCCCACCAAACGCACAGCATCGTCTTCCGTCCGAAGCGATTTGGTCTTGGGGAAGATATTGATGGTTGGCCGGGATCAACCCACGATTTCTTGCATTTAGGATTCTCGATATATATCCACTTTTCATCGCCCGTCACAATCCGATGTAGGAACAACTTTCTTTTTTGTCTGGCGAGCAAGATTTCGTATGTGTTTTGGCGTCTCTCCATCTGCCTATCGTTCAATTCATGCAGCACCCATTTTCCGATTTTTTCAGTCTTCCCCATGCCACGCAGACGCATGGAAATGGGTGGTTGAGTAACACCCAATTGCTCTGCGCGCATTTTTTTGCGATTGGGTATCGTCTGCGTCCGAAAGAGCCTGCAATTGATGCTCCTCAACCTTCCTAGACCGATTTTCACGCTTCTTGTCACACAAGTCAAAATTGCCGTCTTTCGACGAAACCAATCTCGGCACGTTATTTCCGCTGAAGCAGTGTCACCATAGGCCTTAATAAGCATTCGATGCGAAATTGAAGCAGAAAAGCAGAGCTTCCCGCATATGCTCTTTTTCTGGCACAAAACTAGACATGATTACCAAAGGAAAAATGTATGTTGTTGTACGAAATTGCTGACAATGTGCACTGATTAATGTTGACAGATGTCAATCTCATAAAAAAAGTATGTCGTGCCCATGGTAGCTTAATACGCTTACTCACGCCATCTATGACCAAACAGCGGATTTAAGTTTATACACCTGGTATTTTTGCTAATGGACTCAAATAGTTGTTGCACTTCCAGCGATAAATTATAAATTAAATATAAATTAAATAAAAACTGAAGCAAAAACTTGCCCGAACAGCGCCATTTTTGTTGAACTTAAGTGCCAATTCAAAATTAATGTTTATCGAAAATCGAAATATTTAGTTAAATTTTGTTATATTCTCAATATTTCCCAGAAAACTGGTGTCAATTGGCCGCCTAAGAGCTGTGATTTGAGCCCGTTGGATTATTTTCTGTGGGGAGCCGTTAAGGATAAATGTTACGCAAGCCATCCAAATTCAATTGAGGCCTTGAAACACGAAATTAAAGTTGCCATTGAAGAGATACAGGCCCAGACAATCGAAAATGTACTGAAAAATTGGGTGGAGCGAATGGGGTACTGTAAGGACAGCCGTGGCAGTCATTTAAATGATGTTGTGTTTCATTCTTAAATTTTAAGGTTCAATCTTTCTAATAAAACCGGAAATTTGAAAAAATATGTATTAGTTTATTTTTATTTACTTTTTAAAATGCAACTTTTAAATTTGCACCACATTTACGCCCACCCTATATTATTGGTATTGAATAAAATACATTATCGTTAATGATTTGTCATTGTACAACATAAATATAAGCATATTATTAGGGAAAATAAGAAAAAGTAAATTCAGTTGAAAAGTAGTATTGAGTTATTTTCTTGTTTCATAGAATACCATTTAGTTAGTTTATACTATTCTGTATGATACCAGACATTATGCCACCACGGCGTCCGCAATGAGTTTCAACAAACTAGCTCTCCTGTATATGTATCAGTGAACAAATGTTCATTTTGATCTAAAAATTCGGGGTAAAAACAAATTATGAAAATATTCGTTGAATGGATGAAGAAATTTTGTAAAAAACTTATTTTAGAAGTCATAAAAACGGATATGAAGCAATCAGTGCCATTCCAACAGACATTATATCTTTACAAAGATTCATCGGAATAGTGAATTATTATCATAAGATTAACCTAACTTGACAACGGATTCAATACTTATAAACTGGCAGTATCTTCGCGAAAAAGGAAAATTAATTTTCTTTGGAACTATGGATGTTTAGACGCTTTCGAAAAAATTAAACAACTTTTAGTTCAAGTTGCACATTGAGAATATCCTAGTGAAAATACTAAATACAGGATAACTATAAATGTGTCTACTGCAGGTATTGTTGCGGTATTAAATATTCCTAACGAGAATAATATTCCCCATCCATTAGCTTTTTACTCTCGTAAGTTAAGCTAAACAAAACAGAGGTTAATTATTCGACATTTGATAGAGAACTTTTGGCAATATATGACACAGTCAAACATTTTCGACACTGATTGGAAGGAAGACTTTTCGACATTTTCACTGATCATAATCGTTTCATATTATGAGAAAAAAAAGTCCATGATAGATCAGACATCGGAAAAAACCGAGCTAAGTGTTAGCCAAGGTAAATAAACAATGCTACTGAATTGACAGCCTCCCATAAACGTGATGAACTACGTCGAAATGGCGTAAAACGCACCTCAGATAATTTATGTAGATTAAATGTAATTTCAAACACAATATTTTTGTTTCTTGTTGTGTACTCTATATTTGTACACTTTTGTTTTAGGTAGCGTTCAAATTGATAAATATTATACTGTAAATCAAAACGCATAAATTTATTATTACTTTCGAACTTTTATACTTATATACAATACAATTCCATCTTAAACTATAATTTGATTCTGTCTAGAAACATGACACTTTAGCTAAATTTCATATCATAAAAATTATTTAAAGTTCCTATTTTTTTTGTATGTTTTGGTTTATTTTCAGAATTTTATCAAAAAACTATGTATTGTAGAGGTTCTGTTTCTTGTTCTGAAATATAGATTTTCATGTACAAATAAATAAATTCACAGCAAAATAAAAAAGTCTCATTTAGTTTATAATTATAAATTTATATAAAGGAATATAAATAAATATAAGATGCTTCTATCTGAAAGTGATGCTTTTGTGCAGTATGCGTATTTGAGTTAGTTTTATTAGGTTGGCATTCGATAGTTGAAGTCGAATTATTAATAATTCTCCATACTTATACTATATAATGTAAGATGTAAAAGAATAAAATGCTACAAATTATAGTATACTAACAACATTTTATTTTATTTTACATTTTTTTTTTCAGAACATGAGTTCACCAGAGAAAAGGTTGAAGAGATCAGCCAAATTAATCATTTTGCTTCGAGCATATCTGACAGCTACAAAAATTGTATTTTCTAAATACCGTTGGCATGTATTTCCATCAATATTAATATATGAACTATTGAAGAGATACATACGACTGTTTCAAGGAAAATTTAAAATGGTAGCTTTGCCAAACAAATTGTATGAGTTGCTTATAAGAAACGAACTTATCAAATCAGAACATGTTATATTTACATCCGAGGATATCTTCTATAAGTTGGTCCAAAGCCGGGAACTGAATTTTATAAATATGATTTTAAATTGTAAGAATGTTAATGGCGGGTGCGAAGCTGAGAGCAGATTTGATATTGTTAAGGATATGTTAGTGAACAAATCTTATATTACAATGCAAATTCTTCCAGCGCTGAATTGTCAAAAGTTTTGCATCTTTGTGAAAGAAAATTTTTTATCAAATATGACTAATGAGTACAAAATCAATCAAAATAGTTTAGTTCAATTAGAAAACTATTCAGAGAATCTATTTATACCTGAAATCGCTACCAAAGCATACATAAACGTTTTTAAAAGTGCTTATGAAATACCTACCGATGTTATTGATGCTATAATAAATAATTATTTTAATACGCCACGAATGTTACATCGAAATTATATATATCGAATTGAAATCGATGATAAAATTCTTAGCATGCCAACTTATACCCAACATTATAATATATTTGCACATTTCAAATCAATATATTTTCGTTGTCTTCATCTTGAAACCCAACGCAATCAAACGGAAGTTCAGGCAGTCGTAACGAAACATTTTACTAATTTAATTCATAAAAATGGTAAAAATCAATTTTTACCGCGTCAAATTCTCGATAATATGGCAATATTACAAAATTATCCACTTGGTTTGAAAAAATATTATACTATATTGAAATCATCAATAAATGCTTTTTTGCCAAAAAAATCTTCCTGTCTCTCATCGAAACAGATTTTTCCTTTATTTATGATTCAAGGAGATCGCGGTTGTGGTAAAACCAAATTAGTAAATGCTGTAGCTGCCGATCTAGGAATGCACATCTACAGAGTTGATTGTGCTGAAATTGCTTCGCAAGTATCATCACATACTGAACAAAAATTGAAAGTGATTTTTCGTAAAGCCATCACTTGTGAGCCTATTTTATTATGTTTTCATAATTTTGAGGTGAGTTTGAGAACTATTTTTATATAAAAGAATAAACTTTTAATTAAATTGTCAAAATTTTTAATGTTATTAACTAAATGTTATTAAAATCCAACCAAAAAAATGACATTAAAAAAATTAATAAAAAAAATGGCTTTTTAAATTTACGCATGAGGAGAGTCTTATAATATTAATCTTATCAAGTTAAGTGAAGTATGAATAGAAGTCAAAACTATTTGCCAAACTGATAATAAATTTTAGTCGTAATAAACATAACACAATTATAACGAACACTATACAACTTTTTATTCATACATTCGTCTCTTCGGGTGATAAAACAAAAATTTTCTGAAAAAAACTTCTCCAAGGTATTGTTACTATCTCAAAACTCTGCATATCAGATTCTAATACGTGATAAAACAACAATTTTCTGAAAAATACTTCTCCAAGGTATTGTTACTATCTCAAAACTCTGCATATCAGATTCTAATACGTAAGTTTCATTCTTTGACTATCTTTTCGATTATCTAAATATTTGCTGATTTACGACATATGAAAAATCTTATTTCAAAATCTTACACGGAGAAGAAGACACCAGAGATATTGCTAGCTGATAAGCTTCTATAAATTTACTTTATCTTTTTTGTGTAACAATAATAATTAGTAATTGATTAAATGAACCTTTAAAAAAAATTAAGTTTTCAGAAAAAAAGTTTCTTATAAATGCGCGTGGATGCACCATCAGTTATTTGTATATTTTGGTTTCCATCGCAATGTTTTAATATCAGCGGTACAAAGAGATTTGTTATCTGCCTTCATTAAAATTTTACAATTCGTATTAAAAAAAATTAACTTATATTGCAAATGATCTAAGCATATCTACAATACATGCACAAATATTTATATTCGTGAAAAAACACAGAACTCGCATAACATACGTAGTATCAATCTAAACTCAGAATATATAATATTGTTACGACATAACATGGGTCTGGTGTGTTCTGGATCATTCTAGAAGAGCGATTCCAGAGAGTTCCGGTATATTCCGGAATGTTCTTGAAGCACGTCGAAGCAGAATAAAGACGAGCGCTGCTCGCCAGCGAATTATTAGTCTAAACTCCGATTCAGGAATGACTGGTTGATGTCGAGTATTAATAGAGGGAACGACGAATAAGGTCGTGAAGTGTAAACGAGAAACGCCATTTAAGTGATTGATGGATAAAGTTAGATCGTTGAAATACAGTGTGAAGAGGAATTATAGCGAGAAGATTCGATTAGGATTCGAACGTCCTAAACAAAAAACACTTGTAATCTATTTATGAAGTAAAACTTCATTAAATGAAGAAAAATCCTAAATAAACAAAAATAGTATTTTATTCTATCCGTAAGACCGTAACAATATATAGAATATAGTTTTCAATTTATTTTAAAAAAGCTTAATTTGTCTTGTAAATACTGATTGTCTCCGGGATTAGTCTCCCATAATATGTTGAGAATAATCCCGGAACTTTGTTGAGTAGCCCTGGTATTATGATTCAGTGAAATTCAGAATGCACTCAAGTTCACTCTGATGAATCGCAATATCAAATGAGTCTCACGAAAATCGTAAATAGTGAGGCACATGGAAGATAAAAGCACGTGTAAGTGGGCATTGAGTTGTATGCTATTATTATTATTATACAAATTATTTCATTCATTTTCTCTTCGAAAAGTTCAATTATAGAATTTTAATTTTATTTTACTAAACGTTTATTTAACTTAGTAACAATGACAATATATTGGTTTTTGTTCCTGTTTTATAACTGGCAACCACTGATCAGTCTTGAATACGTTCACCTTTTAACTCCTGAAAGATCAAACCACTTGCCGTTGCCCATTTTCCTTATGCTGTTTTGCAACGGCATGCCGCTTAGTAATTCTTTCCTTGGCCGTATACGCATGCAGTTCTCTTTCGAATTGTGTGAATTTTATCGAACTTGAACTGACCTACCTACTATCAATTGGGCCAGCTACAACCCTGCGGAATATTTAAATTCTCTAGTCGATTAGTCTAAATACCAGTGGGTGGTATTTATGTCCTTTTTTGACATGTTCTACGACTTATTTATTTTCGGATATACGTTTGTATGTCCTCCAAATCGCAATTTGGCAAAATATGACTGTTTTTCCTGGTTCTAATTTGGCATTTCAAAATTTTCGAAAATTTCTTGTTTGATTGTTTGATAAAGTTGCTTAGTTAAAAGTTGCGCCGATATACTTCATGTCCAATCTGAAGCGAACTGACTAAGCTGTTAAATTATATGTCATATGAAAAACTTGCTTCTGAATTTAGGCATGCATCATTTCCAATATGTCGACATTAAAAAATGAATTGATGTCGTCAAAATCTGCCAACTTACGACTTAGTTCCAATTAGTGATTTATTCAGAAAGTACGTACTTGATTAATTAGTAGTATTCCTCAAAGCCCACGCAATATGATTAGACTTTTCGTCGTATAGTCAAAGATTATACTTGACATATGGTCGTATCCAGTCCAGGGTAAAGCTATTCACTCTTTCTCGGGCATTAACCGTTGGTTAAGGTGTTTTATTCCGTGTATTTCTATCAGTATCTTAAATTCTTAAGATGAAAATTGTTGCCTTTTGCCAAAAGTAACATCTTCAGGAATCGTAAACCTATAGATTTATCCGTTAATTGGCATAGCTTCTAAACAGCATTGGAGAATCTGAATGGCATCACTTTCAATTGGTATTGAAACTCCAGTAAAATTTGGTAAAAATCATCTTTCAGGTTCAGACTTAAAATAAATTTAGCCGACGTTTAACGTTTCAATAAATCGTTAATTTGGAGCAACGGATGAGTATTGTTTCTTTATTTTTCCCCCTTTTTTTTTTTTTTTTTTTATTTGACAGGTTTTCATTTCTATGTTACAACACATAGACATGAGAACACAGTCACTCCTATGGAGCATATAGCGGCACTAGAGCCTCTGTGAACTCTCTCCATCTGCTTCTGTCTTGAGCGAGCCTTTTTACTTCCGACCATGATTTGCCAGTTTGCTGGTGTTCGCGCTCGACTGATCTTCTCCAAGTGGTCCTTGGACGTCCTCTGCTGCGATTGCCCTGTGGGTTCCAATCTAGTGCCATCCTTGCTATGTCCGTAGGTGGTTTTCGCAAGGTGTGGCCAATCCAACTCCATTTCCTGCGTTTGATGTTATCTAGCAGGGGTATTTGCTTCGTGAGAAGAAGCAGCTCATCGTTCGTTATCCAGTTCGGCCAGAAGATCTTGCTTATGCGCCTCAAGCATCTGTTCACAAATGCCTGTGGCTTACGAGTCGTGCTGACTGTTACTTTCCATGTTTCGCAGCCGTACAGCAGGACTGGCTTGACGTTTGAGTTGAATATTCGAAGTTTGAGTGCTATGGAGAGATGATTGGAACGCCATACGTTCCCAAGTGAGGTGTACGCTTGTCGCGCCTTGTTGATGCGCGTTTGGATGTCTATTTCAGTTCCACCATCCTTGCTGAGCATGCTGCCAAGGTAACAGAACTTTTCGACATCTTCGACTTGGGTACCGTGTAGCATCAAGGGTCTCTCGCAGGTGGCGCCGACACGCATCAATTTGGTCTTTTTGATGTTGATTCTCATCCCAACTTTTTCTGCGTTGGAGGCCAGTGCATTCAGTTTCTCCTGAATGCCGTTGAAGGTGTGGGACATGAGGCATATGTCGTCGGCGTAGTCCAGGTCGTGGAGCTTCTCACGCAGTGTCCACTGTATACCGTTGCTGGCTGTGCTGTTTTTGCGTTGAAGAACTTGGTCTAGGGCGATTATGAAGAGGATAGGCGAGATTATGCAACCCTGCCTGACTCCTCTCGAGATGTTGAATGTATCGCTGTTTCGTCCTTTGAGACGCACTCTACACGGGGCCTCGCGGTATAGTTCTCGGATTAGATCGATTATGGCCTGCGGGATGCCTAGTTCAGCCAGAGCACTCCAGATGGCTTCGCGAGAAATCATGTCGAAGGCTCTTTCGAAGTCAACGAAGAGAAGATAGAGCGGGCTGTTCCATTCGTTCGACTGTTCAATGATCATTCTTAGGCTGTTGATGTGATCAATACAGGAGCGGTTTGGTCTAAATCCAGACTGCTCGTTGCGGAGGGCACTTTCCACTGTTGGAGTGATGCGAGTCAGGATGATTGATGCGATTAGTTTCTGGATGGTGTTCAGCAGCGTGATTCCCCTCCAATTTTTGCAATAGCCAAGGTCACCTTTCTTCGGGATGGTGATAATTACTCCTTCTTTCCAGCTGTCCGGGAAGTGGCATTGTGTCCAGGCTTTTACGATTATAGGATGCAACAGCGAGGCCAGAAGTGGCGGGTCAAACTTCAGAACTTCTGGGGCCAGGTTGTCAGGTCCGGGTGCTTTGCTGTTCTTAAGCTTGTTGATTGCTGTTGTGATCTCCGTAATCGTAGGTGGTGTTGTTGGGATGGATCTTCGTGGGTTTCTGCGCATCACTGTAGGAGGAGGATGGAATTCTGGAGCTATTGGAAGGGATTCTGAGAAGAATTCCTTCCAGCGGTCGAGTTGTTCTTCATCCGTGGGGAGAGTTTGACCGTCTTTGTCCTTAAGTGGTGGCAGTGAGGGTGTTATTCTTCCGGATAGTTTGCGAATTGATGCATAGACACTGCGGATATCGCTCCGGTGTGCAGCGGCTTCTGCTTCGCTCGCTATTTCGTTGAAGTAGTTCCTCTTGTCATCCCTTGCCATGCGTTTGACCATCTTTTGAGCAAGGTCGTACCTCGTCTGTAGATGGTGCCTTTCCTCGCGAGTTTGAGCAGTTTGGAGTAGACCTTTCAGCTTTCTTCGTTTTCCTATTTGAGTCCAGGTTGACTCGCGGATCCACTCTTTCCTCTTGTAGTTCCGAAAGCCCGTTGCTTCCTCTGCAGCGGACTTTAGTTTGCCCAGTAGAGAAGGCCATGTCAGCCTTTCGGCATTGTGGCTAACTTCCTCCAGCTTGTTCGCAAATACCTCGGCTGTCTCTGGATTCTGCAGGCGTTGGATGTCGTGCCTGCGTTCTGCGCGATCTTGTCGTTTCTTGGTTGCCGCAGGCCTTAGTCTGACCACCCCAAGTAACAGCTGATGGTCGCTGTATATGTCAGCTCCTCGGATTGTCTTGACGTCCAGTAGCGATCCGAGGAATTTTTTGCTTATTAGGATGTGGTCTATCTGGTTGCAGGTCACGCGATCCGGAGACTGCCAGGTGTATTTGTGGATGTTCTTGTGAGGAAACTTGGTGCCACCGATGAATAGTTGATGAGTTGAGCAGAGGTCAGTGAGACGGTTCCCGTTGTCATTTCCCTCTGCATGAAGGCTATGTGTTCCAATGATCGAGAGAAGATCAGTGTTGTCCCGGCCTATTTTAGCGTTAAAATCGCTCATTACAATTTTTATGTCGCTCTTCGGGGCAGATTGAATGCACGTCTCTAATTGGTGGTAGAAGGCTTCTTTATTGGCGTCATCATCTACTTCAGTTGGGGCATAGCATTGCACGATGGTGATGTTTCGGAACTTCGAGTGGAACCTGGCTGTTAGAAGGCGGTCGGAGACCGGTTTGTAGCCCATGAGAGATCTCTTTGCGTTGGCTGATAGGATTAATCCGACTCCACAGTGATGTCCACTGTCGTTGCCGCTGTAGATGAAGTGTTCACCCGTCTGTGTTGCGAGGATTCCTTGATGTTTCCACCTTGTTTCGGAGATTGTAGCGTCGCATTTCGTTTCCACCAGTATGTCGAGATTGTAGCGTCGCATTTCGGAAGTAGCTTGTGCCAGACGAGAAGTTTGGGAGAGAGTTCGCACGTTCCAGGTACCTATTCGGGTTGTTCGGTGAAAGCCAAATGTCGTTTTGCCTGAGGTGTTGTCCGGTTGATTACTATTGTGCTGTTTCATGATAAGATGTTTTCTTATGGCTTGCGGCTTATCAGGCCAGCGAAGCAACCCCCAGTGACGTTGGGGGACCCTACGGACTACATATGGAAGGCTTGTAGTCGGCCTCTCACCCCGGCACCAATGCCGAGATGGCGGCAGCGGGAATCGAACCCGCTAACCTACCTGCGACGCGCGGTTTTCGAAGTGGTCACCCATCCGAGTACTAACCACGCCCATTCCTGCTTAACAAATTAGTAAATGCTGTAGCTGCCGATCTAGGAATGCACATCTACAGAGTTGATTGTGCTGAAATTGCTTCGCAAGTATCATCACATACTGAACAAAAATTGAAAGTGATTTTTCGTAAAGCCATCACTTGTGAGCCTATTTTATTATGTTTTCATAATTTTGAGGTGAGTTTGAGAACTATTTTTATATAAAAGAATAAACTTTTAATTAAATTGTCAAAATTTTTAATGTTATTAACTAAATGTTATTAAAATCCAACCAAAAAAATGACATTAAAAAAATTAATAAAAAAAATGGCTTTTTAAATTTACGCATGAGGAGAGTCTTATAATATTAATCTTATCAAGTTAAGTGAAGTATGAATAGAAGTCAAAACTATTTGCCAAACTGATAATAAATTTTAGTCGTAATAAACATAACACAATTATAACGAACACTATACAACTTTTTATTCATACATTCGTCTCTTCGGGTGATAAAACAAAAATTTTCTGAAAAAAACTTCTCCAAGGTATTGTTACTATCTCAAAACTCTGCATATCAGATTCTAATACGTGATAAAACAACAATTTTCTGAAAAATACTTCTCCAAGGTATTGTTACTATCTCAAAACTCTGCATATCAGATTCTAATACGTAAGTTTCATTCTTTGACTATCTTTTCGATTATCTAAATATTTGCTGATTTACGACATATGAAAAATCTTATTTCAAAATCTTACACGGAGAAGAAGACACCAGAGATATTGCTAGCTGATAAGCTTCTATAAATTTACTTTATCTTTTTTGTGTAACAATAATAATTAGTAATTGATTAAATGAACCTTTAAAAAAAATTAAGTTTTCAGAAAAAAAGTTTCTTATAAATGCGCATGGATGCACCATCAGTTATTTGTATGTTTTGGTTTCCATCGCAATGTTTTAATATCAGCGGTACAAAGAGATTTGTTATCTGCCTTCATTAAAATTTTACAATTCGTATTAAAAAAAATTAACTTATATTGCAAATGATCTAAGCATATCTACAATACATCCACAAATATATATATTCGTGAAAAAACACAGAACTCGCATAACATACGTAGTATCAATCTAAACTCAGAATATATAATATTGTTACGACATAACATGGGTCTGGTGTGTTCTGGATCATTCTAGAAGAGCGATTCCAGAGAGTTCCGGTATATTCCGGAATGTTCTTGAAGCACGTCGAAGCAGAATAAAGACGAGCGCTGCTCGCCAGCGAATTATTAGTCTAAACTCCGATTCAGGAATGACTGGTTGATGTCGAGTATTAATAGAGGGAACGACGAATAAGGTCGTGAAGTGTAAACGAGAAACGCCATTTAAGTGATTGATGGATAAAGTTAGATCGTTGAAATACAGTGTGAAGAGGAATTATAGCGAGAAGATTCGATTAGGATTCGAACGTCCTAAACAAAAAACACTTGTAATCTATTTATGAAGTAAAACTTCATTAAATGAAGAAAAATCCTAAATAAACAAAAATAGTATTTTATTCTATCCGTAAGACCGTAACAATATATAGAATATAGTTTTCAATTTATTTTAAAAAAGCTTAATTTGTCTTGTAAATACTGATTGTCTCCGGGATTAGTCTCCCATAATATGTTGAGAATAATCCCGGAACTTTGTTGAGTAGCCCTGGTATTATGATTCAGTGAAATTCAGAATGCACTCAAGTTCACTCTGATGAATCGCAATATCAAATGAGTCTCACGAAAATCGTAAATAGTGAGGCACATGGAAGATAAAAGCACGTGTAAGTGGGCATTGAGTTGTATGCTATTATTATTATTATACAAATTATTTCATTCATTTTCTCTTCGAAAAGTTCAATTATAGAATTTTAATTTTATTTTACTAAACGTTTATTTAACTTAGTAACAATGACAAGATATTGGTTTTTGTTCCTGTTTTATAACTGGCAACCACTGATCAGTCTTGAATACGTTCACCTTTTAACTCCTGAAAGATCAAACCACTTGCCGTTGCCCATTTTCCTTATGCTGTTTTGCAACGGCATGCCGCTTAGTAATTCTTTCCTTGGCCGTATACGCATGCAGTTCTCTTTCGAATTGTGTGAATTTTATCGAACTTGAACTGACCTACCTACTATCAATTGGGCCAGCTACAACCCTGCGGAATATTTAAATTCTCTAGTCGATTAGTCTAAATACCAGTGGGTGGTATTTATGTCCTTTTTTGACATGTTCTACGACTTATTTATTTTCGGATATACGTTTGTATGTCCTCCAAATCGCAATTTGGCAAAATATGACTGTTTTTCCTGGTTCTAATTTGGCATTTCAAAATTTTCGAAAATTTCTTGTTTGATTGTTTGATAAAGTTGCTTAGTTAAAAGTTGCGCCGATATACTTCATGTCCAATCTGAAGCGAACTGACTAAGCTGTTAAATTATATGTCATATGAAAAACTTGCTTCTGAATTTAGGCATGCATCATTTCCAATATGTCGACATTAAAAAATGAATTGATGTCGTCAAAATCTGCCAACTTACGACTTAGTTCCAATTAGTGATTTATTCAGAAAGTACGTACTTGATTAATTAGTAGTATTCCTCAAAGCCCACGCAATATGATTAGACTTTTCGTCGTATAGTCAAAGATTATACTTGACATATGGTCGTATCCAGTCCAGGGTAAAGCTATTCACTCTTTCTCGGGCATTAACCGTTGGTTAAGGTGTTTTATTCCGTGTATTTCTATCAGTATCTTAAATTCTTAAGATGAAAATTGTTGCCTTTTGCCAAAAGTAACATCTTCAGGAATCGTAAACCTATAGATTTATCCGTTAATTGGCATAGCTTCTAAACAGCATTGGAGAATCTGAATGGCATCACTTTCAATTGGTATTGAAACTCCAGTAAAATTTGGTAAAAATCATCTTTCAGGTTCAGACTTAAAATAAATTTAGCCGACGTTTAACGTTTCAATAAATCGTTAATTTGGAGCAACGGATGAGTATTGTTTCTTTATTTTTCCCCCTTTTTTTTTTTTTTTTTTATTTGACAGGTTTTCATTTCTATGTTACAACACATAGACATGAGAACACAGTCACTCCTATGGAGCATATAGCGGCACTAGAGCCTCTGTGAACTCTCTCCATCTGCTTCTGTCTTGAGCGAGCCTTTTTACTTCCGACCATGATTTGCCAGTTTGCTGGTGTTCGCGCTCGACTGATCTTCTCCAAGTGGTCCTTGGACGTCCTCTGCTGCGATTGCCCTGTGGGTTCCAATCTAGTGCCATCCTTGCTATGTCCGTAGGTGGTTTTCGCAAGGTGTGGCCAATCCAACTCCATTTCCTGCGTTTGATGTTATCTAGCAGGGGTATTTGCTTCGTGAGAAGAAGCAGCTCATCGTTCGTTATCCAGTTCGGCCAGAAGATCTTGCTTATGCGCCTCAAGCATCTGTTCACAAATGCCTGTGGCTTACGAGTCGTGCTGACTGTTACTTTCCATGTTTCGCAGCCGTACAGCAGGACTGGCTTGACGTTTGAGTTGAATATTCGAAGTTTGAGTGCTATGGAGAGATGATTGGAACGCCATACGTTCCCAAGTGAGGTGTACGCTTGTCGCGCCTTGTTGATGCGCGTTTGGATGTCTATTTCAGTTCCACCATCCTTGCTGAGCATGCTGCCAAGGTAACAGAACTTTTCGACATCATCGACTTGGGTACCGTGTAGCATCAAGGGTCTCTCGCAGGTGGCGCCGACACGCATCAATTTGGTCTTTTTGATGTTGATTCTCATCCCAACTTTTTCTGCGTTGGAGGCCAGTGCATTCAGTTTCTCCTGAATGCCGTTGAAGGTGTGGGACATGAGGCATATGTCGTCGGCGTAGTCCAGGTCGTGGAGCTTCTCACGCAGTGTCCACTGTATACCGTTGCTGGCTGTGCTGTTTTTGCGTTGAAGAACTTGGTCTAGGGCGATTATGAAGAGGATAGGCGAGATTATGCAACCCTGCCTGACTCCTCTCGAGATGTTGAATGTATCGCTGTTTCGTCCTTTGAGACGCACTCTACACGGGGCCTCGCGGTATAGTTCTCGGATTAGATCGATTATGGCCTGCGGGATGCCTAGTTCAGCCAGAGCACTCCAGATGGCGTCGCGAGAAATCATGTCGAAGGCTCTTTCGAAGTCAACGAAGAGAAGATAGAGCGGGCTGTTCCATTCGTTCGACTGTTCAATGATCATTCTTAGGCTGTTGATGTGATCAATACAGGAGCGGTTTGGTCTAAATCCAGACTGCTCGTTGCGGAGGGCACTTTCCACTGTTGGAGTGATGCGAGTCAGGATGATTGATGCGATTAGTTTCTGGATGGTGTTCAGCAGCGTGATTCCCCTCCAATTTTTGCAATCGCCAAGGTCACCTTTCTTCGGGATGGTGATAATTACTCCTTCTTTCCAGCTGTCCGGGAAGTGGCATTGTGTCCAGGCTTTTACGATTATAGGATGCAACAGCGAGGCCAGAAGTGGCGGGTCAAACTTCAGAACTTCTGGGGCCAGGTTGTCAGGTCCGGGTGCTTTGCTGTTCTTAAGCTTGTTGATTGCTGTTGTGATCTCCGTAATCGTAGGTGGTGTTGTTGGGATGGATCTTCGTGGGTTTTTGCGCATAACTGTAGGAGGAGGATGGAATTCTGGAGCTATTGGAAGGGATTCTGAGAAGAATTCCTTCCAGCGGTCGAGTTGTTCTTCATCCGTGGGGAGAGTTTGACCGTCTTTGTTCTTAAGTGGTGGCAGTGAGGGTGTTATTCTTCCGGATAGTTTGCGAATTGATGCATAGACACTGCGGATATCGCTCCGGTGTGCAGCGGCTTCTGCTTCGCTCGCTATTTCGTTGAAGTAGTTCCTCTTGTCATCCCTTGCCATGCGTTTGACCATCTTTTGAGCAAGGTCGTACCTCGTCTGTAGATGGTGCCTTTCCTCGCGAGTTTGAGCAGTTTGGAGTAGACCTTTCAGCTTTCTTCGTTTTCCTATTTGAGTCCAGGTTGACTCGCGGATCCACTCTTTCCTCTTGTAGTTCCGAAAGCCCGTTGCTTCCTCTGCAGCGGACTTTAGTTTGCCCAGTAGAGAAGGCCATGTCAGCCTTTCGGCATTGTGGCTAACTTCCTCCAGCTTGTTCGCAAATACCTCGGCTGTCTCTGGATTCTGCAGGCGTTGGATGTCGTGCCTGCGTTCTGCGCGATCTTGTCGTTTCTTGGTTGCCGCAGGCCTTAGTCTGACCACCCCAAGTAACAGCTGATGGTCGCTGTATATGTCAGCTCCTCGGATTGTCTTGACGTCCAGTAGCGATCCGAGGAATTTTTTGCTTATTAGGATGTGGTCTATCTGGTTGCAGGTCACGCGATCCGGAGACTGCCAGGTGTATTTGTGGATGTTCTTGTGAGGAAACTTGGTGCCACCGATGAATAGTTGATGAGTTGAGCAGAGGTCAGTGAGACGGTTCCCGTTGTCATTTCCCTCTGCATGAAGGCTGTGTGTTCCAATGATCGAGCGAAGATCAGTGTTGTCCCGGCCTATTTTAGCGTTAAAATCGCCCATTACAATTTTTATGTCGCTCTTCGGGGCAGATTGAATGCACGTCTCTAATTGGTGGTAGAAGGCTTCTTTATTGGCGTCATCATCTACTTCAGTTGGGGCATAGCATTGCACGATGGTGATGTTTCGGAACTTCGAGTGGAACCTGGCTGTTAGAAGGCGGTCGGAGACCGGTTTGTAGCCCATGAGAGATCTCTTTGCGTTGGCTGATAGGATTAATCCGACTCCACAGTGATGTCCACTGTCGTTGCCGCTGTAGATGAAGTGTTCACCCGTCTGTGTTGCGAGGATTCCTTGATGTTTCCACCTTGTTTCGGAGATTGTAGCGTCGCATTTCGTTTCCACCAGTATGTCGAGATTGTAGCGTCGCATTTCGGAAGTAGCTTGCGCCAGACGAGAAGTTTGGGAGAGAGTTCGCACGTTCCAGGTACCTATTCGGGTTGTTCGGTGAAAGCCAAATGTCGTTTTGCCTGAGGTGTTGTCCGGTTGATTACTATTGTGCTGTTTCATGATAAGATGTTTTCTTATGGCTTGCGGCTTATCAGGCCAGCGAAGCAACCCCCAGTGACGTTGGGGGACCCTACGGACTACATATGGAAGGCTTGTAGTCGGCCTCTCACCCCGGCACCAATGCCGAGATGGCGGCAGCGGGAATCGAACCCGCTAACCTACCTGCGACGCGCGGTTTTCGAAGTGGTCACCCATCCGAGTACTAACCACGCCCAGTCCTGCTTAACTTCGGTGATCTTACGAGAGCCGGTGGATCCACTCCCCTTTGCCGTTAATATAAGCATCGTTGAATCTTGGTATTAGATTGGTAATCTTAATATAAGCATCGTTGAATGTTGGTATTAGGGGGGATTTTTCCCCTTTGCCGTTAATATAAGCATCGTTGAATCTTGGTATTAGATTGGTATTTATGTTCCGAAGAGACTTCTCTTCAAAACAAAATTACAATTTATATTAAGGTATATGTGATAGAAAGAAAATACTCTACCGCCTTTCGACAAGAAACGTTCCTACACCCTCATCGTTTGATTCTAATAATCTACACACTTGGGTTTGTTCTATTTGAGTGACATTTATTCGTATCATCGACAAGAAACGTTCCTGAACCTTTTCCATTGTTCGATTCTAATAATCTACTTACTTGGGTTTGTTCTATTTAAGTGACATTTTCATAATTACTTTAAATTTGTTGTACAATGCAATCACAGTTGTGCTTCGATGGAAGATAATTTGTTGCTTTCATCAGTTCAACAAATTTCAAATTTAAACTAATTTAAAATTTTTGTTTCTGCAGTCCTTTCAGAAATCCATCAATTTTATATAATTAACTGCTAATTATTTGTTTAACTTTGATCAAAAGCTGTATTTGTACTGTTATGTCCATAAGATGATTACCATCATCCATTCCCAAGTCTGCGATGCGTTGTTTCTGTTAAAGTGTCATGGACTTCTCAGTTGCAGAAATCAGTAGCACTGTCAACTACAGAGGCGGAATTCGTTGCTGCTAGTGAAGGTGCTAAAGAACTAGTGTGGCTCAAGAGACTTCTGAGTGAAATACATTCTTATCAATGTACTCCAATATTGTTTATGGACAATGCAGGCGCAATAAAGCTTACAAAGAATCATGAATTTCATAAGCGCTCAAAACATATAGAAGTTCGGTATATTATATCATGATGGTAGCATTAATGTAACTCATGTATGCTCAGAGGAGCAGCTTGGCGATATGTTTACAAAGCCTTTTTGCGCTATCAAATTCAATGAAATGTGTCTAAAAATAGGTCTAAGCAAATAATATTGCAAATATTTTTTTATTATATAGTAGTACAGTTTAAGGGGTGGTGTTAAAGTAAACGTGTACCACATGTAGTGCTGACCTCTGTGGTTCGGCTTTGTATGTTCGGATAGTTGGGCACGCGGGGCGCCAGATCTCCTGTAACTGTCGCCGAGTGAGCATGTGTGCGCCTCCTTATAATTATAGACTTTAATAAATAAAGTGTTTATACATATTCTTATATTCAGCACACACAGTTTCTATTTATTTTATTCACACATACCCAAAACAGGTTATGGGCCCAGGTGCGTTGCAAAAGTAATATAGTGAAACGTGTGAAATAAAGTACATTGAAGTGTATTGAAACGTGTGTGATAAAAATGGCGGACGGAGACTCCAAATACGACGAGTACAGCCGTGTGAATATTCGTAAACTTAAATCCGAGGAGCAATGGGAAACATGGAAGTGGCAAATAGAACTGTGTCTGAATGAACAGTGTCTTTTTTCGATTGTGGACGGCACCCTGACATCTTCTGCAGGACCAACAGGCAATAGTGATCCGTCCAAAGAATATAGGTCCTGGCAAAGCGACAATGCGCGCACGGCGCGTATCATTGGCACAGCGCTAGAAGAAGACGCAGCTATGTACGTAAGAAAGAAAAATAACGCAAAGGATATTTGGGACACGCTAGTATCAGTGTATGAACAATCGTCTCTTCAAAGGTTATATACATTGTTTGACACCTTTTTCGGAATATCAAAGGACGAGACGACGTCGATTAAGAAGCATGCATCCCGATTATCAAACGTGTTCACTGACATTCTCGAAGAATTATGTAAGAAAGATAGAGACGCCAAACTTCCGTTGTCGTTATTGTATCATCGTATATTCAAGACATTCGGCTCAGAGTACCAGTTCTACCGCTCCACCTGGTATCGGATTCCTGAAACGGAGCAAACGACTAACCTACTCGTCGAAAATTTAGTTTCAATAGAAAGTTCTATTACAACACAGGCGCCTCAGATGTCCACAGCTTTTCATGCAAAGTCGCAAATCTACAATAAAAACAAAAATGTTAACAAATCAACGGCAAGTTCTTCGTCAAATTCAGAGAAAAAGGAGAAAAGACAATACCACTATTGCAAGAAACCTGGGTATCTCATCGCGATCTGTCGGAAGCGTATAGCAGCAGAGGGCAAAAATGCTGAGAATCAGAACTCAGAGGTTAGTTGTAAGAATGGTGCAAATAAACAGAGCACATTTCTAGCTACTAGTTATTCAGTTGGAACTGACTCGATGCCTGCAGACGTTTGGATTTCCGACTCGGGTGCTACGCATCACATGTTTACAAATCATTTCCGATGCCAATAAACAATATTTTTCTGTTTACAAATCATTTCCGATACCGCAGCAAGTCGAGACTACAAACAAAAATTGTATGCTCGCATATGGGTGTGGCAGTGTTGATATAGAAGTTTTCGTCGATGGCAAGTGTTCTTCTGCTAAATTAGAAAGTGTATGGTACGTGCCAGACATCTGTCACCAACTCTTTTCTGTTTGTCAGGCAACAGCTCATGGAAATGAAGTTAAATATGATGCCGATGGAGTTGAAGTGAGATTCAAAAATAAACTCGTGGCAACTGGCAAGCTTTCAGGATCTGTGTACATTATAAACATGCGTGTTTGTGTTCCTAAAACTACAGTGGCAGCTAACCTCACAACCACGGAGGATCACCTCCAGGGGTGGCACAAAAGACTCGGGCATCAGGACAAGCGTCATGTGCAAGAAATCCTACTACAACATGGAATACCTGTAAAAGTCAGACACAAAATCATTCTGTGATGGTTGCGTACTGGGAAAATCGCACAGAAAACCCTTTCATCCACGACAAAATCATTCTAAAAAAGTTAGAGAAGTGATCAACTCGGATGTAAATGGTCCGATGTCTACAAGTTCAATCAACGGTTTCAAATGTTATGCTGTATTCAAGGACGATTTTTCAAGATACATTCGCATTTTCTTCATGAAGGAAAAATCAGAAGTAGCGTCTCATTTAAGCACATTTTTAAATGAATGTCATACCGCTGGCCATACAGTAAAATTCTTCAGATCAGACGGTGGTGGTGAATTTGATTGCTCCAAAGTACGTAAAATTTTTAAGTGAAAGAGGTATAGAATTTCAACTTACATGTCCATATACACCAGAACAAAATGGTGTTTCAGAACAATCAAATAGACATGTAGTTGAGTTAGCTCGTTCTATGTTATCTGTCAGTGAAATGCCAAAATCTTTTTGGGCCGACGCATGTGACGCAGCAGTATTTTTGATCAATCGTACGGGAAAGTCAAGTGTATCTAATAAAAGTCCTATTGAATTATGGTCAGGACAATCTTTCAAGAGTTTTAATTACTTAAGGATTTTTGGCTCAGAATGCTATATAAATGTGCCAAAACAGTTTCGTAGCAAGTTAGACAGCAAGGCTGTATTTGGACGGTTTGTTGGCTATGCAAATGAAAAGGATGAATATCAAGTTTGGGTACCATCAAAGCATAGAGTAATAAATTCACGTAACGTCGATTTTAGACCTGAAAAGCTATGTACAAATCAAAATGAAATTGAACTTCAGCTCACAAATACTTCCAGAAAAGATTGTGATTCTGAATAAGACGACAGCATCTGTGAGGAGTTCCATGATGCAGTAGACGACGATGATCAAGACGATTACATCCAAGATGCAGAGATTGATGTAGATGAGGAAGCACAGGTTCAAGCAAACTCAAAGATCATCTCCGACTCTCGTCCTACTCGAAAAATTCAAGCTCCACCGAAGCTAAATGATTATGAAGTTGGCTATCAGACTCACAGATTGCCAAGTCGCCAGGCAAACTCAGCATGGGCTTACACGATGGAAGCTTTAAAACAAGATCTTGAGCCAATAAATTTTGAAGATGCCATAAAGGGCTGTTATTCTGAACAATGGATCAAAGCCATGAATAAAGAAATGGAAGCCTTTGACGAAAATGGAATGTGGGAATTGGTAGATTTACCACCAAACAAGCATGTCATAGACAACCGCTGGGTACTTCGAGTAAGCCAGACGGTAACATTGATCGATTCAGAGCTCGTTTGGTTGCACGTGGTATATTTCAACGAGCTGAATTGGACTACGAGGAAATCTTCAGCCCGGTTGCTCATTACGACTCAATCCGAGCTCTAATCGCAACAGCAGCAAATGAAAAATTAGTATTGGGGCAATTTGACGTAAGATCAGTATTTCTTTATGGCAAAATCGATACAGAGATATACATGACTTAGCCACAGGGCTTCGATGACAAATCAGGTCGAGTTTGTAAACTAAAAAAATCTCTGTACGGTTTAAAACAATCTCCTCGATGCTGGAATAACCGATTCGACGCTTTTATGAAGAAAAATGATTTCTAACAATCAAAATCTGATGCTTGTATATACGTTCTCAAAACCGGATCAAGAAAACTAATTGTAGCAATTTACGTCGACGATGGTCTCATCGCTGGATCCACACAAGCAGAAGTGAATCTTTTTCTGGATCAGCTTAAATCAGAGTTTAAAATCAATGTTGGATCTCTGGAATCATTTTTGGGCATGAGAATACAACGTCGTGAATCTGGTTTCTTCATTACACAGGAGACTTACACAAAGAAAATACTTCAACGTTTTGGTATGACAAACTGTAATGCAACAAAAACACCAGTGGAAAATCATACTTCAGACCATGAAGAATTGTGCACTAGAGAGGAAGATTTCGTATCGTTCAGCTGTAGGATCTTTGATGTACCTAGCATACTCTACTCGTCCGGATATTGCTTACGCCGTGTCGAAAGCTGCGAAGTCAATGACCACACCTACTACACGAGACTGGACATCTGTCAAACGGATCTTTAGATACCTAAAAGGAACAGTTGATGTTGGATTGCATTACACACCATCTACAAAAGGATTATGTGCTTATTCAGATGCGGATTTTGCCGGCGACATAAGCACTCGACGATCAACAAATGGATTTGTATCTCTTATCGGAGACATTGCCGTGTCATGGACTTCTCAGTTGCAGAAATCAGTAGCACTGTCAACTACAGAGGCGGAATTCGTTGCTGCTAGTGAAGGTGCTAAAGAACTAGTGTGGCTCAAGAGACTTCTGAGTGAAATACATTCTTATCAATGTACTCCAATATTGTTTATGGACAATGCAGGCGCAATAAAGCTTACAAAGAATCATGAATTTCATAAGCGCTCAAAACATATAGAAGTTCGGTATATTATATCATGATGGTAGCATTAATGTAACTCATGTATGCTCAGAGGAGCAGCTTGGCGATATGCTTACAAAGCCTTTTTGCGCTATCAAATTCAATGAAATGTGTCTAAAAATAGGTCTAAGCAAATAATATTGCAAATATTTTTTTATTATATAGTAGTACAGTTTAAGGGGTGGTGTTAAAGTAAACGTGTACCACATGTAGTGCTGACATGTGTGCGCCTCCTTATAATTATAGACTTTATTCAATAAAGTGTTTATACATATTCTTATATTCAGCACACACAGTTTCTATTTATTTTATTCACACATACCCAAAACAGTTTCTCAACAGTATCCATACAAGTTCCCTACATTTTCTCCAAGTAAAATATGTAAGTTGTTTGACATCACCGCAATGTCGGGTTTTCGATTATGGTTTCCGCCAAAAAATGAATTTCTTTTTTTATATGCTCGCTCAGAATGTTGCACTGTTTATCTTCAACTCGCCAGTTAATTTAAATCTTTTTTATTGAAGCAGCTGGCGAGTTTGAGACAAACTGTCCAGCTGAATAAATGACGGATATCACTCATAAATAGACTGGGATACTAGTTGGAATAAGTGGATACACTCAGATTCATGCATTAAGATCGATAATATTTATTTGATGGTGTTTGGACAAAATTAGTTTGAGATAGGATGGTTTACACTCTACCGCCCTTCGATTAAGCGTAAGATATTAAAGTGTTCGGTGGTTGCAGGGTTTGCATACAACTTTCGAAGATAATACATATTGTATGGCCAGTGAAAGTGTATTATTTAACGTGATTTTGTTGCCAATGCATTAGACCACGAGTCGCCAACGACTATAGGGATCGAGATACGCTCAATCAACGCACCACCATTACTGGCAGTTAACAGATAGAATCAGTTACAAGCTGACTCTCCACCTGCTGGTGGCGAGGACTATCTAAACCTCTACTGTCATAAGCAGTGACAGTGCCCGAGATAAGTGCAATGCATATATTGTATGGCCAGAATCAATATATGATCGTAAAGTACAAATTACATAAAGTTTATGTTTTATTGAATATAGTCGAACGGACTGAAAGATTAGTATAGCCACTTGTACTTTGCATGAATTTCTATTCACGTTTCTATAAACGCATGTATGCACGAGTCTGAACAAAAAAAATATAAACAAACTATTGCTGAAACAATAAATAAAATGTTAATAATATCATATATGTATGTAAGTGTAATATTAGGAAAAAAATATAGATTTTGTATTAAATTAAATATATAAGTAAACATTAGCAAAAAAATTGAATCCATATATTTGAAGGGGATGATTCCAAGTTATTTTTTTGTAGTCCCCAGTATCATGAGGGTTTTTAATCTTAGTAGCAAACAGAATTTTTTTTAAAAAATTAATTAAAAAAATAGCAAATATACAATAGAAAAAGATCGACAAGATATTGCTTTGACGATGAGGCTGCGGGTTTATTACCAGTATGATGCAGCTGCTGTACACAGCGCTCGAACAATAATTAATTATCTAAATGCAAATTTTTTGGGCGATGGTTGGATATGGGAGTTCAATTTATATGCCAGCTTGGTTTATGCATATGAAAATGGTACAAAACGGTCATTTACGAAACAAAGCCAAAAGCACGATAACAACTGATGGTGGCGGTTAGAAACGCCGCCTTCAGATATATTTAAGTGGACTTAGATTTCTCTGAGAGAATAAAATACTTTTATATGTCGATATAAATTAAATATAAATGGGATTAATATAATATATTATTAAAAATATTATAATAGTAAAGTTAGTTTCTTAAAAAACTAGCTTTAAAAGTTGAGAAAAAAAATATAGAAATATTTTTTTGTCTAAAAACATAATTGAAAAGTGAAAGCATGTAAACTTAAAATTAATTTGAAAGTATATTTTTAAAATAAATTTATTTACTTTCCATAATTCATTCAAGAGTAAATTACATTTGAATGCTTTGGCGTAAACATATAGGACTTAGATTTTATACAACCTCAACTGCGTATTAACTTTCTAGTTAACCCATCCTATACAAACGTTTTTTTGGTATAATATATATACATATAACACTATAATAATGCCTTATAATGTTATATATATATATATTCAGGGTATTTTTTACAAAGAATTGGGATAACTACCCCACTGTGAATTGATCCATCATGAGGAAGCATTTTTTATTGTTCAAATATCAAGGAATCTTTCATATGTAAGTTAAGAATTACAAATTTATTTCTTTTCAATAATGAACTTTATTTCGGTCCCAAATTATAACTTACCTATTTCAGAATATCGGTTTCCTTGAATATGAAATAATTGCTATATCAGGAATTATTTTTTAAATTACATAATTGGATTTTTCGTCATAAATAAAAATTCATGGTGTGGAAAAAATTTCGAAGAATTCTTGGGTGTTAGAAAAGACGGAAATGTATAAGAATTTGGATAAAAATAAAAATGTTCCATGATTGTAAAGTTCTACAGGAATATGGCCAATGATGACCGAACGTAGAGTGCACATTATTCAGCTAGGCATGCTTGTCATATTTGTGCTCCCACACCCACCATAACCTAAAAATGTTAAGCTCTCCATGAGATATGATGAAGGCGACAGAAAAAATAATGGAAATTCAAAGAAAAAAAATTTACTCAATACAAAAACTTAAAAATTAATTCGGAAAAAAGTATGAAATAGGATATGCGGAGGAAGGTATAGAAATTGGGAGGGTGCAACATTTGTTGCAAAAATATATATACCAAAAAATTTGGAAAATATTTCAAAATTATTTTTCAAAAAAATTTTATTAGCCAAAAAAGCAAGGAAAAGTAAGAGAGGGGTGAATCGACGGTGGTGAAAGACTTAGATGCCCCTTCTCTCCATGGCTTATCCCCAAATTCGTCCTATGGCAGTCAGCGACCAAATAATTTAGGACTGCCCTTTTTGTAATCGACTGTGATTGGAGTGCTATTCTAGAAACGGGTACCTGTGGGTGGAAAGGACGTTGAATAAAAATATCTAATTATTTAAATTTCATTGTAAAAACTTTTAGTTCGCTTGATTATAAAAATAAAATAAACATTTTCAACTAGCTATACCTTAATCTGGTTAAACAATAATTCAATAACATTTTCAATTTCTATAATAATTAAAAATCCGTTTCAAATCGTTATATCATAAACCGTTCAGACAATAGTTTAATGAAATTTACAGTTTATATATCAATTAAATAATTTTTATTGTTCATAACTATTATTTAATTAATTATTAAACAATACTACTTGTTCCACAGTGTGGTATTTTAATTTCAATGCAAGTAATATTTTAATAGGCGTTCATTCGTTAAGAGACAAAATTATTTTAAATTACCGTGCAATAAAATTACAACCGTCTCTGAATTTATACACTTTTTAAATATTATTTCAACAAAATTGTACAGTTGGGTATTTTGATTATATTATATGTAATAATTTAATAAACGTTCATCATTTAAGAGAGAAAAAAATAATTTTAATTTAATTCATAGTGCAATAATGTTCCTACAGATTCTTTATTTCTATACGACTTTTAAATAATACTTCAACCGAAAATTCATCATTTCAACATGTCAATGTCATTTTAAATAATTTAATAAAATTTTACAGAAGAAAAAAAATATCGTTCATTTAAAATCCCCCTTCTTTATTTCTTCTTTCCCCTGTTTTTATAAAAAAACATGATATAAAAAAATTCAACACATACACCCACAAAGGTTAACCGTAGAAATAAAAACAGTAAGAGAAATAAAATAAAAATATTTAAAAAAATCTAGGCGTGAGCAAAGAAGGAAAAACGAGAAATACAAGAAAGTATATAGGATCGTTTAATGAAGTAACAAAATATATAAGTTCGTTTAACGATACATGTTCTACAGCAACCCGTAAGAAATGGAAGAGAGAAAAAATGACATATGCCGTAAGAGAAAATGAGGAAAGAAAAGAGCGGAAAAGTTTTTTAAAAATCTTTTTTCCACTTTTTAACTTAAGTAAAAATAAAAATGATGAATTTAAAAAAAAAACCTAAGCAACAAAAAAATTTTGTAAATTATTTAATGAAATCCTATTTACTAGTAGTTAATCATAAATTTATCAATTAATATAATCTTTTATGTATAGGTATATATTTATATACGAATATGTATGTGTATTTAGACTCGTTGCGCGTATTTTCCAATTTATTTTATTTTTTATAATCGAACACGTTTTATTTTTAACATAATTAACTAGAATTAAATTTAATATTCAAATGTTTCTTTAAAACGTCTGTCTTGGTTGCTTCGACTTCAAATAGAAATTGCATGACAATGGCCTACTAAAAGTAAAAAATGCATGACGACAGCCTACTACTCCACTTACGAAGACGGCTTCATGTATATCTTATAGTTATATTTAGTCCATTTATTTTTCTTTTCTAAATCAATAAATTTATTTCCTAATTTAGTAAACCTGCTGCGCGCATTAAAATATAATTAATTTTCAAATTTTACATTCTTGATATAAATTTGTTTACATGGTTATATATTATGGTGTTTTCTATTTTGTTTTCGCTTTATTATTTTTCTCTTCTTTATTATTATTATTTTCTATAATAATGTTCTATGATCGTTTTATATATTTTAATGTATAATTTTAAATCATAAAGTTTTCCTTTTATATTTGGAATTCGTTGGGCCATGGGAATATTACAATTCCCAGCAAAACATTGCCGCGTTAACAAGCCAATGTTTTATTTAGTTCGGAGGGCCATGGAAATCTAACCATTTCCAGGCAAACGCCAGGCAGCATTAACTAGCCAAGGAGAATAAATAAAAAGAAGACTTTCGTATCAACTACGACAAATTTATTCTGATTAAAATATAATACGAGGTCTGTTCAAAAAGTATCGCGAATTTTGAATTTCCGCGGGTTACGTATATTCGATTTTCGATTTTTTGTAGAGTTATGTTGGTACTCATGTCTCTTACTTATGCCGACAAGTTCGGCCATTTTGAATGTTCAGTTAATTTTTGACAGCTGCTTTGCTTGCACGTGTTTTGGCTCGTCTTCGATTTTTGCCCATTCCAAAAAATGGATCAAAGAATCTGTTTCGGGAATAAGAGAAAGTCACAGGGGGCCAGATCTGGGGAATACGGTGGTTGCGGCATTATTAGAGTGTTGTTTTTTGCCAAAAATTCGCGCACAAGTGAGCAGGGGCGTTATCGTGGTGCAAAAGCCAATTTTTGTTCTTCCACAAATCCGGGCGTTTCTGGCGGATTGCTTCGTGCAACTTGCGCATAACTTGCAGGTAATATTCCTTATTAACCGTTGTACCCTGTGGCAAGAACTCATAATGCACCACGCCCCAGCAATCGAAGAAAACTAAGCAAAACCTTCACATTCGACCGAATTTGGCGCGCTTTTTTCGGTCTCGGCTCGTGCGGCAGCTTCCATTGGGATGATTGAGCTTTGGTTTCCACTTCATAACCATAAACCCATGAGTCCAACAGCTCCTTAGCAATGTTAATACAATGCTGTTTTTGGTCAAAAATGGGCAAAAATCGAAGACGAGCCAAAACACGTGTAAGCAAAGCAGCTGTCAAAAATTAACTGAACATTCAAAATAGCCGAACTTGTTGGCATAAGTGAGAGACATGAGTACCAACATAACGCCACACAAAAAATAGAATATACGTTAAGCGCGGAAATTCAAAATTCGCGATAATTTTTGAACAGACCTCGTATGCTTACGCTATTTATACAAAATCAATTTCTGCCCTTCAATGCATTATGCATTGAATGGCAGAAATATAACATCTGTTCCATCAGCAAAAATGCATGAGAACAAAAAATGAAATAGTATAAAATTATTAACTTATCATATTTCTCATTCCAACACGTATTTGTCTATTTTATTCTTTATGATAATTGTTCGCTTATCATATTTCTCATTTGTAGCATAATACCTCAGGTGACTTGGTTCGACGTTCCGTTATTATCCATACATGTGCACAACGTATGCTATAATCATGGCACGAGTCTTTGACCAATGTATTGCAATTCATAATTGGCGATTTCACTTTTTAATTAAGTGAAGGGCAATTATGTATACGAGTGCATTGTTCATTTAATACTTCTAAGAAAGTGTGCTACAATATATTTGACTATTTAAAAAAAAATGTAATTTTATCTTAGTATATTAATTAACTTTACATTAATATATGTCTGTATGTTGGTATTTTTATATGCAAACAACGATAATTTTTTATTATAATTAATTCCAATATAACATATTTGCATTATCACAGGCACAGTTACATATTTTGAAAAATAAAATGCTAGGAAAATATATTTAAAGTCACTTATGAAAATTAATTTAACTTTTTTCTTTATAGTTAATTATTTCTTTTGTTTTTGATAAAAATATTTCTTTCTTTCTTTTCGCCAGCTATCTTTTTCTCTATTGTAGATATATCTGATGGCACTTCATCTTTGAGAAGAAGGTTATTACCTAGTATTGTCACCTCTCCATCGTTTGGTTTTTCTTTGTTTTTAAAATGTACCCCATTTATTTATGTAGTTTATTACTCAAAAATTGACTGTAACACCTTTTGAAAACAGAAATTCTTTTTATATTTCAACAATAATTATTAATTTTTTTATTTATTAATAAAAGATATAATTAAGCTTACATAAACTAGAGATATTTTTCTCTATTAAGCGCTCAAAACATATAGAAGTTCGGTATATTATATCATGATGGTAGGATTAATGTAACTCATGTATGCTCAGAGGAGCAGCTTGGCGATATGTTTACAAAGCCTTTTTGCGCTATCAAATTCAATGAAATGTGTCTAAAAATAGGTCTAAGCAAATAATATTGCAAATATTTTTTTATTATATAGTAGTACAGTTTAAGGGGTGGTGTTAAAGTAAACGTGTACCACATGTAGTGCTGACCTCTGTGGTTCGGCTTTGTATGGTCGGTTAGTTGTGCACGCGGGGCGCCAGATCTCCTCTAACTGTCGCCGAGTGAGCATGTGTGCGCCTCCTTATAATTATAGACTTTATTCAATAAAGTGTTTATACATATTCTTATATTCAGCACATACAGTTTCTATTTATTTTATTCACACATACCCAAAACAGTTTCTCAACAGTATCCATACAAGTTCCCTACATTTTCTCCAAGTAAAATATGTAAGTTGTTTGACATCACCGCAATGTCGGGTTTTCGATTATGGTTTCCGCCAAAAAATGAATTTCTTTTTTTTTATATGCTCGCTCAGAATGTTGCACTGTTTATCTTCAACTCGCCAGTTAATTTAAATCTTTTTTATTGAAGCAGCTGGCGAGTTTGAGACAAACTGTCCAGCTGAATAAATGACGGATATCACTCATAAATAGACTGGGATACTAGTTGGAATAAGTGGATACACTCAGATTCATGCATTAAGATCGATAATATTTATTTGATGGTGTTTGGACAAAATTAGTTTGAGATAGGATGGTTTACACTCTACCGCCCTTCGATTAAGCGTAAGATATTAAAGTGTTCGGTGGTTGCATGGTTTGCATACAACTTTCGAAGATAATACATATTGTATGGCCAGAATCAATATATGATCGTAAGGTACAAATTACATAAAGTTTATGTTTTATTGAATATAGTCGAACGGACTGAAAGATTAGTATAGCCACTTGTACTTTGCATGAATTTCTATTCACGTTTCTATAAACGCATGTATGCACGAGTCTGAACAAAAAATATAAACAAACTATTGCTGAAACAATAAATAAAATGTTAATAATATCATATATGTATGTAAGTGTAATATTAGGAAAAAATATAGATTTTGTATTAAATTAAATATATAAGTAAACATTAGCAAAAAAATTGAATCCATATATTTGAAGGGGATGATTCCAAGTTATTTTTTTGTAGTCCCCAGTATCATGAGGGTTTTTAATCTTAGTAGCAAACAGAATTTTTTTAAAAAAATTAATTAAAAAAATAGCAAATATACAATAGAAAAAGATCGACAAGATATTGCTTTGACGATGAGGCTGCGGGTTTATTACCAGTATGATGCAGCTGCTGTACACAGCGCTCGAACAATAATTAATTATCTAAATGCAAATTTTTTGGGCGATGGTTGGATATGGGAGTTCAATTTATATGCCAGCTTGGTTTATGCATATGAAAATGGTACAAAACGGTCATTTACCAAACAAAGCCAAAAGCACGATAACAACTGATGGTGGCGGTTAGAAACGCCGCCTTCAGATATATTTAAGTGGACTTAGATTTCTCTGAGAGAATAAAATACTTTTATATGTCGATATAAATTAAATATAAATGGGGTTAATATAATATATTATTAAAAATATTATAATAGTAAAGTTAGTTTCTTAAAAAACTAGCTTTAAAAGTTGAGAAAAAAAATATAGAAATATTTTTTTGTCTAAAAACATAATTAAAAAGTGAAAGCATGTAAACTTAAAATTAATTTGAAAGTATATTTTTAAAATAAATTTATTTACTTTCCATAATTCATTCAAGAGTAAATTACATTTGAATGCTTTGGCGTAAACATATAGGACTTAGATTTTATACAACCTCAACTGCGTATTAACTTTCTAGTTACCCCATCCTATACAAACGTTTTTTTGGTATAATATATATACATATAACACTATAATAATGCCTTATAATGTTATATGTATATATATTCAGGGTATTTTTTACAAAGAATTGGGATAACTACCCCACTGTGAATTGATCCATCATGAGGAAGCATTTTTTATTGTTCAAATATCAAGGAATCTTTCATATGTAAGTTAAGAATTACAAATTTATTTCTTTTCAATAATGAACTTTATTTCGGTCCCAAATTATAACTTACCTATTTCAGAATATTGGTTTCCTTGAATATGAAATAATTGCTATATCAGGAATTATTTTTTATATTACATAATTGGATTTTTCGTCATAAATAAAAATTCATGGTGTGGAAAAAATTTCGAAGAATTCTTGGGTGTTAGAAAAGACGGAAATGTATAAGAATTTGGATAAAAATAAAAATGTTCCATGATTGTAAAGTTCTACAGGAATATGGCCAATGATGACCGAACGTAGAGTGCACATTATTCAGCTAGGCATGCTTGTCATATTTGTGCTCCCACACCCACCATAACCTAAAAATGTTAAGCTCTCCATGAGATATGATGAAGGCGACAGAAAAAATAATGGAAATTCAAAGAAAAAAAATTTACTCAATACAAAAACTTAAAAATTAATTCGGAAAAAGTATGAAATAGGATATGCGGAGGAAGGTATAGAAATTGGGAGGGTGCAACATTTGTTGCAAAAATATATATACCAAAAAATTTGGAAAATATTTCAAAATTATTTTTAAAAAAAATTTTATTAGCCAAAAAAGCAAGGAAAAGTAAAAGAGGGGTGAATCGACGGTGGTGAAAGACTTAGATGCCCCTTCTCTCCATGGCTTATCCCCAAATTCGTCCTATGGCAGTCAGCGACCAAATAATTTAGGACTGCCCTTTTTGTAATCGACTGTGATTGGAGTGCTATTCTAGAAACGGGTACCTGTGGGTGAAAAGGACGTTGAATAAAAATATCTAATTATTTAAATTTCATTGTAAAAACTTTTAGTTCGCTTGATTATAAAAATAAAATAAACATTTTCAACTAGCTATACCTTAATCTGGTTAAACAATAATTCAATAACATTTTCAATTTCTATAATAATTAAAAATCCGTTTCAAATCGTTATACATATCATAAACCGTTCAGACAATAGTTTAATGAAATTTACAGTTTATATATCAATTAAATAATTTTTATTGTTCATAACTATTATTTAATTAATTATTAAACAATACTACTTGTTCCACAGTGTGGTATTTTAATTTCAATGCAAGTAATATTTTAATAGGCGTTCATTCGTTAAGAGACAAAATTATTTTAAATTACCGTGCAATAAAATTACAACCGTCTCTGAATTTATACACTTTTTAAATATTATTTCAACAAAATTGTACAGTTGGGTATTTTGATTATATTATATGTAATAATTTAATAAACGTTCATCATTTAAGAGAGAAAAAAATAATTTTAATTTAATTCATAGTGCAATAATGTTCCTACAGATTCTTTATTTCTATACGACTTTTAAATAATACTTCAACCGAAAATTCATCATTTCAACATGTCAATGTCATTTTAAATAATTTAATAAAATTTTACAGAAGAAAAAAAATATCGTTAATTTAAAATCCCCCTTCTTTATTTCTTCTTTCCCCTGTTTTTATAAAAAAACATGATATAAAAAAATTCAACACATACACCCACAAAGGTTAACCGTAGAAATAAAAACAGTAAGAGAAATAAAATAAAAATATTTAAAAAAATCTAGGCGTGAGCAAAGAAGGAAAAACGAGAAATACAAGAAAGTATATAGGATCGTTTAATGAAGTAACAAAATATATAAGTTCGTTTAACGATACATGTTCTACAGCAACCCGTAAGAAATGGAAGAGAGAAAAAATGACATATGCCGTAAGAGAAAATGAGGAAAGAAAAGAGCGGAAAAGTTTTTTAAAAATCTTTTTTCCACTTTTTAACTTAAGTAAAAATAAAAATGATGAATTTAAAAAAAAAACCTAAGCAACAAAAAAATTTTGTAAATTATTTAATGAAATCCTATTTACTAGTAGTTAATCATAAATTTATCAATTAATATAATCTTTTATGTATAGGTATATATTTATATACGAATATGTATGTGTATTTAGACTCGTTGCGCGTATTTTCCAATTTATTTTATTTTTTATAATCGAACACGTTTTATTTTTAACATAATTAACTAGAATTAAATTTAATATTCAAATGTTTCTTTAAAACGTCTGTCTTGGTTGCTTCGACTTCAAATAGAAATTGCATGACAATGGCCTACTAAAAGTAAAAAATGCATGACGACAGCCTACTACTCCACTTACGAAGACGGCTTCATGTATATCTTATAGTTATATTTAGTCCATTTATTTTTCTTTTCTAAATCAATAAATTTATTTCCTAATTTAGTAAACCTGCTGCGCGCATTAAAATAGAATTAATTTTCAAATTTTACATTCTTGATATAAATTTGTTTACATGGTTATATATTATGGTGTTTTCTATTTTGTTTTCGCTTTATTATTTTTCTTTTCTTTATTATTATTATTTTCTATAATAATGTTCTATGATCGTTTTATATATTTTAATGTATAATTTTAAATCATAAAGTTTTCCTCTTATATTTGGAATTCGTTGGGCCATGGGAATATTACAATTCCCAGCAAAACATTGCCGCGTTAACAAGCCAATGTTTTATTTAGTTCGGAGGGCCATGGAAATCTAACCATTTCCAGGCAAACGCCAGGCAGCATTAACTAGCCAAGGAGAATAAATAAAAAGAAGACTTTCGTATCAACTACGACAAATTTATTCTGATTAAAATATAATACGAGGTCTGTTCAAAAAGTATCGCGAATTTTGAATTTCCGCGGGTTACGTATATTCGATTTTCGATTTTTTGTAGAGTTATGTTGGTACTCATGTCTCTTACTTATGCCGACAAGTTCGGCCATTTTGAATGTTCAGTTAATTTTTGACAGCTGCTTTGCTTGCACGTGTTTTGGCTCGTCTTCGATTTTTGCCCATTCCAAAAAATGGATCAAAGAATCTGTTTCGGGAATAAGAGAAAGTCACAGGGGGTCAGATCTGGGGAATACGGTGGTTGCGGCATTATTAGAGTGTTGTTTTTTGCCAAAAATTCGCGCACAAGTGAGCAGGGGCGTTATCGTGGTGCAAAAGCCAATTTTGGTTCTTCCACAAATCCGGGCGTTTCTGGCGGATTGCTTCATGCAACTTGCGCATAACTTGCAGGTAATATTCCTTATTAACCGTTGTACCCTGTGGCAAGAACTCATAATGCACCACGCCCCAGCAATCGAAGAAAACTAAGCAAAACCTTCACATTCGACCGAATTTGGCGCGCTTTTTTCGGTCTCGGCTCGTGCGGCAGCTTCCATTGGGATGATTGAGCTTTGGTTTCCACTTCATAACCATAAACCCATGAGTCCAACAGCTCCTTAGCAATGTTAATACAATGCTGTTTTTGGTCTAAAATGGGCAAAAATCAAAGACGAGCCAAAACACGTGTAAGCAAAGCAGCTGTCAAAATTAACTGAACATTCAAAATAGCCGAACTTGTTGGCATAAGTGAGAGACATGAGTACCAACATAAGCCACACAAAAAATCGAATATACGTTAACCGTTTGAACAGACCTCGTATGCTTACGCTATTATACAAAATCAATTTCTGCCCTTCAATGCATTATGCATTGAATGGCAGAAATATAACATCTGTTCCATCAGCAAAAATGCATGAGAACAAAAAATGAAATAGTATAAAATTATTAACTTATCATATTTCTCATTCCAACACGTATTTGTCTATTTTATTCTTTATGATAATTGTTCGCTTATCATATTTCTCATTTGTAGCATAATACCTCAGGTGACTTGGTTCGACGTTTCGTTATTATCAATACATGTGCACAACGTATGCTATAATCATGGCACGAGTCATTGACCAATGTATTGCAATTCATAATTGGCGATTTCGCTTTTTAATTAAGTGAAGGGCAATTATGTATACGAGTGCATTGTTCATTTAATACTTCTAAGTAAGTGTGCTACAATATATTTGACTATTTAAAAAAAAAATGTAATTTTATCTTAGTATATTAATTAACTTTACATTAATATATGTCTGTATGTTGGTATTTTTATATGCAAACAACGATAATTTTTTATTATAATTAATTCCAATATAACAGATTTGCATTATCACAGGCACAGTTACATATTTTGAAAAATAAAATGCTAGGAAAATATATTTAAAGTCACTTATGAAAATTAATTTAACTTTTTTCTTTATAGTTAATTATTTCTTTTGTTTTTGATAAAAATATTTCTTTCTTTCTTTTCGCCAGCTATCTTTTTCTCTATTGTAGATATATCTGATGGCACTTCATCTTTGAGAAGAAGGTTATTACCTAGTATTGTCACCTCTCCATCGTTTGGTTTTTCTTTGTTTTTAAAATGTACCCCATTTATTTATGTAGTTTATTACTCAAAAATTGATTGTAACACCTTTTGAAAACAGAAATTCTTTTTATATTTCAACAATAATTATTAATTTTTTTATTTATTAATAAAAGATATAATTAAGCTTACATAAACTAGAGATATTTTTCTCTATTTCAGATCCCACATAATATCATTTTATGTTTGTTTATATGTATATATGTAAAATTATCAAAATTTTAAACAAATATTGTTTTCAACAATATAAAAGTTAATTTGATTATGTTTTTGTAATTTGAAAAAGTAAAAAAAATTGTGCGAAATAAATATTTAAAATCAATCCAAAATAAACCACTAAAAAAAATAGATATATTTTCACAAGCATTTAACATTTGGCAACAACAAATTTGTTCATACATTAATTGGTTTTTTTATTATAAAGGGTTATTGAATAAGAACTTTACAACTTTTTTTTCTAAATATCTCGCAAACCATTTGAGATATATCAAAACTTTTATTATTGGCTTAAAGTACAATCAATACAATTGTGAATGGAACTCGACTTCGGTCATATTTCCACCACGGGCACGCTTGCAGCGGTCGATTCGTTAAAGCCAATTTTCGATGAGTTGGCCACACAGTTCGACAGGTATGGCCGCTATTTCTCGTTCGATGTTGGTCCACTAACGTCGCCGGCTTGTTGGCATAGACCATCGATTTAACGTAGCCCCACAGAAAAAAGTCTACAGGTGTTAAATCACAAGATCTCGGCGGCCAATCGACAGGACCTTTTGTCGATATAACACGTTCACCGAACTTGGACTTCAATAAGTCGATTGTTTCTCCCGCTGTGTGGGATGTGGCACCGTCTTGTTGAAACCACATATCACTGATGTCCAGCCCATGCAATTGATCGAAGAAATAACGCTGCAACATGTCTCTGTAGCGTTCACCATTGACTGTAACGTGACGGTCATTTTCATCAACGAAGAAAAATGGCTCAATAACGCCACCGGCATGAAAACCACAGCATACAGTCACTTTTTGTGGATGAAGTGGTGTTTCATGAAGCACATGAGGGTTTGCAGCACTCCTATAACGCATGTTTTGCTTGTTGACGAAGCCATTCAACCAAAAATGCGCTTCATCACTAAAGATGATTTTGCGATGAAAGTCGTCATTTTCGGCAAACTTCTATACAGCCCAATCTGAGAACGTGCGTCGCTTCATATGGTCAAGTGGCTTTAGTTCTTAAGTTAACTTGATCTTAAGTTAACTCGAGAACTTAAGATCAAGTTAACTCAAGAATGAAAGTAAGAAATCAAAAATGTCATGTTGCTATTGAAAAACCCGATAGAATGTTTTAGTAACTTTATTTCTATAAAATTACTCAAATGTAACACAGGAGCATTCAAATTTAATTTCCTATATACTTTATTGTTAAAAAGGTTTCTTATTGAAACATTTTTATTAAATTTTGGTGTATTAGAAAAAAAATGGTAACAAATATATAATTGTATTTATAATTATATTGTATATTTATTATAATTTTGGTGTGTATTTATATTAACCATACTTTACACAGCTAACACCACAAACTACCCATTTACCATACATCAACTATATCTGTCGATGGCCCAACAGCGCACGACGAATAAAGTCGGAAGTATTTAATTGATTTGTGGATTATGTTAGATATGCTAATATAGCGCACGACGTATAAAGTCGGAAAGTGTTTGAGTGATTGCTGGATTATGTTAGATAGGAGAAATATGGTGTGAAGTTCAAAAATCAGCGAAAAGATTCAACTAGGATTCGACCGTCCTAAACAAACAAACACTTTTGAGAAATTGGTGCGGAAGGCTTATCAGTCTACATCCACTTCTTTAATCGATAAAATCCTGGATAAGGAACTTGGAAGTCAGGGCTGTACGATTGGGACATCATACCACCTTGAGCCTTAGCTCATGCATTTAGGGAGAAGCAGTTCGTCAGGATCCGAGAACACACCTCGTTAGAGCAACTGGATTTGAAAACACAAAGTCAACACGGAAAATGCAATACCTATTCGCCAAAAGCCAAGAAGAGACCCCTAGCTCGAGAGAAAGAACGGCTAGAAGCGCCATCGAATTTCCATCGAGTTCATGGTGTTCACCGGTAGTTTTGGTGAGGAAAAAGGATGGAACAATGCAATTCTGTGTAGATTACCCCCGTTTAAACGACATCCCCGTTTAAACGACAGAAGGACAAGGATAAAACAGCGAAAACGAGTGTGGCAATTCAATATTTGGACATTTGGATTATGGATTATGCCCGCCACATTATGGCTTATGGAATTGATGCTTTCTGAACTAATATGAGATGACTGCCTCGGGTATTTGGATGATATAATTATAATTGGGCGTAACTTTGAGGACCACTTGCAAAAACTGTGGCGGATTTTTTAAAAACTACGGAATGCAAACTTGAAGCTGAACCCCAAGAAATGCTTATTTTTTAAAAGAGAAGTCAGCTTTCTCGTGCATATTGTTTCACATAAAGATGTAAAACAAACCCGGGTCAATTCTGTTCGAGATTAGCCGTTACCAAGGAATAAGGCTTAGGTGCGAACATTTCTCGGTTTGTACTCGTTCTATAGAAGATTCATAAGTAATTTTGCAGACATTGCAAGATCATTTCATCAGCTCACAGAAGAAAGACGTCAGCTTAACTGGAACGAAAAATTTGATGAATTTTTCCGAAAACTTTTTCGTCTGGCTAAGACACCTATCTTGGGTTCATCATCAATACAGACGCTAGTAATAGGGGTATCGGTGGAGTGCTACCCCAAAGAAGAGGAGATTTCGAGGCGATGATTTCTCTTTGGTACTCGACAAGAGGCTGAAGAAGCCGAAGTTGTAAGAAGCATAAAAATAAAAATGGAACAGGGCAAGTATGAGTGCAAGTATAAAATTATACTAAACACAGTGGTAGAGTTTAATAATGCACAATGAATTACAGTGTAATACATGGAAATTTCCCGGAAAAATAACTACCATTTGCAAATTGTAGTATCAAAAGCAATGGCAGTGGACATGTTGCGGCTGTTCCACGATGGCATTTCTAGAGGACATCTTGGAGTGAAGAAATATCTCTCTTAAAAATTCGTCAGAGGTTTTATTGGATTAACTGTCGTGGTGATGTTGAAGATAGGTGCCGCAAGTGCAAGAGCTGCGCATCTGTAAAAAGGCCACAGACAAAAATTAGAGGTGCTATGACACTAATGTCGGTGCTATCTAGGAAAGGATACCGCTGCACTTAGCGGGATCTTTCCCTATTATGGAAAGTGGAAACCGGCACATACTCATAGTGATAGATTACTTTACAAAATGCCCAGAGGCGTTTGCAATACCAAATCAGGAGGCAGAAACAATAGCAAAAAAGCTAGTAATAGAAGTATTTTGCCGATTTGAAGTTCCTCTGGAAATTCACGGTGATATACGCAGAAATATTGAGTCTCGACTGTTCAAAGAAATGTGCTGGCTTATGGGAATTCACAGAACTCGGAGAGCCCCATATCGTCCTCAATCGGTAGAACGATTCAGTCAAACTAGAACTGAAGTTGGTTAAATTGGTTGATTGGCATCAAACAAACTGCGATTATCATATATCCCTGTATATATGTTATCTGAGATTATGAAATTCAGTTGTACAAGAATAGTTAATTATTTATTCCAGGTGCTAGACATTGACATAATTAGTTGAATATCTGCTCTATAGAAAAATGTTATAGAATAAAGAATAGCTAATTGCATTCTTTGAAAACATCAATAATACCTATTAATATGCATTATTTTAATTCTCAAAAATTTTTTTAGGAGTGTCCGGCAAACTATTTTACAAAACCCACCGATAAATGACTACACCCAAAAAATGGCTCAAATTTTTCGACAATAAATTGTTAAATAAATTTCAAATATTTTAACCGCTACTTTTTTATTTTGAATCAGTAACATAATTATCGCGTAGAAAAGTTTAAATTATAATTAATTTTTGTTTACAGAGCTAATTATTTCTGTTAATTTCTCAACCTCAAATTGTAATAATTTCCAGATATTCTATGCAAATAATGAAGGCATTGAAGATCGACGTCTTTTAACATCTTTTTATATTCGAGTCCAAGAATTATATAAAAGAGATCGCATATATCCTGTAATTATAGTTGCTTTGACAGGAGAAAATTATTTAAAGCCAGTAATTAATAGATTGTTTTTGGAAGTAATTCGTATTTATCCACCCAACAAAGAGGAACGAATTGCTATTTTGCAATGGTATCACATAAAAGAGGAATTCAATGCGGAGATATTCAATAATGATCGGGTGGAAAATATTCCGCTTTTTGATATAAAATCTAGAGATATTTTTTTTAATGAGAATGCTACTAAGCAGATGATAGAAGATATCTCTGATAGAACCCAAGGATTTTTATTGGGAGATTTAGAAATACTCTATCATAACTCTATCTGTCAAATGAAAAGCTATTATAAGCAGCATATATCACGGCATGATTATTTAAAAAAAATAATAACAGAGATGCAGACAATTTTTTCTGATATCTTAGGAGCACCCAAAATTCCGAAAGTATTTTGGTCAGACATAGGTGGCTTAATAAAAATAAAAGATGAAATTCAGAATAGTATTGGCCTACCTTTAAAGCATACGCACTTAATGGAAAAAAATTTGAGTCGATCAGGAATATTATTATATGGCCCACCTGGAACTGGCAAGACGCTAGTAGCTAAAGCTGTAGCTACCGAATGTAATTTAAATTTTTTAGCCGTCCAGGGACCAGAACTTCTAAATATGTACGTTGGCCAAAGCGAACAAAATGTCAGAGAAATATTTACAAAAGTACGCACTGCTTCGCCTTGTGTATTATTTTTGGATGAGCTTGATTCCTTAGCACCAAATCGTGGTGTCGCTGGTGATTCAGGAGGAGTAATGGACCGAGTAGTAAGCCAGTTACTTGCCGAAATGGATGGAATTATTGAGCCCTCAAAACCAATATTTATTTTGGCAGCAACCAATCGCCCAGACTTAATCGATCCTGCTTTGTTGAGGCCAGGTCGTTTTGATAAAATGTTTTTTGTTGGTCCTTGTACAAGTACAGATGATAAGATTGCCGTTTTGAAGACTCAAATAAAACTATTCAATTTGGAAAATAGTCTGAATATCAACACAATAGCTGTAATATTCGGAGAGGATATGACTGGGGCCGATTTGTACTCTATTTGTACTAATGCTTGGCTTTCTGCTGTACGAAGAACAATTAATAAATGTCTGAAAAGTAATCATAAATTTAACAAAATATTTTATTTGATAATATTTTCTTTTTTATGAAATTAATATTTTAGAAGACACACACGAAAAGGATTTGAAAGCTGATGCTATTATCGTAAACAAACATGATTTTGAGATTGCTTTTCAAAAATTTATACCGTCAATTACTAAACAAGATATGAACGATTTCAGTAAGTTAAAACTCAATAACTGAAGTTTCATAGACGGTTAAATATTATTATTTCAATAACTGTAATTTTACTATTATCGAAACTATTCAACTGTGTTTATATTTAAATTATTAATGATAAATCAGAAAATAAAATTGTTTTAAATACTTCCAAAGTTGTTATATTTGCAGATCATGTAGTTTAACAAAAAAGTTTTTTTTTTTAAAGATTACAAATTTTTCCAACACAAGCAGTGTTATAAGAATCTTTTCAGTGGATACGGTTAATCTTCAGTAACTTATTACTTTAAATAATTTATTCAAATTTCCATGTTAGGTTTTATTAATAATAATTATTCATTAAGCTTGATAAGGAAACTTTTGCAAAATGTATCTTCACTGCACATTATAATTTATGTTGTTTTCATCAGGGTTACCAGTCGAATCTTTTTACTTGTTATCTGCAGGAAGGATCTTACAATCCAGGGGGACCTTGACGACCCGGAGTCTGATACGTCATGATCTTCTATTAAACGTTTTGGTTGGCAAGAACTTGTAGAAGTATAGGAAGAAGAAGAAAATTTAATCGCACTAAACTCACTAATGTGGAAAAATATCAACCACACAGAAACGGGTTACTAAAAAAATTGTATGTACACGATAGCACTTTCACTCTTTGTTGAAGATTAAAGATGGCTGTGAATATGTTCGTGCTTCTATTAAGATTTCTTAAAAATATCTTCTTTATTACCAAAAATAAAGGATCGAATCCCTTGTCATTTATATGATGATAAAAATAGGAATTAGCGTGAAAATATTTCCGTAAGGCCGTTTTGTTTGTTTAACTCTGTTTTTATGGTTAGGATACTTTAGGACCTAGTCTCCTAGTTACGTAATGTCGAGAAGAGCTTCCGATTCTTGAACGACGTGATTTCAACTTCAATCTTTTTTTTTACCAGTTCCTGTAAATATTCATTACTTTGTTTTTTAATTTAATTTTATTTGTTAATTTTTTCTGCTTTTTATTTTGTGAATAAATATTTCTATAATATTTATAGTTATATTTTGTTTTTTCCTTACTTTTTTTTCTTTAATTTATTTATTTTATAAGTTTTTTTATATTTGTTCTTAAACAATATAACTATTTATTTTATTATTTTTTATAATTCTTTTAAAAATTTATTTCACTTTGATGATTTTGATCAATTTTATTTTATACTCAACATTTTTAAAATTTTTTGAATCTCACGCGAATGTACTCCTGGTCCCTAATTGGCCGCCAGATATAAAGATATAATTTGAGCAGTATTTGAAGCAGTCAAGCAGTTCAATTAAAGCAATAGTATTGCTTGAGCAGTATTTGAAGCATTTCAGTTACATATATAAGTAGTGAGCTACCATGTCGGCTACAAATCCAGCGCGATACAATATATATTACCTGAGCGATTTTCCCATTCTCAATTATCTTATTTAAAATCAACTTGTATTCCTGGCCATATAGAGTGATTCAGTATTTTTGAAGTATTAACTTGCGGTGAATATAATGTGATTTTAATATAATATAATAGGTTCATATTTTCCTAATAGTTCTTTAAAATTGTTAGAACAGAATTATATTCTATTATCGATGACTTTGATTTCAGTTACTCTGCACAACTGAAATAATAGTCGCTCCAAAACTTGACCGATAAGCGAGACCTTTCGTTGTGGTTTCAAAATAGGAAACTTGAAAAATTAGTCCAATTTATTCAGAATAACAGAATTACTTTCTATACAATATATAATCCCTCCTAAGGGCTGTATGTTACCAATAAATATTCCTATAAGTGGCCAAAGGTTCGCATTTGGGGGTTTGAAAAGTATACATATACTATTGTGTGGATCCAATAACAATATCAACGAATTAGTGCCGATATCTTACTTATTCCTCTATGCAGGAACTTCGGTGTTTAAGTCGGTGTTTATTCTTCAAGTCAGGAAGTCGGGGTTTATTATATCCCAATTTTTCCTTAATTATTATTCTGATTTCAAAAGGTTTGAAGAAATAAGATCGATTCTAATTTTGGGTTTAGAAAGGCTTCAGATTTCATCAAAATATACAAACGAAAGGATAACAGGCACTTCATTCAGGCATTTTCCAGTGAAAATATTGCACTTATGCTTATATACTTAGCCTAGTACTATCGATTACAAATTTAAAGTGCACTAACTCGACATATGATCTAATAGATACGATCTCTCAGATTATTTGGTAAAACTTTTCCATAGAGCATTGCACAGCCTAAGTGTTATGACATGATTATGATATGAGGATGGCCAGGTATGGTGAATATAGTATTTTATTAACGCTGCCGGTTTAGGGGAATTCGCCAGAAGGTGTCGTTTATAAATTTTACTGGAGGTAGATGCCATAAAAATCCATATCTGTGGTAAATGATACTCTTATTTCTTGACGACAGCATTTACCTTTCTAGCAATAAAACAAAAACGAAACTTGCCAGGCTTTCTAACAACAACTGAGGAGCTTCACAAACTCATTTTCTTTGATAACTCCTTACGTCAACATTCATTTAATTTGCTTGTCTATTCACTTTTCAAATGCTGGCGATGCCAGAGTATATGATCTATCAGACCTATCTTACCCAATTCTGAAATGGTCTAAAAGGGTAAAGTAAGTTTAACTGCTCCCAGGCGTGATTACTATTTAGTTTATAATCTGTGTTTATTTACCTCCCGCTTATCATACTTTAATTTTGAGGAAGCAACATTTCCTATTATATCCTGTATTAATCCAAATTCTTTCCAAAAGTCAATTATTAAATATTACGTCTGCGTCAAATCACGAACTATATATTAGATTAATGACTTGCTGAATTCACGAAAATTCACCAACGTATTTACACTGCCCAATATTCTGTCTCTGCCAGATGCTTTTAGCGACTTCAATAGTAGCAGAAACTATATTTAAGCCTATGCAAATTTTCACTTAATAAAGCTTTAGCCCTTTTACTGAAGAAGATGATACTCGCAACATTATCTAATAAACCAGTATGGCCAATCGCAGCAAAAAGAATCCGGGCGTTGGTGCTCTCGAAATTTTTTCAGCCTAGAGCATTTTGGTTGTATTTGAAGGGAAGCTATAGTATATTAACTATGGCCTGATTGTCTCAATACTAACATATAAGAAAATACTGCATCTAGGTACACATTGATCGAAATATTTTCCTAGCAAGTGTAGGAAAATATTTACTGATTTACAATATATGATTATATTCGGCTCAAAGTATAAGATATGCATGTATAATAAAAAGAAGAAAAAAACTTAAGAAAATAGTAAAATTCATAGAACTTTAAACAAACTACCTCTAAACATATAAGAAAAAACAAGCTAGAGGTTAGGGACAGAAAACAAAATTTTCTTCAAAAAGCTTTAGTAGTAGTAAGGTCGAATTCCTTCCATTGGCTCGTGTAAACCAAAGTTAGACGTAGAAGAATAAACGTGTAGAAGAGGCAATAATCTTGAGTTATAATTCAGCCGTCTAACTGAAACTATATTTGTAAGTGCAGTTTGCGCACGTTTATTTGTAGATCCGAAAAAATTGTAAGAGAAAGTTCGAGTATTGAGGCATCTAGAAAATGTCATAACTTCCCATTTATTAAAATTCAACACAAGGCCATTTGAAGCGCACGAATTATTAAATAAGTTTAAATTCTCCTAAATGAGAGTTGCGTCATGGAAATATTCCATTTTTGGAAAAAATATAACATCCGCAAAGATTAAAATTTCGGAGTTCTTAATTACCTTAAAAAATTTCATCAATTGCAAGAATAAAAAGTAATAAGCCAAGATGGCTACCCTGCCAAACACTAGTAAAAGCTTTAAAATCACTTGATTAACATGTGCGAAAAGACACGTTATATGTCCTATCAGATAAGTACGATCAAGTAGAATTGGGGGAAATCCCATTTTCTTATGTTTAAACAATATAATCGAGTCAACAATTTTGTCAAATGCCATACTAAAGTCATTGTAGATGCAGTAAGTTTGCAAACCTTTAGGAAAATTATAAAATATAGGCGTTTTCCTTTGGACCAATTTTTGCTTCCAAATTGATGGTAGATGCAACCAATATATATTACAGTCAGTCGACTAAGCACATGCCCATTGCCATCAGATTACTGAAATCTCCATTCCCACTTTCGATGGTAACTATTCAAATTGACAGCAAATCCGCGATATATTCTTAGAAATGATCCACAACCAAGATATTAGTAAGGTACGAAAGCTCATATATTTGAAGTCTAATTTGACGTCAGAGCCGCTTCAGTTAATTCAATATCTGGCCATGAGCTCAGACTATGACATAAATTTGAGATGGATGTGCAAGCTTGTAGCTTTATCCCGCATTAATTAGTCCCAAATCTTAGAGACTATTGATCATTCCCCCTATTTTCGTTCCTCTACTATTCGCATTTAAACTTTGAATTGCCCAGTTTATGAAATCTATAACTGGAACAGTTTTCAAAAATTGTCACTTAATGAGCGGATCGCTCTTATTATAAGACAAATCTTTATGAAAACGTGCCATTCTATTTTTGAATGTAAGTCTCGATCATGCTTTCAATGCCAGAGATCACACCATTCACTATTGTGTTCAGGAAATTTTAATGATGATAAAGTCACAAACCCAGAAACATAAAATCAAGGACCTTCTCCGCCACTATATCAGCAATACGTATTCCTCGCTACTGCAATAGTACTGGATAAGGCAAGATCAGGCGATATGATACGTTTCCGAGCTTTGTTGCATTCTGGTTCTCAAACAAACATAAAATGTTTCGTAGGTTGAGGTTGCCATATAGCAGAGATGAGATATACATCTCGGGTCTAGGTGCTTCATACTAACATTGTCCCGTAATTACACAGATTCAAACATTTACTTAGCAAATGCAGAATTCTATAGATCTCAAAGCAAGAGTTTCTTCCCGATAACCCAGAGGCAAATAAAAACTGACGATTAATGTAACATTTTCTGCAACAACTGCTAAATGACTCCGCATAACAGTAAAATTTTCTGCAACAACTGCTAAATGACTCCGCATATATTTCCTGGAAGTGCCGTGATACTGGCGTCTTCAAAAACGTCGATCCACCTGGTCTTGCTAAATTGTGCATCCAGAAGAACCACCTTTCGAGGAGCTATGATAAAATGTTACGTGTACGCTGCCACTATTACCGAGTAAACATTCTGCGCAAGGCCGAGGGCGAACGACATTGCTACCAATTTCTTCAAAATCCATTGGAATTGAAGAATATTAAAAAATTATCGTTGAGTGTACGGATGACACCGGTATCATCGTCTCCATATTCGTGCTCTTCATGATTGCCACATGGTCATCTTGCCGCATACCAATAACAATAGCAACAAGCAGTGAGCTACTTGCAGCAGCAACAAGCCTTGTCCGCTAACCAGCACCAATACCAACAACAAATGGAGCATGTTAGTAGTCAGTTGGGTCTGCTGTAAGGTTTTTCGCCAATGTTACTGCCCGCGCTCTCCTTATCATTGATCTCATCGCCACCCTTAGTATCTTCGCTGTCGTACCTCTCGGACGTATTTTAGAATCGTGTGGAACAGTTTCTTATGCGACAACTTTCACTCATTCTAATATAATACTGATAAGGTTTGCGAAGAAATCTGGCCTTGCGGGCTGGCAGAATAGAGGTTTATTTAGCATCAGTCACAGCAGATGGACAAGTTATCAAAAATAATGATAGATATTCAATAATAAAGGCCAAAGAATGAGGAAAGGCCACGAAAGGTAAATTAGCTTTTAATCAAATTAATTCTTGTAGAAATGATGCAGTAAATTACTCAATGCATGACCTTATTCGAGATTTCGGTGTTCACCAGCTCTCTGGCAAAGAATTATTAATTACGTTAATACAGTTAACTACAGAAGCAAAACCCTATTAGTTCTCACCCAAATCTTTACGCTTTATATGAAGGATGGTGGGATAAGGTACTCAATATTCCTCATAGCTCAGGTCTTCTGAGCACTTGTCCCGATTGTATATGCAGAGAACGTGGGTTTGAATACATCAACGTTGCGCTCAAGCGAAGACAAGTCTAACTACCGCGAACATTGCTTGAGATCTATTGAATTATTGCATAAAAAGCCTTACTAGAGTTCTGCACAGTTTATATATTAGTACCAAGCAGTATTGTTACCAACTTACCAACCAGCGCACGACTATAAACGGTTCTTCAACAAAAGTATTTGTAAGATAATGAAAATGCATTAGATTTGTAGAATAATGAAATAATAAAATATTTATAAGAAATTATTGTAGTTTGTAAGCTTAGTAATAACAATTATATTTGTTTTTGTAAACTTCACTTAGAAGTAACAAGTACTTTGTCATTGGATATTTTAAACTAAAAATAAATGGTTATTCTGATACTTCTTAATGATATGTGAAATATTATTTCAATTGTGGGGGAGGGGAGTATGTTGTTGATAATATCTGCTGATGAAAGTACTTTATTCAATGACCAGAAAGTTGCACTCTCGTTTAGTATCATCTCCACTGACCGGTAGAAAATACACTAATCGGTATAGTTCCCAAAATCTCAATGAAAGCGCTCTGTCAAAAAATAGTTTATGCTGTCGTTGAGATTGTATAAAAACGGTACCCAACCTTCTATTAGTATTTAGAGATCAACGCATCATCCTTCTTCAATTGAAGTTAGTATTATAATTACTGTGTAATATTTAAAAATCTAAACAATTAAAGTTTGTATTTGAAAAATGATTTATCTAGTTATTAAAGAATAAATTTAAAACATGGAAAACATTGCGTCTCCTTTCATAAAGTAAGCAAATTAAAATAAGTTTGCTTAACAGTATCGAAGATATATTAAATGATAATTGAAGCAAAAGAGGTTAAAAATGAAAATTTATCTACAATTAAAACTAAAGTGGGGAAAAAATATTAATTATCAATCTGGAAAAATCGAATAAAACAATAGAGCATCAGCATAAAAGAATTAGGGCAAAAGTAGAAAAATTTTGACTTAAAATTATTAAAAAAATGGAATAAAATCAAGAATGCGCACGCAAAAGCTGCAATCCATGATGAAAGAGGAGCTAACATCCGCAAAGATTAAAATTTCGGAGTTCTTAATTACCTTAAAAAATTTCATCAATTGCAAGAATAAAAAGTAATAAGCCAAGATGGCTACCCTGCCGAACACTAGTAAAAGCTTCAAAATCACTTGATTAACATGTGCGAAAAGACACGTTATATGTCCTATCAGATAAGTACGATCAAGTAGAATTGGGGGAAATCCCATTTTCTTATGTTTAAACAATATAATCGAGTCAACAATTTTGTCAAATGCCGTACTAAAGTCATTGTAGATGCAGTAAGTTTGCAAACCTTTAGGAAAATTATAAAATATAGGCGTTTTCCTTTGGACCAATTTTTGCTTCCAAATTGATGGTAGATGCAACCAATATATATTACCGTCAGTCGACTAAGCACATGCCCATTGCCATCAGATTACTGAAATCTCCATTCCCACTTTCGATGGTAACTATTCAAATTGACAGCAAATCCGCGATATATTCTTAGAAATGATCCACAACCAAGATATTAGTAAGGTACGAAAGCTCATATATTTGAAGTCTAATTTGACGTCAGAGCCGCTTCAGTTAATTCAATATCTGGCCATGAGCTCAGACTATGACATAAATTTGAGATGGATGTGCAAGCTTGTAGCTTTATCCCGCATTAATTAGTCCCAAATCTTAAAGACTATTGATCATTCCCCCTATTTTCGTTCCTCTAGTATTCGCATTTAAACTTTGAATTGCCCAGTTTATGAAATCTATAACTGGAACAGTTTTCAAAAATTGTCACTTAATGAGCGGATCGCTCTTATTATAAGGCAAATCTTTATGAAAACGTGCCATTCTATTTTTGAATGTAAGTCTCGATCATGCTTTCAATGCCAGAGATCACACCATTCACTATTGTGTTCAGGAAATTTTAATGATGATAAAGTCACGAACCCAGAAACATAAAATCAGGGACCTTCTCCGCCACTATATCAGCAATACGTATTCCTCGCTACTGCAATAGTACTGGATAAGGCAAGATCAGGCGATATGATACGTTTCCGAGCTTTGTTGCATTCTGGTTCTGAAACAAACATAAAATGTTTCGTAGGTTGAGGTTGCCATATAGCAGAGATGAGATATACATCTCGGGTCTAGGTGCTTCATACTAACATTGTCCCGTAATTACACAGATTCAAACATTTACTTAGCAAATGCAGAATTCTATAGATCTCAAAGCAAGAGTTTCTTCCCGATAACCCAGAGGCAAATAAAAACTGACGATTAATGTAAAATTTTTTGCAACAACTGCTAAATGACTCCGCATAACAGTAAAATTTTCTGCAACAACTGCTAAATGACTCCGCATATATTTCCTGGAAGTGCCGTGATACTGGCGTCTTCAAAAACGTCGATCCACCTGGTCTTGCTAAATTGTGCATCCAGAAGAACCACCTTTCGAGGAGCTATGATAAAATGTTACGTGTACGCTGCCACTATTACCGAGTAAACATTCTGCGCAAGGCCGAAGGCGAACGACATTGCTACCAATTTCTTCAAAATCCATTGGAATTGAAGAATATTAAAAAATTATCGTTGCTTCGATAATCGGTGGTAAACTCCTCCAGAAATGGTTCAACGGCAGGCAACAATTCGTCAGCATCCGCAGGAGCTGTGAGCACCGGTATCATCGTCTCCATATTCGTTCTCTTCATGATTGCCACATGGTCATCTTGCCGCATACCAATAACAATAGCAACAAGCAGTGAGCTACTTCCAGCAGCAACAAGCCTTGTCCGCTAACCAGCAACTATACCAACAACAAATGGAGCATGTTAGTAGTCAGTTGGGTCTGCTGTAAGGTTTTTCGCCAATGTTACTGCCCGCGCTCTCCTTATCATTGATCTCATCGCCACCCTTAGTATCTTCGCTGTCGTACCTCTCGGACGTATTTTAGAATCGTGTGGAACAGTTTCTTATGCGACAACTTTCACTCATTCTAATATAATACTGATAAGGTTTGCGAAGAAATCTGGCCTTGCGGGCTGGCAGAATAGAGGTTTATTTAGCATCAGTCACAGCAGATGGACAAGTTATCAAAAATAATGATAGATATTCAATAATAAAGGCCAAAGAATGAGGAAAGGCCACGAAAGGTAAATTAGCTTTTAATCAAATTAATTCTTGTAGAAATGATGCAGTAAATTACTCAATGCATGACCTTATTCGAGATTTCGGTGTTCACCAGCTCTCTGGCAAAGAATTATTAATTACGTTAATACAGTTAACTACAGAAGCAAAACCCTATTAGTTCTCACCCAAATCTTTACGCTTTATGTGAAGGATGGTGGGATAAGGTACTCAATATTCCTTATAGCTCAGGTCTTCTGAGTACTTGTCCCGATTGTATATGCAGAGAACGTGGGTTTGAATACATCAACGTTGCGCTCAAGCGAAGACAAGTCTAACTACCGCGAACATTGCTTGAGATCTATTGAATTATTGCATAAAAAGCCTTAGTAGAGTTCTGAACACAGTTTATATAATAGTACCAAGCAGTATTGTTACCAATTTACCAACCAGCGCACGACTATAAACGGTTCTTCAACAAAAATATTTGTAAGATAATGAAAATGCATTAGATTTGTAGAATAATGAAATAATAAAATATTTATAAGAAATTATTGTAGTTTGTAAGCTTAGTAATAACAATTATATTTGTTTTTGTAAACTTCACTTAGAAGTAACAAGTACTTTGTCATTGGATATTTTAAACTAAAAATAAATGGTTATTCTGATACTTCTTAATGATATGTGAAATATTATTTCAATTGTGGGGGAGGGGAGTATGTTGTTGATAATATCTGCTGATGAAAGTACTTTATTCAATGACCAGAAAGTTGCACTCTCGTTTAGTATCATCTCCACTGACCGGTAGAAGAAACACTAATCGGTATAGTTCCCAAAATCTCAATGAAAGCGCTCTGTCAAAAAATGGTTTATGCTGTCGTTGAGATTGTATAAAAACGGTACCCAACCTTCTATTAGTATTTAGAGATCAACGCATCATCCTTCTTCAATTGAAGTTAGTATTATAATTACTGTGTAATATTTAAAAATCTAAACAATTAAAGTTTGTATTTGAAAAATGATTTATCTAGTTATTAAAGAATAAATTTAAAACATGGAAAACATTGCGTCTCCTTTCATAAAGTAAGCAAATTAAAATAAGTTTGCTTAACAGTATCGAAGATATATTAAATGATAATTGAAGCAAAAGAGGTTAAAAATGAAAATTTATCTACAATTAAAACTAAAGTGGGGAAAAAATATTAATTATCAATCTGGAAAAATCGAATAAAACAATAGAGCATCAGCATAAAAGAATTAGGGCAAAAGTAGAAAAATTTTGACTTAAAATTATTAAAAAAATGGAATAAAATCAAGAATGCGCACGCAAAAGCTGCAATCCATGATGAAAGAGGAGCTAACTGCGAGATCCACAGAGTAAAATTGAAGTAAAACTCAATTATTTTTACATAGTTTTAATTTTTTTTAATAAGATGTAATTTTGTTTTTTAATCGTCTATTTTTTATGTTTTTCTCCTCACTTTTTTTTTTATTTAGTTTGAATTTTTCTTTCCTTTTGTTCATTTTTTTAGAGTAATCTTTATAGGGAAGAGCAGCTTAGTTACTCTTTGGTGTGGTTCTTGTATGACAATCATTTAATTTAATTTTTTCTTTTGTCGTTCAATTTTTTGTCCCATGAGTATTTTTTTTAAGCGAAAATGTTTTGTTTTTTGTCCGTTTCCTTTGTATTTTTATGTGTTCTCGAAATAGTATGAAATGATTAAATAATTTTAAAAATGAAATAAAAGGGAAACTTACGGAATTTGATGGAATAAATAACGGAATTTATCAATTAAAGAAAAAAATGAAATAAAAGGGAAAATTACGGAATGGGTTGATATAAAATTACGGGATTAATCAATTGAAGAAAAATTAAATAAAAGGGAAAATCACAGAATGGTATGAAATAAAATTGCGAGATTCATAAATTTAAAAAAGTGATATAAATCGTAAATTCCGGAGTTAGATAAAAAAATAGTAAATTTTAAGAATTGAAAAAAAGAAAATTACGGTATTATTAAATTTTAAAAACTGAAATAAGATAAATTCCGAAGTTAGATAAACAAAATAAAAAATTTTAAAAATTGAAAGAAATAAAATTACTGTTTTATCGGAAATGTAAGTTAAGTTGTATAATTAATTTAAGAAGAAAATAATTTGTTTGTAACTATTTATTAAATTCTGTTCTTATTTAAAAATAAATTTTATAATGAATTCAAATTAATTAGTGTTTTTATTTACTGTTCCTGCTCCCCTCGACCTGCCAGTCCGGCAAATAGCAATTAGAACTTTACGATGTGGTAGGTGAGTTTATCGTCGCAGTATTCAAGTGGGGCACTCCAAAACTATTTGGCCATGGAGTGCCGGTGAGTGGTATTGGGTTATGGCCAGGGACAGACGTTCGCTCCATTCTTTTTTTATTGTTCTTCCAGTTTTAATACTTTTTCGTTGTTTTCTCTGACTTTTCATAGATTTATGTTTATTTTTTGAATAATTTGATATATATATTTTTTTTTGTATAATTTGAAATATTGAAGGTCTAAAATGAACCATTGCAAGAAGAAGTCTTTAGGTTGGCCTTTTCTGATAGACAACCAAGGAAAAAGCTATTTAGTATCGCTTTAAGAACCGTCGATGCCTAAAGTCTAAACGCAAACTAAGGATTGACATAAAATAGTTTTGTTGGTATTGGGATAATGTTTGACCGGAGCAAAGGTCATATTATCTTGTTGGTTATTTAAGTTCGATAGTTTAACTCCTATCCTGAAAGGCAATTGCTTCTTGTACATTAACCTTAGCTCATCAAATTCAATAAATTATAGAGAAATTAATAGAAGAATAATCTCTGATTGAAACGATAATCAGTAAATTGATTACTAACATCAAAGTGATGGCACTGCTAAATGAACGAGTCCTATCTTCGATTTAAAACTCAAAAAATTAGAGGAAGGCTAGCAACAATTCTTAAAAAATGACATAGAATTATAAGCCATTCATACGGCCTACTAAAACAGATCTTATTTTGAAGACGCTGCCTTTGATCAAGTTAAGAAAAAATACAAAAAAATCAAAGCTGTTATGAAGGCAGCATAAGAAAAATTATAAATTAATTGCCGCATTGGCCACAAACCAAATCCCAATAAAGTAAATAAACATTCCAAGTTGCAAAATTCAACTATGAACACCTTGAGTAGGTTAATGCATTGAGTCACTCAGGACTTTAACTCTAAGACAGAATTTAATACGCTATTGGAAGAAAATTTTATTCGGACAAGAAAAACTAATTGGAGAAGAAAATAATTTTGATTGTCAGAAAAACGAGTTCTGCAAATTGTAACTTGCATATTACTATATTATTACTAAATTAGATGAACGTCAATGTAGTAATGGAAAAATACCTCTTTTGATTACCAAAGATATTTTTATTTGCCATCAATGAAGATAAATTATTTTACTAAATTGGTATATCAACATCAAATAAACTGAAATTTACATATACTCTTGTTCCTCCTTTTATATTGATCGGCGGTATAAAAGATTACCTCAGTAATACCGGCAAGTGCAAATTTAGGAAGAGAACTACGGCTGCTAAAAACATTATGTAATATGTCAGAGTATGCATTTGAGAGATAATATGATTATTATTCATTATCTGCTACAAGATGGTAAACTGCGGACTAGTGACAGGATGAAGACTTATTACGATCGCAGTGGTGAAACTGTGGAATCTGAAGAGCGGTCTTTGGTTTAGCTGTGTGACGCTACGCGACGTAAAGGGAAGTCACCAAAATTGCAGAATGGTCCATTTCGAGTCGTTACAAAGTTGAATAGAATTATATACCACATCCAGAAGAGTCAGCGAGACCATTGAAGAGACGAGCATTTCTTGGAAGGGCACAGTGTTATAACGTAATATGGCTCTGACGTATTTTAGAACATTCTAGTAGAGCGGTTCCAGACATTTCAATAGCATTCTAGAAAGTTCGATTCCAGAGATTTCAAGATTCAGGAATAAGTGGTTAAAGTGGGGTATTAATAGAGCAAACAGCAAATAAAGTCGGTAAGTGTAAACTAGAAACGCTTAAACGAGAAAATTATATTTTGTAAACGAGAAATGTATTTTCTGTAAACGAGAAAATTATTCTTACAGCTCATGTACTTTTCGCAAACAATATTGTTTTTTCGAACATATTATTTTATTTTAAATAAATATATACATGAATAATTTCCATGAATATTTTATTAGTCATATGCGGACATTTCACAAGTTTTGACGTTAGTCGAGTTGCTCTGAAGTGGTTTTTATTTTTATTTAACACTTTAAGCAAATGATAAATATCCAATTATCAGTACTGAATAAATGGAAAGGATATTTAATGATAAATATCCAATTATCTTTATGGAAAGGCACTAGACAAATACTCTCGTACAAAAAAGTATCACACCCACTGAAACAAAATGACGGTAACTGGACAAAAACAGACAAAGAAAAATCCGAAGTATTTGCTAAACATTTGGTATATACTTTTGCTCTAAATTATGATATAGAAGACAAATCGTATACTAACAAAATAATCGAAGAACTAATGTTCCCAGTCCCTATGAGTCTTCCTCCAAAAAATTTTAAGCCCTCGGAAATTAAATCTACTATTCTACGTCTTCCCAATAAAAAAGCTCTTGGTTATGATCTAATAACAGCTCCTATTCTGAAGCAAATTTCCCGAAAAGCTTTCGTTTTAATTACATACATTTTCAAAGGTACCATGCGCACAACCTACACGTATTTTTCCTTATTCTGGATATTTTCTGTTATTAAAGTGATTCCTAAACCAAATAAACTCGTTAAATCTCCTTCCACCTATAGATCTATCAACCTATTACCAATCCTTGGTAAGATTTTTGAAAAACTCCTATTATAATGATTCTACCAGTCCTAGTTAATGAAAAAATTATTTCTGATCACCAATTTGACTTCCGATCTGAACACTCCACTATCCACCAATGCCATCGCATTGCTAATCACATTGCACCCTCTCTTGAGAGGAAAGAGTATTGCCCAGGAGTATTATTAGATTTCTCCCAAGCTTTGGCCGGAAGCTCTTGAATTTCCAGAGGAGTTCGGGATACTACACACATCGTATATAGCGTCCTGAACTCCTCTGGAAATTCAAGAGCTTTTTTTCTTCAACATACTACCTTATCATAAATTCATATCTTTCCAACGTGATTTCCAAGTTGCAATTAACTCAGAATTCTCGGAAATATATTCAATTCTAGCAGAAGTCCTACAAGGTAGTATCTTTGATCCCATTTCATATAATATTTATACCTATGACATCCCATTTGATCCTAATACTATCATTGCTACTTATGCAAATATACGGTCATACTTGCTATCCATATTAATCCTGACATAGCTTCAAAAAATTTACAATCCGTAATAGCAACATGATTCCACAATATGATAAGTACGTTATTTGGGACCTTACCTAGATAAAAAATTAACATGGTACCCTCATACTAGACTAAAACAACTTGAAGACACTAGACGTTATTTACAACTTCTTAGACTAGTGGACAAACGCTCTAAACTAACAATCAAAAGTAAACTTCTAATATACAATACAGTTATAAAACCTATTTACAGGTATGGAAATGAACTATGGAGTTCAACAAAACATTCCAATGCCTATCACATCCAGGCCTTATAGCCTTATAACCAAGATCTTCCGCTAAATTGTTGATACTCCCTTTTGTGTTCGTAATAACATAATATATCGTGGTCTAAATGTTGCCTTTGTTCAGGATCTGTGCATTTCTCTCTATCAAAAATTTCTCTTCTATTTATCCTATCATCATAATCCACTTGTGAGAGAATTGTCCTGTACTGCTCACCCAACACTCATCGGAGACTTATGAGGCAATGGCCTATAACTTTTCTAGAGGAATCTACCATAACTTCCATTAGTTGGAGAAACGACGATGGGTGTTTACTCCCACTTCATGATGCAAATGATTATTAATTAAAATATTATATAAATCTGCTTGTTATAATACAATTGTAGTTGCAAATACAAAAAATAAGAAAATGTTCTATTGACAACTATTTTTTACTCATTTCAAACCTATTTTAATAAAAAGTATTTAAAAATTTATATAGTTACAACTAAGAACAATATTTTTCATTCATTATTAAATATATCACACATTATTCCCAATTTATGTCGAACACGTTTAAAAGTTCGAAGGTATGTCAGCAGCTAGCATCGCTATGCTGTATTCATAGATGAGAAGGTTTTGATTAAGCCTCAATGTCATATTTTTACATATGTACATGTAATTTTATGGTATAAATCGAACAACCTGAATATTTATGTGTAGCATTTTTTGTGTAAATGTGTTCCCCACTAACAAATAGTGTTAGCAATGGAAATTTCGAATTCCTAACGCTTAATTAATATATTGTATATTTGAATTCACTTATTCCAAAGAGAAATATAATTTTAACACAACGGAATTTTCAATAAAATGCAGTTTAAAAATAAAAGCCTAATCGATGCGATTCAACTCGCCTACCCTGCACCTGATATAATGTTAGTTCTTCGCTTCAATGTATCAGATATAGCTATAGGAGTCACATTGGACTAGAGAGTAAATGAAGTACAACAGCTTCTGGGGTTTTATTCGAGCAAGCACAATAATACCGACAAAATATAGTTCATATGACCGCGAGTTACTAGCAATATTCCGAAGTGTAAAATTTTTCGAACATATTATTGAGGGCCGTAATGCCATCATCATCGTGGACCACCGCTCTCTGTTTTTCACCTTTGACCAACACTTGTAAAGGGCTTTGTGGATACAACATGATGCTTCATCAAACGCAGGGTTTCGATACTCCGTCACATTTATCGACCGATTTACCCGTCTATAGGCTATACGTTTAAAAAAAATCGGCTGACACAATAGCCCACTATGGATACGAAAGCATCATCATGGCCCCGATGATTAGGTGTGGATCTTACCAGTTGAACCCATTGCTACAACCTCAGCCAACTATAGATACGAAATCCCCATTGTTACCACCTCAGCCCACTTTGGATACGAAAGCATCATCACCCCCTCCTGAGACTTCACCGTCATCGACTGCCGGCCCTAGTAGACTGCCTGAATTGCGACCTAAGCAAGAGAACGGAAAAGTTCGATTCGTGACTCATCATCGTGATTTGAGTCACTCTGTTGGGGGTCATCTCTTATGGCCTTCTTATATAATACAGCCTAACAACCGGCAGACGGCAGGAGGATAAGCGGTAGTCTGACAATAGTTCCTATCAGACAGACAGCTATCAATGAGTAATGTAAATACGTGCTTCACATTAGTTGCTGAGTATTGATATGTAATAAATGTTAAAATAACAATAGAAATATAAACGATTGTATCAGCTTATATATAATCAATTAACCGTCACCGTTCAATGGAACAATTGTAGGGCAAAATCACTGGCTACAATCTACAAAAAAATTATACAATTAAGTAATCAAGTGGTTCGATTTATAACCGCTTGTTAACATATTTAAATATGCAAGAATAAAATGACGTCAACATATAGGAAAACAAGACATTGGACCCTTAGGTTAAAGAATACCTGGGTAGGCCCGTACGTCAGATTTTTGTATATGCACACACATTTTTCTGGCTGAATTATTGCAAAAGCGGCGAGAAACCGTAACGCTTGCATACTTTTGTGTAGAATTTCTTATATAGCAATGACACCCACTGACATCTAGTTTTCGTAATAGAAAATTATTGAATTCCAAAAGCATAATTTATATTTATTTTATTTTACTTATTGGAAACAAAAATACAATTTAAAAACAACGATAGGCAATTTTTATTTTTTGTACAATCTTTTGATACGATGTGGAATTCTATTTTAAGCTTAAATTCTATTTTACTCTTTCGGAAAGTTTTAAAACACGCCATTCTCCATGAAAGTGGTAACATACCGAAATGCTTAGCTTCTCTTATCATTTTCAAGTTCTTATTTTGGCACATCGGAAAGTGCAAGTAAAAGTGTATTTTTGATCTATTAAGAAGTATTTACGAAAAAATAAGTATTTATATAAATATTTATATTGTTAATAACATTTAATGCGAAGTTTTGATTTTAGAAAATGAAGTGTTTTATCCAGAATTGCTTTTCATTCAACAAAATGAGGAAGCCGGGAATTTCTCTCTTTCGGTAAGTTGATATCGTCACTCTTACTGCAGAAAATAACAAAAATTTAGTTTGTGCTGTGCCTATATGTCTTTCAGTGATTTATTTTGTCCAAAAAATGGTTAAAAACTGAAAAGTTCAGCATTCAATAAATGTAAACAAATGTGATTTTGACAGTTCAACGTTTACCAGAAAATAGTTCAGAGCCGGCATACGTAAAGTGTTTGTAAGAAAATTTAAGTGAAGGAATTTTTTAATAGTGCAAAAAATACTTTAATTTCTGTTAATTCTTAATTGAAAGAGTAAATGTAACGATCGTATATTTATATGTTAACATTACAGGTTCCCACAAAATAAATAGTTGCGGGGGAAGTGGATTGTGGCAGCAGCATCCGGTATTCCCATGAATCAGGACATTGTGTGCTCGCTCCACTTTCATAGACCAGACATTAAAGTAGGAGCGAGCAGGAGCAGATTAGAAAGAAATGCTATTCTTTCCGTATATGGTATATGGAATAGCCACACGGTAAGTTTTAATACTACAAAATTAATAATTGCAAAATTATAACTCATTGAAATCATTTTTGTAGGAAATCGGGCAACCGTCATCAAAACAGGAAAAGGCTGAAAATGAAACAGTAACTTGTACGAATATATTGACATTGTATATATTCGTACAAGTTACATCAAATGTGATTAGTAATTTATTGTAGCACGTTTACCATGAAATAGATTGTTAATTTTTTTTCCCGTAAATATTTTTAAATTTTTCTTGTTTTTCCCAATCTTTGCCAATCATGTTCCCTGATCTGCCTTGCGCAATGATTCTTCCATCAGCGAACAGATTTATTATGTCCACGCATTTAGCGTGTTCACCGTACTTGGCAGCGTATGCACCTATAATATATTATAAATGTTTTATATTATTTTTTCTAAGAATTTATACAATATGTTTTGAAAAAATTACCAATGAATTCCCGTAAATTCGCACCCTTTCCATTAAAGCTGTACAATACGCTGTGTATCTTTGCGCTGTGTGCACATTTAATATAAAAAATAAAATTCATCAACATTGCTTTGCAACAAACAAACTTGAATGCTGGTATGCTAATGAGGTTTGAAAAAATTCCACAGTGTCATTTGACACGCATACAAAAAAAAAAAAAATGACGTACTTGATGTTGTATATTTTGTTCACTCGGTTAGCTTCCATTGTATTCGAAAAAATTCCACTCGCATGCAATTCAAAAAAATTCACTCAGTTCACCTACTAAGCTGTACACCTACTCTATGGATTTTGAATGATGCACGTTGCCGTGACATATACACATAGCCAAACACACCAATGACAAATTTCTCCAACCAATGAGATATCTTTTCTACGCTTGGGTTTTTTCCTCACACTGTGTTATTCGCTTTCCCAAAAATATCCCAAGCGCAACGACGCACGCTCATTGGTTCATAGAATTAACACGTGTTTCTTTCACATCTAGCTACTCTAAGGCAAAGGCATGCTCATAATCAGCTGTTCTTTGAGAACATAAACAGACGTTTAGGAAAAAGTTATATGCATTTCTTTTTCTTAGAGAAATGTCGCCTGTAAGTATTCGTGTTTTCATGTACAATTGTATTGTTTTTTGTTCGGTTGTGTTGTTTTATTGCATTTCACAGTCATCCGATTTATTGGCTGATACGTATGCTCGTGCATACCGAATAAGTTTGTATTGGGCCCGTGTATGTGTATTTTGCTGTTGTAGCGCTTTGCATCTTTCAAAATCAAATTTACCTGCTTTACGTATAAAAAAAAAAATTATATTCTGCACTTCTCCAAACGGTTGCCTATACAATGATATATTTTTTTCCAATACGTGAACAACAACACACTCAAAAAGGTACCATAAACTTTTGTGTTTGCGTATAAATATATAAGATATTCCGTAGGCTTATTATTTAAATAAATTTGTTTACATTTCTGCTTTCGCTTGCTCCATTAGACCATATTATAACGCAATTAGTAAATAATATTGTTTTCTTTTTTTAGAATATTAGTTATTAACTTAATAATAACTTGAATTATTAAGTTAAATTTTTTATCTTGTAATTTAGTTTTAAAGCGTTCCCTTTAATGTTGTATACGATTAACTTCCATATTATAAAGAATTTGATGTAATGCTCTATGTAATTAATGCTTCAATTTTTAATTTAAATTAAATGCACATACCCATTTAAATTACCATTTCAATTCACAAACAAACATTTATATTATAACGAAGCTTTTTGCATCTACTTATGCTTGTTTAACTTTAAAATTGATATTTAATAAGTTGCGGTGTGGTTTTATTTCAACATAAACACAATATCACATTCTCTGATTTAATTCATTTTGCATTTTTGAAATGGGTTTTTATTTGTGCACATAACTGTTTTCGTATAATCAAATAACTTGCAATTTATATTTTTATATTCTCTTCCACTTCATAATTATGGTTTAAGAAATAATATATAGTGAAATAAATAAAATGAAAATATAATATATAAATATAATAATATTTTATAATAGAATACTGTGTTTCATGGCAAATTTCCAAAACAATTCCATCAAACAACAAAACCCGCAATATTAAAAAATCTATATCTTTACGCATAAATGACATCACATATGAAAATGGTTTTAAACGAACCGCTTCAATCGCATACTAAACTTTAAATTGGCCCCCAATGATTTACGCCGTTTCTGTTGTATTGCATGTGTGTGCGTTCTACGAATGTATTGCCAACGAAATAGTGACACAATTTTTGTATAGAGGCCTTAGATTAAAGAAGAACTGGATAGGCCTCTACACAAAAATTCTGACCGAATTTTGTGGCAATACATTCATAGAACGCACACACATGCAATACAACAGAAACGGCGTAAATCATTGGGGGCCAATTTAAAAGTTCAGTATGCGATTGAAGCGGTTCGTTTAAAACCATTTTAATATGTGATATCATTTATGTGTAAAGAAGCGGATTTTTTAATATTGCAGGTCTTGTTGTTTGATGAAATTAGTTTTGTAAATATGTAATAAAACACAGTATTCTATTTTTAAATATTTATTTATTTATTATATATTTTCATTTTATTTATTTCACTATATATTAACATATTTATTAAAACAGAATTATAAGGTGCAAGAGTATATAAAAATAGAAATTGCAAGTTATTTGATTATATTAAAACAATTATGTCCACAAATAAAAATTCATTAAAAAAAAGCATTCATTACATAGAATATTAAATCAAGTTGTTAATAAGATAGAAGTTAATTGTATACAACATTATAGCAAAATGCTTTAAAACTAAATTACAAGATGAAAAATAATTAATAACTAATATTCTAAAAAAAAGAAAACATATGTGCACAAAAATAAATTAATTTCAAAAATGCAAAATGAATTAAATGAGAGAATGTGAAATAAAAACACACCGCATTTAAATTAAATTAAAAAATAAAGCATTAATTACATAGAACATCACATCAAATTCTTAATAATATAGAAGTTAATCATACAGCGTTAAAGGAAAACCTTTAAAACAAAATTACAAGATGAAAATTTAATATACTTAAATAATTAATAACTAATATTCTAAAAAAAATTAAAACAATATTATTTAGTGAATGCATTAGAAAATAGTCTAATAGAGCAAGCAAAAGCACAAATGCAAAAAAATTTATTTAAATAATAAGCCGAATATACTTTATTTATTTAACGCAATCAAAACAACAATGGAAAGCAGACTGAAAAATGATAGAAATTTAAAATAAATGATTGCGTTAATACGAATAAAATAAATTCTTAGTTGCAAGCACATTTGTTTTCCGTACATACGCAAGGGATAAGAAAATGAATCCGTAACAATAACAAATAAGATGTATGAGCACTCATACAATATTTAAAAAAGTAATTAGGTTTGCATTTAGAAGAAAAAATGAAAGTGAGATGGGACGAAGAAATATATAATATGAATGCAATATAGTCGGGAGAAGCTACCGCAGAATATTACTGATAAGAAAAGAAGATACAAAAATTGAGCATGAATATTTTACGCGTGTTTAAATAAAACTAATCTATTAAAGAAACTATGATCAGAAAGTTTGTCGACACATGAACGTGAAATATAGTACCAGAGGATGCGTAAGTACTGTTGAATTATTGAATTAATTAAATGATTAAAGTGGCCACTATTGATAAAATGAGAAATAGTATTCTCGAATAAGGAAGTTACTTTATTTAAAATGGAACTATCCTGACCACATTCCGCCACCTGCTGTCGGATTTGTTTTTCAGCACTTCGGCAAATTTTCACAACACTTGTAGAAGGGTACTTTAAAAAGCCTAAGGAATTGTACGATATCAAACTGTTTGATGTGAATTCTCCTTCTAAAGCTGAAAGACAGTCTTCGCAATGCAAAGCATTGCCTAGCTCAAAAACAATAAAGCCGGATATGTATTCGACCACTTTTTCAGTATATTCATTAAGTGCAGATGGGTTAAATAAATAATCATGGTCACTTAAAATATTTTCGCTCGATAATTCGAATTCACATTCTTTATCAGCAATATTCGAAGTATTTTCTAACATTGCCAATCTGCTCGAGGTACCATTAATTGCTTTCACAAAATTGGCTGAGTAATTTAAAACACTAATATGTTCGACAGGGATGCAGTTCCCGAAAGCACCATCCCGTATTTGGCAATGCACTAGAATTTGCGAATATGCGGATTTAAATTGTCTTACGCTAGGATTATTATTATAACCAAGGCGAGACCGAATGGTGGAGAAGAACAATTCTTAATGGTCTTGACTGAACTTATATAAGGGAACGTATTTTAAGAAATTGCCATTTAGGACTCTAGAATGTATTAGCCGCAAATTTTTCAGGCACACAATTAAGCCAATAAAACCCAACTTTCTGCGATGCTCTACGATAAGCATACCACTTGCAAATCGCAGACGACTAATGTAGTCGATAGCATGCGTGGCGAATTCAAATATTTCACTATAATTTCGCAGAGAAAGAACTCCTTTGTACCCAAAAGCAGAACAGTTTCTACTATTTAGTATATCGAAAATGTCATTTAATTTACGAATAAAAATAGTAGTACCCTCACTGCCTTCGAATTGATCCAATTGAAGTTCTTCCCTACAAAAATCAATAGCATCTGCCACCGACTTACTAAGGATTTGTGTGGCTAGACGTACTTTCATTTTCTGCCTGCCGAAATATATATGGGCTTTCCTAATTTTGTTACCTAAATGCAAACCCTCTAAGTCCTGCAACTTTTGTAAGGCTACCAAATATTTCCAGTGAATAATGTTATTATCTGCATCCATAATTGGAGAGTTTTCCGCGAAGGTATTGCGGACTAATTTTATCATATGGCATGCATCCGGAAATATTCCAATTTTTGTATTTCTGCTATCCATTGAAAAAGTAAAATTGTCACCTCGCCAGTCTAACTTACATCCAAGTAGCTTCGACATTGTGACATTCGTTGCAGCTCCATCAAAAGTTAATCCGAGCAGTGCTGTACCAAATTAACTTTCTGATGGGCATTAATGGAAGCTATAGGGAAATAACCGACTGGTAGCTTCCAATTTTTATTTACACAAACAAGCATAAATACTAAAATTTGTGTAGGCTTAACATTGGATACGGATCCACATCCAAAATCGACGTACCCGTACGAATTGGATCTATCCCATTCGACTTTTTCTCGAATAGACATTTCGTCGAAAACCAGGTTACAGAAAAGTTTATAACTTTTCGTCGCAGCTTCTTCTACTGCATATCGTAAAGCCGTGAAGGCCTCGTCTGTAAAACCTGGACGACATTGAGTGGTTTGGTACCACTTGCGAAGGGTTCTAGGATGGGGTATGGAACGATCGAAAGTCTCGCGGACATATGAATATGCCTTGGGAGAATAAAAATTCAAATTAAGGGCAAAAACCTTAAGTTCCGGAGGAAAAGACTTCGGGTACGCCGCCCCTTGCAAATTTCGTTTGCACAAAAACCCAAATGAACCTGCAACTGTTTTAGAAATGGATTCAGCATGACCAGTAGAAATATTCAATTTCTTCTGGTCAACCACCTTTTTGCTGAATCGCCTTCTTATAAATTGCTGAAGCGCGTCAATTTTCACTTTTTTTTTTAAATTAATACGTAAAACTTTTAATTTTACGGCAATGTTTTCCTGACTATCAGATGTAGAATCCATTGCGTATTTTAAAGTAATGTGATTCTATACATGCAAATTGTAAAGAAAGTTAATGAATTAATAAAAACAAAGCTATGAATGTGCACAATAGAAAAAATTATGATGCATGCATACAATTACTTACTTTCTTTGTTGACGAGTCCTCGCATTCACTGCTGTTATTAGGGACCTAAAAAATAAAAGTAAATAAGGCAAAATTGCTTTAAGTCTATTTTCCCTTACTTACACTCTGTAGATGAACTGGTTCTCCTGCAGATGAATGCATGTCCTCGCATTCAGTGCTGCTATAAGGGATCTACAAAAAAAGAAGTAATTAAGGCAAAATTGCTTAAAGTCTGGGTTACTTTACTTACATTAGGTACATTTAATAGTTCTCCTGCTGAATGCATGTCCTCGCATTCAGTGCTGCTATAAGGGACCTACAAAATAAAAGTAATTAAGGCAAAATTGCTTAAAGCCTGGGTTACTTTACTTACATTCTCATTTTCCTCGTCAGCATTATTGAAGGGAACTTCAATATTCAATGCGACGGCATCCTGCATGAACTCCTTTTTCTGTTTTCCTGGCGGTTCCCCGATTTCCTACAAAAATGATTTGAATGCGTTATAATTTTGCAATTATTAATTTTGTAGTATCAAAACTTACCGTGTGGCTATTCCATATAGAAAATATGGAAGGAATAGCATTTCTTTGTAATTTGTTCCTGCTCGCTCCTACTTTAATGTCTGCTCTATAAAAGTGGAGCGAGCAAACAACGTCCCAATTCTTGGGAATACCGGATGCTGCTGCCACAATCCACTTTTCCCTCATCCATTTATTTTGTGGAAACCTGTAAAGTTAACATATAAATATACAATCGTTAAATTTACTTTTATAATTAATAATTAATAGAAATTCAAGTATTTTTTGCACTATTAAAAAAATTCGTTCCTTAAATTTTTTACACACACTTTACGTACGCCGGCACTGAACTATTTTCTGGTAAACATTGAACTGTCAACATCGGATTTGTTTACATTTGTTCAATGCCGAACTTTTCAGTTTTTCACCACTTTTTGGATAAAATATATCACTTAAACCCATTTAGGCACATCACAAATAACATTTTTGTTATTTTATTTACTTAAACTACAGATATCAACTTACCGAAAGAAAGAAATTCCCGGCTTCCTCATGTCGTTGTAGGAAAAACAATTCTTCACGAAACACTTCATTTTCTGTAATAAAAACTTCTTATTAAATGTTATCAATAATAAAACTATTTATAAAAATACTTACTTTTTTTAAATACTTTAAAATACATAAAAACAACACTTTAAATTGCACTTTCAACACTTTATTATTTTTATCAATAATAAATTCTAAAATGACACCGCTAGTTATATTAGTTCGAGTTGTAATCACTTTCATGGAGAATGGCAGATTGTAAAACTCTCCGAAAGTCTACAAAATTGAGGCGCTTTATATTTGAATGATATTTACGAAATGAATAATAAACCTAAAATATAATTCCATTTCATATCAAAAGATTGTAAACAAAATAAAAATTGCCTATCGTTGTGTTTAAATTGTATTTTTGTTTTTAATAAGTGAATTAAAAAGAATATAAATTAGGCTTTTGCAATGTAATAATTTTCTATTACGAGAACTAGATGGCAGTGAGTGTCATGTCTACATAAAAATATCCACAAAAAGCTATGTGATAAATGCCAATTCTCGCCGCTTGGCATGTAATTCTTACACAAAATTGCGTTTACATATACGGTAAGGGCCTATCCAGGTATTCTTTAATCTAAGGTAGAGGCCTATCCAGTTCTATAATCTAAGATCGAGGAAATACCATGCAGAACTTAGATAAAATACATGAATAGGACCGCACGTCAAATTTTCGTCTATGTATACGCAGTTTTCTGTCTGAATATTGAACAGCGGCGAGAAATCTTACTGCATAAATTAAAAATTAATCTATAACATAAGGAAAATTCGGGATCTAAGGCATATGAAATCGAGTAACGTAGGTTAAAAGCGTTCATCACCCAACCTTATTATATATATATATATATTAGGCGAATTTGATTGTACCAATTTTGCTACTGCTACTGTTGTGTAGCTGTCATCATCTACAGTACCTCTAACAAAACAGCAGGATTGTAGCAGTAGTTGCACTTCTACCCTTAGGGTAAGGGGATTGTAGTTTCCGAACTGGCTATAGATGGCTTAGCGGGTTCGTTGGTTATGTTGAAGCTTAGATTAAAGAATACCTGGATAGGCCCCTACCGTATAAGTATACGCAATTTTGTGTAAGAATTTTTACGTGGGGGATATGACTAAACCTAAAATAGAATGGAATTCTATTTTAGGTTTACTATACATTTCGTAAATATCAATCAAATATAAACCGCCTCAATTTTGTAGACTTTCGGAGAGTTTAAAAACTTTAATTCTCCATGAAAGTGGAGACTTGGGGGTTAGCTTTGTCATTTGTGAATCCGATGTTGACAGTTCAATGTTTACCATAAAATAGTACAGTGCCGGTGTATATAAAGTGTGTGTAAGAAAGTTTAAGGGACCGAATTTTTCTGTTTTCATTGTGTTATAATAATTAAAGTTTATTCTTCGGTAAGCTTATTATTTAAATAAATTTGTTTTGCTTGCTCTATTATACCACATTATAATGCATTTACTATATAATATTTTTTTTATTTTTTTTAAATATTAGTTATTAAGTTTTTAAGTACATTAAATTTTTCATTTTGTAATTTAGTTTTAAAGCATTTTCTTTAATATTGTATACGATTAACATCTTAATGTGCACATAATTGTTTTCATATAATCAAATAACTTACAATTTAAATTTTTATATGCTCTTCCACTTTATAATTCTGTTTTAATAAATAATAGAGTGAAATATATAATAAATAAATAAATAATATTTTAAAATAGAATGCTGTGTTTTATTATAAATTTCCAAAACTAATTCCATCAAACAACAAAACCCGCAATATTAAAAAATCTATTCGTTAACGCATAAATGACATCGCATATGAAAATGTTTTTCAACGAACCGCTTCAATCGCATACTGAAGTTTAAAATTGGCTCCCAATGATTCACGCCGTTTCTGTTGTATTGCATGTGTCTTCGTTCTATGAATGTATTGCCACAGAATTCGGTCAGAATTTTTGTGTAGAGGCCTATCCAGTTCTTCTTTAATCTAAGTGTTGAAGCGTCATATTTTTGTTTTTATTGTTTATGCGTGCGTAAACTCAGTTTTTATTGTTTATGTGTGAATAAACTCAGTATTGTTGGTGACTATTGTGAGATTGTATTTTACTGCTGTCAATAGGCGAATTCGATTGGACTAATTTTGCTACAGTGCAGTACTTAGCAGTAGACACTCAATAAAATGAACATATCATAGAGATGACCTAATATGGAAATGTGCGAGTGATTATTACGATTTCAATGCAGTAATCGACGCTTACTCAAATTATCTGGTATCGTACAGACTCAATAATAAAACATCAAAGCATATCATTGAGGGACTCAACTGTTGAAATTTCTTGTGTGGGATCTTCTTTAACAACAGACTTCTTATATCTTGATAAACAAGATTCTGACAAACTTTCTGTCGATGAACAATATTAATACGCAGATAACAATTCGAGCACACCTGTCACTTTTTACATTCTCTATCAGGAATAAATTTATAGGTTAAGTTTTTCAAGACTGCCAACTACAAAACTTTCACTTTTATTTTTCTGCACAACTATAATTGGTGGAATTTAAATGGACAAATTTTTGGTTAATCTCAACACTCCTCTCCTTAATCAAAAATGAACGATTCAAATGAAAAGGAACCCTACCCAAAGGCTTTGTGAAAATATCTGCAATTTGTTTCATTCCCTCAATGTGCTCAATACTGACAGTTTTCTCTGTGTGATACTTAATAAACTTTCTTAAAATCTCAATATGTTTCTTTCCCTTATTTAATTTTCCTTAGTGAGTGTTTTGCAGCATGTGGACAGCCGATTTGTTGTCCACAAACATCGGAATGGGTTGATCTTCTTTCATGATGCCAAGTTCCAGGGCCAGTCGCTGCAGCCAACACACATCGTCGATTACTTGATAGGCTGCTCTGTATTCTGCCTCGGCCGTTGAAGTTGACACTACCTTCTGTCTCAGAGAGTACCATATAATTGGTTCGCCTCTCAAGATCAAACCACCACTGGTCGTTTTCATTGACTCTTTTTCTCCTCCGAAATCAGCATCCGTGTACATCTTGATCTCCCTGTCTCCTCCAAAATAAATGCCTGCCGTAGGTGTCGCTTTCAAATATTGGAAGACTCTTTTTGTCATTTTCCAATGTGTCTTTTTCGGATCACAACATTGTCTGCTGAGGTAGCTTACCGCGTAGCTGATGTCAGGTCTGGAAATTGTCGCCAGGTAAAGCAGACTACCGATGGCCTCGCAATAAGGAGTTCCAGCAGGCACTTTCTCGTCATTTGGAAAATCATGTGGCTCAGCCATCATGCCAGGCTTGATGGGAGTCGGAGCAGGATTGCAGTTTTCCATTCCCATTCTCTTCAAAATCTTCCGAGTGTATTTCGGTTGATTCACAAAAATTCCTTTTGACTCGATTTTCAGTTCCATGCCCAGGTACGTAAACTGGTTTTGAAAAGTTTTGCTGTGGGTTATCTCGAACTTCCTGCCAATCACCTTCAAAAGTTCGAAGATTTCCCCCTCGTCCCTGCCAGCGACCAATCCATCATCTACAAATATGGACACAATAATAGTTTTGTTTTTGTTGTAGAATACACTTGGGTCGTCGTCGGAACTTTCCAACCCCATTTCCTCTAATGCACTAGTTATCTCTTCGTTCCACTGTTTTGGCGCTTGTTTGATACCATAAATGGCCTTGGACAGCTGACACACATTTCCAGTCCCGTCTTCGAATCCTTCCGGTTGCACCATGTGGAGAACCTCCTTCAGCTTGCCGTACAAAAATGCCGTCTCACATCAAATGCTATCAGCTCCCACTTTTCTGAAGTGACGTAACTTAGGATAAGTCTAATCGATGCATAACTTGCCACTGGACTAAACGTTTCCCCATAATCGACTCCTTGCTGTTGCTCGAACCCTCGAGCCACCAGTCTCGCCTTCAGCATACCATTTGATTTCTCCGTCAAGACCCATCTGCAGGTCAATGGTTTCACTCCCTCGGGGCATTTCACCAACTTCCATGTCTTCCTGTCAACCAACGATTTGTATTCCTCCCCCATGGCTCGTCGCCAGTTTGGATCCTTCAGCGCTTCGGACACCGTGATGTCCTCAGCCGTTCCGAGTAGTACTGTATCTTCCTAGCCAATACCTCTACTGTACCACATCATTGAGTTCTCATATTTCTTTGGCAGAATTCCTCTTGTCGCACGAACTAGTCTTTTTCGAGTTGTAACTTCTTTTGCACTTTCTTTTTATCTTCACTTTCATCTTCATCTGTGTCGTATTCTTCCATTTCAGTCTCACTTTCTTCGTTTGGCATTTCAGCATTTGTCTCCGTCACAACTTCAGTCTTGCTTCTCTCATATTCTTCATTGAAGTTCACGTTTGCCTCGCTGACAATGTCTCGATGTCCAGGAATGTAGACCCGATAAGTTGGCGAGTTCAGATCGTATCCAACCAGGTAGCCCTTCTCTGACTGCCGGTCGAACTTGCCTCTTTTGTATTCTGGTAGTAGAACGTAACACTCGCATCGAAATGTTCTCAACTTATTCAGATACATTTGCCGTCCAAACCATAACTCAGCTGGAGATTTCCCCTTCACAGTACTCGTCCCAGTCTGATTAATTGTAAACACAGCGTATGAAACTGCCTCCGCCCACAGTCTTATACTCAAGTAGGCTGCTGTCAGAGCTGAGCGTGCAGCTTCAACGATGGTTCCCATCTCAAGTTCTATTCGTCCATTTTGATGTGGCGTGTGAGGATTTGTAAATGTGTGAAAAATCCCCAAGTCAGTCAGAAACCCGTCGGTGGCTCCATTTCTTATCTCCTTTCCATTGTCAGAACGTAGACATTTCATTTTCCTTCCAAGTTGGTTTTCCGCCGTCCTCACGAACAACTTCAGTTTGTTCGGTGCTTCGTTCTTTGTCCTCATAAAGTAAACTGTTCTGTAATGCGAAAAATCATCTTTGAATACTAAGTAGTACTTACCGCCACCTAGCGAAGGTTCCCACATCTCGCCCATGTCCACATGTACCAGATCTAGGGGTTGCTTGACCGTCTTTTCATTTGCAGGGTGAGATTTGCACTGGTGTTTGCCATAATCACAACCTTCACAGCAGTAATTATTCCAGTCGTCGACGAATTTAATGCCTCTTCTCTTCAGAACGTCTCTCACATACTTCACATTCTGATACGCTATCCTCTCGTGCCACGTTCGAATCGAAATTGCTGCCATGCCGGGGGTTCGTTTCTCACGTCTCAACATCATTGCATAAAGGTTGCCATGCCTTTTTGCAACACCAACAGTCGTCATTTTGTCTGCCCTCAAAAATTCTGCCCTGTCCCTGTCTGATCTCATCACATACCCTTGGTCGAGCATATGGCTGACTGGGAACAAGTTAAACTTCAGTTCTGGAACATACACAACGTCCTTCAGGACGATCGGGTGCCACTCGTTGCCATCAAAAGCCTCCAGTTCCACCGTGCTTACACCAACGCCATCTATCTCCGTCGAATCACCAAGTAAAATTGTCATAGGCCTTCTCAATTCGATGAATTCGGTGAACCATTCACGATACGAGGTCATATGTTGACTCGCACCGCTGTCTTGGAACCATGTTGTTGACTTTTCCTCCAGGCGATCAGGGCTGCCGTCTAGGTCCGACGTCTTCAAACTCACTGTCAACCAGACGCTGGGTTTCCTCTTTGTATCGCTGTTGTTGTTTCCTCGATGTGGACACTCCTTTGAAAAGTGACCTTTCTGTCCACACGAGTTGCATTCATAATTTTTCTTACAATATTCCAGGTATTTGGCACAAGGTTTGTTTTTGCAGTCCCTTTTCACGTGACCCCTCAGTCCACACTTGTAGCATACAGGGCCATTTTTATCATTCTTGTTTGTTGACTTTCCTTTGGATTTCTTGTTGTTGTATCTCTTAGTTATTCCTGTCCTTTGTTTTGGTTGGTCTGTCTCTCATCCTTCAGTCTCAACCGCTCGATCATAGTTGTGGAGTTTTTGTTTGCACCTGTCACGTTGTCCCACGAAGTTCCAAAATGTGCCAGTCTGGGGGACAACATGCTCAAAATTCTCGACATCATCCATGAATCTCGTACTGGGTCATTCTCCTTTCCCAATTGTTCACCTATGGACAACAACTACATACAATTTTCTATGGCTGATTTATTTTCATCAAACGTGTACGTGAAAAATTTTCTTCGCAAAATTTCCATAGTCATATCAGTCTTTGTGCCATAAAGTTGAACTAATTTTTCCAGAATTTGATTTGCTGAGTGACAGTTTGCAATCTTGTACGCTATTTGGTCGCTCCCATTCAAAACAATGAGCTGTTGAGCCTCCAAGTCCTTTTCAACCCATGTCTTGACATCTGGAGTGTCAGCTGCTCCAGCCGGTCGTGATATTGCTCCCGTGGCCACATCATACATTTTCTTGGTTTTCATAACGACATCTAACTTCAATCTCCATGGCACATAGTTGACATCACCATGCGAGTCCTGATTTAGCATCACCAATTGCGACCTGACTGTATCCATGTTGGACACATGACTCAACCTTTGAATGTGACTGTACCTACAATTTGGGCAATTTTGTGTTTTATATTTTCTTGACAATTGTGTACGAATGGTTTGCAACGTTGTTTTCTTGTCGGTTGGGCTGTTGCTGACTTGCTGCGAAGCGAACCTGCTCGCCTGGCGTGTGAACTCGGCGTGCCGGTTCAAAACCTGTCCAACATGCTTGCTCCAATTTTAACCTGTCTTTTTCCAGTCTCCAAAGACGTTTGTTTTCGAAGATAACACTTTTTTGTCGTCCTGGGCCCATAACCTGTTGAAATTTCTTGTGTGGGATCATCTTTAACAACAGACTTCTTATATCTTGATAAACAAGATTCTGACAAAACTTTCTGTCGATGAACAATATTAATACGCAGATAACAATTCGAGCACACCTGTCACTTTTTACATTCTCTATCAGGAATAAATTTATAGGTTAGGTTTTTCAAGACTGCCAACTACAAAACTTTCACTTTTATTTTTCTGCACAACTGTAATTGGTGAAATTTAAATGGACAAATTTTTGGTAAATCTCAACAATTCCATAGCATTGGATATCCAACGTCCATAAGAGCCGATAATGTTCCATTTTCCTCGGGTGAATTTGACAAATTTGCATCTGAGTACAACATCAAATTCAATTTTTCAAGCCCACGATATCCACAAAGCAATCGGTTATCTGAAAAGGCTGTTGGCATTGCAAAAAATATCTTAAGGGGATTGCTCGAATATAACACCACGCCAGTGGCAAGCATGCAATTCACACCATCTGAATTGTTTTTGGTAGACTGATAAAGTCCGGATTGCCAGTGTTCAGCTCTTTGTTGGTGAGAAAAAATATAGGGAAAGGGGAAGACCAGAAGAAAATCGAAAATAAGAAGAAAAAGTAGAAATACTATCATAATCGAAATGCAAAATTGTTGCCAACATTAAATGTTGGAGATAAAATAATTTTCAAAAAACTCAAGGGAATGGAACTATGGGACGATTGTTGAAAATGTAAGCGGGAAGTCATACATAATCAGGGACAGTTTTGATCATCACTTTAGACGTAATAGACGATTCATTGCAAAGGAAAAAAACCCGGATTCAGTGCAAGTGAATTACTACGGGAAGAGGGTATGTTGACTGATGGTGCAGTAGAACATGTTTCAAAAAATAAACCAATAACATCATCGGGTGAACAACCAATGAACGTTGGCCCGGATATTGCAATTGATGGGGCGAATGAGCCGTGGAATTGGTGGCCGACGACGGGGTGTTTGTACCGGTGCCAGACGTATGTGACAATAATGTCTCGGAAACAGAGTCTGATTCTGAACCAGCACAACAGTCAGTCAATGTACCGCCCACAAAAAAATACGGATTTGATTAGTCAGTACACTTGATTAAATTCGGTTAATCATCTATATATAATTTTATCAAACCCATATAATTTTATTTACAAAAAAAAGCGTGTAATGAGTGCGTTCAATATGTCAGGCGACCACTGACATGTAATGTCATATTGTATTTAGTTAAGCTTTAACCATCAATGTACACACTTCACATGAACTATTGTTGTCAATAAATAAAGAATTAAAACTACATTAAATAATAAATAATCATAATTATTACAACGGTTGTCAAAAATAGTTGAATGCTTTAAAAGAAGTAGGAACGTGTGTGGCGTGGTCGGCCAAGCGGTTGGCCGATCAGTCGGCCGACCAAATTGGCATGTGTGTGGGCCATTTAAGCCCTATCCAGTTCTTCTATAATCTAAAGTTACAATAGGCGTTTTCCTTTGGACCAATTTTGCTACTAGTCGGTAGTTCTACCTGTCATCATCTACTATTCCTCGAACAAACGAGCACATTGAACTGGGAGTTGCGCATACAATTTACGTTAGGTGGATTCTAGTTGCTAAAGTGAAAATAGATTGTTTTGTGGGTTCGTTGGTTATGTTGAAGCGTCATATTTTTGTCTGTATTGTTTATGTGTGAATAAACTCAGTTTTTATTGTTTATGTGTGAGTAAACTCAGTATTGTTGCTGACTATTTTGTGGTTATGTTTCTACTAGTGCTTAGAATGTGACTTTCCTTTGCTGATCTACTCGCAGCTACCGACTAGTAGCAAAATTGGTCCAAAGGTAAACGCCTAATGATATCGATATGATATCGAACGTCGAGTTACACTGATATCGAACGAGAAAATACCATGCAGAACTCAGATTAAATATATGTATAAGATCGTACGCAAGACTTTCGTCTATGTATACGTAATTTTCTAATCTTGAACAGCGGCAAGAAATCGTACTCCATATATTAAAGATAAATCTATAATCTAGTAAATTCGTGATGTGAAGCATATGAAATATATTTTTTTCGTAGTTTATAAAAAAAGAGGGCTCCTTTGTAGAAGGGTGTTGCGCCACCTTTTTTACAAAAAATAGCCCGGTATATATACAATAAGAATGACATAATTATAGGCGTTTTCCTTTGGACCAATTTTGCTACTAGTCGGTAGCTGCTAGTAGCCCAAGTAACGCACTCGGAACTCACTCAATAAGTGCCGTAAATGAGTTCCGTTTTTGTTACGTCTGACGGCTCTTAGTTCAGGATTATGTCGTATTACGAATGAGTGCCGTCTATGGACTTGAATGACGGAACTAACTGAACTCGAAATGAATTTAGTGCGAATGTATTGTAAATTTACATTTCTATTAGTTGTCAAAATAACCAATTGTTAATTGAATGTTGCGGCGACAAGAAGTTTTTCTCGTGCGTAAAATAAAGAAACGTAATAGTACATTATATTAATTAAACTATATTATTAGAATTAAAATATATAATAAATAATAATATTATTAAAAGGAAAATGTCCAAAAGAGCGTACGATAGGGAAGTCGCGAACGAAGTGAAAAGAAAATTAGTATGTGCAGTAAAAAAAAAAAACATAGAATTCACACTTGTTGATTTGCGTATACCGGTGCAAGGTAATATAATTGAAACCGACAATTCCATTGAATATCTTGAAAGTTTGGATAAAACAGAAGAAAGCTCCAGCACTCCACAAATACAACATTATTCCACTGTTATTTACATTTGATGGGAGGCAGACAAATATTGGCTTCAAAGACCTGAATGTGTCAAAAATAATTAAGAGTAAGCATAACCTAAATTATTTTTAAATCTATGATAACATAACTAATAACTATTTTTTAATATAGATTGTGCATTGGATAAATTTCCCTTCGTTAGGGAAGATGATATAAATAAAATTTTGAGGAGGTTTTTTTATACCACAAAAGACATTTTAACCAAAAAAAAACAAAAAAAAGGAACAACATTGTGCAACTACTTCGGACACCGAATTGTTCGATGACATCGAGTTCCTAGAAATTGAATAGGTTTTAAGTTTTTTATATGGTTATATAGCTAGAAGAGGCTATTTTATTTAATTTTTTGTTATTAATTTTTTAATGTTATGAAAATATATTTGATTACAAAAAAAATTAAAAATATTTAACTATAATGAAGACCCAAGTAACGCAAGTTACGAAAATACAGCTATTTAACGGCACTCTGACGGAACTCTGTTCCGTCATATAATTACGAATTTGTTCAAGATGGGTTCAGAAACGGTTCAGAAACTGTTCGTGCTTTGTCGCTACAAGCCGGAACTCGAAAATTTTTTTGCTTTCATGGATGGGTGCACCCATACATGCAATTTCATGTATGAATGCACCCATACATGAAAGCAAACTAATTGTTTGAGCATCGGCTTGCAGCGACAAAGAACGAACAGTTTCTGAACCGTTTCTGAACCCATCTTGAACAAATTCGTAATCATATGACGGAACACAGTTCCGCCAGAGTGCCGTTAAATAGCATAATTTCCGTAACTGGTGTTACTTGGGATAGGCCCTTACCGTATAAGTATACGCAATTTTGTGTACAAATTATTTGCCAAGCGGTGAGAAATGGCAAAAGCGGGATAGCTTTGTGTAGATTTTTTTATATAGACATGACACCCACTGCCATCTAGTTGTCGTAATACAAATTTATTGAATGCAAAACCATAATTTATATTCATTTTAATGTAAAATTATTGTAAAAAATACAATTTAAACACAACAATAGGCAATTTTTAAAGTATTGTAAAAAATGCAATTTAAACACAACAATAGGCAATTTTTATTTTTTGTACAATCTTTTGATAGGAAATGGAATTCTAATTGTAGTTTACTATTCATTTCGTAAATATGAATCAAATATAAAGTGCCTCAATTTTATAGACTTTAGGAGAGTTTTCAAACGCGCCATTCTCCATGAAAGTAGTGACATACCGATTTATCATTTCTCAAATTGTTTTTTTGCGGTTCGGAAAGTGTTTGTAAAAGTGTTATTTCCATCTCTTTAGAAGTATTTACGGAAAAGTAAGTATTTATATAAATAGTTATATTATTAATAAAAGTTAATACGAAGTTTTTATATCAGGAAATGAAGTGTACGAAAAAATGAGGAAGCCGGGAATTTCTTTCTTTCAGTAAGTTGACATCTTTATTTTTACTAAACAAAATAAGAAAAACTTTATTTGTGATGTGCCTAAATTCCTTTTAGTGATATATTTTTTCCAGAAAGTGGTCAAAAAGTGAAAAGTTCGTCATTGAATAAATGTTTGAAATAGTACAGTGCCGGTGTATATAAAGTGTGTGTAAGAAAGTTTAAGGGACCGAATTTTTTAATAGTGCAAAAGCGCTAGAACTAAACTGAACAACGAAACTACCGTTGTTCAGTTTAGTTCTAGCGCTTCAGCATGCATGAATATGAACTTTTTCCTAGTACACATTCATAAGTTATTGTTTATTATTTTATAGAGATGACGTATTTTGGAATGTGCGAGTATTTGTTTCATTCTTTTTAACCTAAATAGTTGTCTATAAATGCAAAGCAAGGTTTTTTCGAGAGTTTCGTCTCATGCCAATTTAAAAAAAAAAAAAGTTTTAAAATTGCTTGAAATAGTTATATATTTAAAAGCAGGGAGTAGTTAATTAAAATGTTCAAACGTGCTCAACCATCGTGGCAAGCTCCTTCAGCTACAGCTGAGACTGTGCTCCGTTTGTATAATAGCCTGACTAGGCAAAAGGTTAATTTTGTTCCGTTGAACGGAAATAATGTAAAGTGGTATAGCTGCGGCCCTACGGTTTATGATGCATCACATATGGGCCATGCAAGGTAAATTTAGAAAAAATAATTGCAGTAAAATTTGTACAATTTTCTTTCAGATCCTACATTTCTTTCGATATTCTACGAAGAGTTCTCTCTCAATATTTTGGGTACAATGTTCAATATGTAATGAATATAACGGATATAGATGATAAAATAATAAAGCGCGCCCGTCAAAATTATTTATTCGATACATATAGAAAGAAAAATAAGTCACTCGAAGAATTGTTGGCTGATCAGAAAGAGGTATTGGAATTATTAAATCTGAAAATGAGACAGAATATCGACGCTGAAAAGAAAGTGATGATGGAAAAATTACTCGAGAGAGTAACAAACTCAGTTGATTTGATGATGAAAGCCATTGTAAAGAAAGACACTCAAGAAATAGAAAACGCCAAAGAAAATTTTTTGAACGAAGCAAGGGACCCGATTTCTGATTGGCTTGATCGAGAACAAGGAAGTTCTGTAACAGAAAATGCTATATTTGAAACACTTCCTCGTTACTGGGAAGATCGATTCCACGAAGACATGAAAGCATTAAATGTACTTTACTCTCTCAAAATCTTGAAGCAATGTTAATATATAGCTATTTCGTTTTAGATTCTACCACCAGATGTCTTAACTCGAGTTAGTGAATTTATACCACAGATTGTAGATTTTATAAGAAAAATAATAGATAATGGTTTTGCGTACGAGATTAATGGTTCTGTTTACTTTGATGTAGCCGCTTTTGATAAACGTGAAAATCACTATTATGCGAAATTGGTACCCGAGGCATATGGTGATATGAATTCACTACACGAAGGTGAAGGTGATTTATCTATAGCAGAAGAACGGTTAATTGAAAAGAAGTCACCCAATGATTTTGCATTGTGGAAATCTAGTAAAGCTGGTGAGCCGTGGTGGGATAGTCCATGGGGTTGTGGACGTCCTGGTTGGCACATTGAGTGCTCAGCAATGGCGACCGCAATTTTGGGTACACAACTAGATATACATACAGGAGGAGTTGATCTAAAATTTCCACACCACGACAATGAATTAGCTCAATCTGAAGCATATTTTGGACACTCGGACTGGATAAAGTATTTTTTGCATACAGGGCATTTAACGATTGCGGGTTGTAAAATGTCTAAATCTCTCAAGAATTTTGTTACGATTCAGGAAGCTCTAGAAAAATATAGTGCTACACAATTAAGACTAGCATTCCTACTACATTCTTGGAAAGATACGCTCGATTACTCTGAAAATACTATGGAAATGGCCATCCAATATGAACGGTTTTTAAATGTATTTGTATATACTATATTTTCGCAAATTTCTATTGTCTATTTGTTTGAAATGTAGGAATTTTTTTTGAATATAAAGGATTTAATTCGGCATTTTGAAAACGATAAACCAACTAAATATTTTAATACTTGGTCCACTGCGGAACATAATTTGCAGGAAATGTTTAACAATACTAAGGCAATTATTCATTTGGCTTTGTGTGGTAATGCGTATATTATATATATTAATTTATTTTTAATAAAGTATTTTTTTTTGTAGACAATGTTGATACTCGAACTGTTCTTGATGCAATACGTGATCTTATATCTAATGTCAACGTATATATTCGAGATCACGAAAATTGCCTTTATATATTATTGTTGGAAAAAATTGCATTGTATATTACAGATTTATTTCACGTTTTTGGTGCGATTAATGGACCCAGAGGTGGAATTGGTTTTCAAATTAATAGTAGTCTGCTTGCTGCAGTTGATTATGAGAAAATGGTTATGCCTTATGTCACTGTATTAGCTGATTTCCGAATGTTGGTACGAGAACAATCAAAAGAAATAGGTGCTGAAAAATTACTGGTTCTTTGTGATGAACTACGTGATAATATTTTGCCGAACTTATCTATACGATTAGAAGACAAAGATTGTAAATATGCAGTAAAATTTGTTGATAAAAAATTATTGCTTAAGGAGCAAACAGCAAAAAAAGCGTTAGATGCACAAAAAATAGCTGAAAAGGAATTTAGAAAAACAGAGATAGCAGCTGCTGGAGCAGCAAAAAAAGAACAATGTAAAATTAACCCAACAGAAATGTTTTTGAATCAAACTGATAAATATTCCGCTTATGATGAAAATGTATAAAACAGATTTTATTTTATTTGAAAAAATTCTGATTATTATTTTTTATGTTAGGGATTACCGACACATTATGCTGATGGTACTGAATTATCTAAGAGCCAGCTTAAAAAATTGCAAAAACTACAGAAAATTCAAGAACGAAAGTACGTTGATTATTTGGCTTCGCAGATATGAGCATATATGGTCAATTTAAATATTTTTGCAAAACTCGAAAATTAGCATTATTATTTTTAAGATAATTAACATTTTATTTCAATGTTTTTCTTTTATTTTCGCTATTTAAAACAACGTGCCGACACGAGATCAAATGACCGGTTTTAAATTAAAACTTTATTTTTGCTGGTCCATTTTGAATTATTCAACATTAATAATACAATCAGGCTACATGCTCATTAGATTTTTACAGGATGTATATATACATATTGAACTTATGTATTTTTTTTTCAAAAAAAGAAAAAATCAAAATGCATATTCAAGAACTAATAAAAATTGTAAATACAAAAAAAATGTTTGCTTTTAATAACAGTTACTAGTAATTTCCTTTTAAAAAGAAAATTACATTACTAACATGGGGATCCCAACATAATTTTTGTCAAGAACCAGAGCAAGACTTTACCTGCGAAGAGTAAGGGATTACAACACCATTTAGAATAACGGAATAGACTAAGGTGGTAGCTCCAAACGGTAAATTAAGGACAATTGACTGCGACTTAGCAGGGTTTAGAATAAGTATGTTCCGAGTAGTCCAATTTGCGATGCCTTGGAGGATCATATTAATTTCATAAAAACATTGTATGGCTAGATGCTGGAAGTGCATGCAAACGTTGGACATCATCCAACTCGCGAACAGGTGCAGCAAAGAAAATTGAACGCACTTGTATATTGTAGATCTTTGACAAAAACAGAAAACATAAGTGGACCAAGTAAACAGAACCTTGAAGAACACCTAAAACACAACAGGAACCCGACCATGAACTTTAGATGGGGAAAAATAAAATTACTGGCACAAGAAGAAAAGTTAAAGTGGCTCTTAAGTTTACCGATCATCAGACTGGTCAATTGAATCAAAGGTCTTGCTGAAGTCCAAGAGTAGTAGAATGGAGATAAATGTTTTGCTGATGTTCCATCTGATAGTGTCAGAAATATCTATTAGAGCTGATGTAGTACTATTATTCTTACGAAAACCAGACTGCCTATCATATAGCAAGTAGTTGAAATCAAGATGATGCATTATTTGGCTTTTATTAATATTTTTAAATATTTTCGAGAGCACCGGGAGAATGCCGATAGGTCGAAATTCGGTGTTGTTGTTTTTTTTTAGAATATGTAGAAACTTATCTTTTTTCCATGCTAAGGGAAAGTTGAGGCAATAAGCGCTATGTTGAAAATGTGTTGTTTGTATAGCAAGGTTGCAGGAATAATCAACTTTAGGAACTTTAGCGAGACATTATCAAGATCAAAGCGCGGAAATACAGGAAGGTTACTAGTCGCAGTAAAAGAGGCAATAAGATAATTTAACTCATCAACCTCTCGGTCTGGCAGTTCCCTCGTACCGTTTGAAGATCCTATCTGTTTAATTTTGTCCATATTTGTTTAGATGTGAGGCCAGGACCAAACATTTTCGCACCTACGTCAATTTTGGACTTCATAACCGTGCTCCTAAATTTGTTTCAATATATAAATAGTAATTGTTCCACCTGGTTACTGTCTTCTCAGAGCAATATGCTTCGAACGCCGTGAACGATTTCAGGAAGTAGATCTCGGTTAGCACAACTATAGTTGCATCTAAACCTTTTAATTGGAGCTTGTCGCTCAAACATAGTTTACCATATTCGTAAATATACCAACTTGATGCTCAACGTGGTTAGTCAAAAAAAAATTCGAAATGTCAGTTTGCGTCAGACAATTTTGTAATCGGTCTAAATATACACTATTAAATTCCCGTATTTCAATTTTCCGATTTTCAGGTCGCGAAAAATCAGACACGACAAAATAACATTTTATATATAGTAATCAGACATGCTGAACAAATTTTAATTCATTAGAGACCATAAAACCGCATTTATTGCACATACAGGTTCTCCAATGTACATTTTCCCACATTTAGCAGAGATTTTTGCGGTTTTATTGTCTCTACAATACCTTATTTGACCCATTTTACTTTTATGAGGATTGGTCGTAGAATGAGTTCTTGTTCCTTCCTTTTTCATCTTCCCGAGCTTCTCGATAATCAGCTATAAGTTCTACTGCTAGCTGAAGTAAAAATTCATGCCTCGATATATTTTCTGCTGTCGTTTTCTTATAAAATATTCAGTCGTTTATGCATGCTAAATCAAGGATATTGGAAAGTACTTGGACAGCCATCTACGAGACTTAAATTGGTTTTGCTCGCTTTTGTTGTGGTTTAACCAAATTTCGCTGAATTTTTGGGTATTGGACGGAACGAAAAAAATATTAAAAAATTCGATAAGAAAAAAAATGTTTAAACGGGAAGTTCTACAGAAGTAAGACCAATGACGACCATACTCAGATAGCACAATATTCTACTAGGCATGTTTGTCACTAGCTCTATGCGTAGATTGTATGGGGTTCGATGTTCTAGCAGAGTTGTGCTCCCACACCCACCATAACCAAAAAAAAGTCATTTCGGAACATATAGGGGATAATGGAGCATCCGATAGTACTAAATTCTCCATGAGAGGGAAAGAAGAAGAAATAAGAAAAAACGGTTAAAAAACTCATAGAAAAAATATTACAAAAAATTATAAACTTTCCGGATAAAAGAAAAGGAATAGGAATTGAGAGAGAAGGTAAAAAAATTGGGCGGTCAAAATTTGTCGCAAATGTATTTATAAAAATTTGGAAACTATTTCAATAACCCATAAAAATAAAAAAAAATTTAATAAAAACTGTTGCACTTTAGTATGGAATATTTTTAATTTCAATATAAATCACAAGGGGAATTTAACAATGTTGTTCAAATTAATTACAATTTTATCTTTCTATTTTGTGGGATAGTCCCGCAAGAAATTTATTTCTTTAACTGTGATCAGGAATTTATAAAAATAAAAATTATAATATAATGGAATTAAACGGAAATTGAATTCATATGAAATAAGTTTTAAATGAAATTTCAGTGTCCCCTAGGCAATTTCAGTTTTTAAATTTTATTTTTATTATACTGAATTTATACACAAACAACTAATCAAGAAAAGAAAGGAAAATCATGCAGTGCAAAAACGAGAAGAAGAGAAGAATAAAAGGGAAAAGATGAGCCTTCATAAGAAAATATTTTCAATTTTTTTTACAAATTAACTGAATTTTTCAGCATTTTTATATTGTATTATAACTTTACTTACGTATACAGTAATTTATTAATTGAGCTATTTAGCATTTTGTTAATGCAAATTTTTTTCTAGATTTTCATTTTGTTTGAAATTTTTTTCTACAATAAAATCTCTTCATATTGAATAACAATATTTTTTTTAAATATTTTTTTGGCTAATATTTTGTAGTTACTTCTGCAATAATTGTCATTTTTAGTGTATAGAATTTATTGCAAGTAAAAATACAGGAATAAGAATAAAAGTAACATTATTTGTGAAGAGACGAATAGTGTTGCTTCTATTAGATAAATTTTCGTAATATTTAATTTTTACTAATAGTTGCATAAATTCTAATAAAATTCTTTTTGTCATAAAAAATTGCGTAGTATATACCTAGAAGACATAAAATTAAATAACCTTAGATAGTTTTTCTTTTTTTTTCCTTTTTCGGTTTTCTTTGTAGCTACCTCGTATAATGTGCCGAGAGCTAATAGTAAGGTTGTTCCGGTGACGATAATCAAATTCACTAAACCACTTTATGATTATTATTCTCAAAATAAAAAAAATTATTTTCCCTAATTTTGATATACAATATATACCATTTGTTTTTTTTCTCTAGCTGTAACTTTTATTATGTTTTTAATGAAACAATCATGAAACCCAAATTAAATAAAAAAATTGTATTTTGAAAAGTTCTCTATCTTTAAGAAATTTTTAAAAAAATTAAAAAAGCTATATTTTAAATACTATTAATCAGAAGAGTGGAGCCAAAATGACAATAATCCTTACTGTTTCTCGTAATTTTTCATTTACTCTTGAGAAATTTCAATTTTTCCTTTTAATTTTTAAACTATTTTGTCATCAATTGTAACTTAAAATTATTTTTACAATGTTGACACTTGAACAATGTATGCTGAACAGTACATACGTTTTGGCTCAATTATCATAAAAAATCACAAAAAACACTATTAACATAAAAAAAATGCAAATCCTTTAAAGTTTTAATACTTTCATTAATTTTTATTTTGTAAATCTTTAAATATGTGCAAATTTTTATTCTTCATTTTTTTCTTTTTGAATATCATTTATTGCTCTAATTATTTGTTATTGAATTTATTTGTTTAATACTATATAATTGATATAAATTGTTTTAAAAAAAATTGATTTGATATGCGATAAAAGATAATTAAAAATATATATATATTGTATAAAAATAATAAAAAAAATCTCAAAAAACAATACTCAAAAAGCGATAAATATATTATAAGGTATAAATTATGTGTAACATATGTTAGATAATTATCAAGCAAATTCTATACCATAATGGAATGAATTTCTAAAAAAATAAATAGCTGAAGTCGTATATAATGAAATTTTTTTTATATAGACTTATAAACTTTAACGTTTCGCAGATGGTTTCTACACTGATAATTATTAATACTTACTTCACGGAAGAGAATATGTTGCATTGATATTTTGAATAATTTGATCGTGACTTCTTTATCTGCTAAAATTGACTCGAGCCTATCCACTATCGGGGTCCATTTTTATACAGTCTCCAACGACACCATAAACCGTTTTCTTAGAGAGCACTTTCGTTGTAATTGAGAGAACTATACCATTTAGTGTACTATCTATCGATCAGTAGAGATATCACTAAACAAAAATGCAACTTATTGGCCATTGAATATATGAAGCATATATTCTACAAGTAGAAAACGAAAAAAAAGCAAATGCAGTAAAAATCTTATAAGCTGAAACGGTAAAATAAAGCCACAGTACAAACAAAAAATTGCATGTAGCTATGAATAATCAATTAGTTCAATAGATATTATCCGCAACAAGTAGAAAACGAAAAGAAAAGCAAATGCAGTAAAAATCTTATAAGCTGAAACGGTAAAATAAAGCCACAGTACAAACAAAAAATTGTATGTACCTATGAATAATCAATTAGTTCAATACATATCAAAGATAACAAAACGAAAATAATGCATTTACGGTACTGAATATATAATTAACCACGAATACGTGTTTTTACATATAGTAAAAAAATAATAAGAAAAAGTATTTAATTATTAAATTATTATTTTAATTGGCTTTGAACGATTTTAAATTTTTCTCTCCATTGTACCGGCATCAGCAATAAACATTCCGTTTTTATATGAAAGATATCATATGGTGCGGAAACCTTTGTTATTTACAAAGTTTTGTTATTTCATAAATCGAGTAGCCAATAAACCAGCATGTACTACTACAAATTGTAGTACCAAAAGCAATGGCAGTGGACATGTTGCGGCTGTTCCACGATGGCATTTCTAGAGGAAATGTTCCACGATGGCATTTCTAGAGAATTCGTCAGAGGTTTTATTGGATTAACTGTCGTGGTGATGTGCCGCAAGTCCAAGAGCTGCGCATCTGTAAAAGGGCCACAGACAAAAATTAGAGGTGCTATGCACTAATGTCGGTGCTATCTAGGAAAGAATACCACTGCACTTAGCGGGATCTTTCCCTATTATAGAAAGTGGAAACCGGTACATACTCATAGTGATAGATTACTTTACAAAATGCCCGGAGGCGTTTGCAATACCGAATCAGGAAGCTGCAACAATAGCTGAAAAGCTAGTAACAGAAGTATTTTGCCGATTTGGAGGTTCTCTGGAAATTCACGGTGATATAGATAGAAATTTTGAGTTTCGACTGTTCAAAGAAATATGGTAGCTTATGGGAATTCACAGAAGACGGACAATCCCAAATTATCCTTAATCGAACGGAATGGTAGAACGATTCAGTCAAACTGGAACTGCACTTGGTTAAATTGGTTAATCGGCATCAAACAAACTGCGATTATCATATATCCCTGTTTATATGTTATCTGAGATTATGAAATTCAGTTGTACAATAATAGTTAATTATTTATTCCAGGTGCTAGGCATTGACATAATTAGTTGAATATCTGCTCTATAGAAAAATGTTATAGAATAAAGAATAGTTAATTGCATTGTTTGAAAACGTCAATAATACCTATTAATATGCATTATTTTAATTCTCAAAATTTTTTTTAGGAGTGTCCGGCAAACTATTTTACAAAACCCACCGATAAATGACTGCACCCAAAAAATGGCTCAAATTTTTTGACAATAAATTGTTAAATAAATTTCAAATATTTTAAACGCTACTTTTTTATTTTGAATCAGTAACATAATTATCGCGTAGAAAAGTTTAAATTATAATTAATTTTTGTCTACAGAGCTAATTATTTCTGTTAATTTCTCAACCTCAAATTGTAATAATTTCCAGATATTCTATGCAAATAATGAAGGCATTGAAGATCGACGTCTTTTAACATCTTTTTATATTCGAGTCCAAGAATTATATAAAAGAGATAGGAGCACCAAAAATTTCGAAAGTATTTTGGTCAGACATAGGTAGCTTAATGAAAATAAAAGATAAAATTCAGAATAGTATTGGCCTACCTTTAAAGCATACGCACTTAATGGAAAAAAATTTAAGTCGATCAGGAATATTATTATATGGCCCACCTGGAACTGGCAAGATGCTAGTAGCTAAAGCTGTAGCTACCGAATGTAATTTAAATTTTTTAGTCGTCCAGGGACTAGAACTCCTAAATATGTACCTTGGCCTAAGCGAACAAAATGTCAGAGAAATATTTGTAAAAGTACGCACTGCTTCGTGTGTATTATTTTTGGATGAGCTTAATTTCTTAGCACCAAATCGTGGTCTCGCTGGTGATTCAGGAGGAGTAATGGACCCAGTAGTAAGGTAGTTACTTGCTGAAATGGATAGAATTATTGAGCTCTCAGAACCAATATTTATTTTGGCACCAACCAATCGCCCAGACTTAATCGATCCTGCATTGTTGAGGCCAGATCGTTTTTTAAAATGTTTTTTGTTGGTACTTGTACATGTACAGATGATTAGATTGCCGCTTCGAAGATTCAAATAAAACTATTCAATTTGGAAAATAGTCTGAATATCAACACAATAGCTGTAATATTCGGAGAGGATATGACTGGGGCCGATTTGTACTCTATTTGTACTAATGCTTGGCTTTCTGCTGTACGAAGAATAATTAATAATTGTCTGAAAAGTAATAATAAATTTAACAAAATATTTTATTTGATGATATTTTCTTTTTTATGAAATTAATATTTTAGAAGACACACACGAAAAGGATTTCAGAGCTGATAATATTTTCGTAAACATACATGATTTTGAGATTGCTTTTCAAAAATTTATACCGTCAATTACTAAACAAGATATGAAAGATTTCAGTAAGTTAAAAGTCAATGACTAAAATTTTATTGGCGGTGAAATGTTATTATTTAAATTACTGTAATTTTACTATTATCGAAATTATTCAACTGTGTTTTTATTTGAATTATTAGTGATAAATCAGAAATTATTATTGGTAAATTAATTGTTTTAAGTACTTCCAAAGTTGTTATATTTTTAGACCATGTAGTTTAACAAATAGGTTTTTTTTTAAAAATTACAAATAATAGTGTTTTTTCTAGAGAATATTTTCCAATATGTGCAGTGTTATAAGAATCTTTTCAATGGGTACGGTTAATCTTCAATAACTTATTACTTTAAATAATTTGTTTAAATTTCCATCTTAGGTTTTATTAATTATAATTTTTAATATTCATTACCCAAAAACTCCGCCGTGGGCTTAGTCTTCATTAGCTTGATAAGGAAACTTTTGGCAAATGTATCTTCACTGTACAAGGAAGGGAAATATTCGATCCTATTTTCAAACTTTAGAAGTGATGTAGTAGAAATAGGACATATCTTTTTTTGAGAACGTGCATTTTATGACCTAATGAATAAAGGGAATAAAAGAGTTACGCCCGGATCTGTGTTCTATTTTTGATGCGTATGTATGCATACGACGCTGGCTGATCAGCCTATGGAGGTGGCGTGCTTGAGTGATTATGATCTCATTAAGTCCATGCTGGCTGACGGGAGGCGGCGCGAAACAGCTGAGTATAATCCCGGTGAGTAAAGAATAGTCAGCTGGAGAGTAAAATTCAAGATTACCGATTGTCTAAGGAGCCATTAGAGTAGAAATAAATTTAAAAAAATAGGCCATTTCGTTAAACTTTACAATGATTAAAATATTTAATTTATTTAATAATAAGTACTCTCCTAAATAGACATGGACTTCATTCCTTGATCAATTATTTTAAACGAAAACATCGAACCCTTTATCTAGGTACTGGAGAGAAGCTAGAATTAAAAATCCAAAAGAACCCTCAAGTCGTATGGTACGATTACCAAGCTGCTAAGTCAGCCTACAAATTACTGTAATGTTAATATATAGTTAAGATTAGAATTAAAGTTATTTTTAAATATAAATTTAAAATAAGCCTAAAAATTAGCTAACTGTTAAGATCAAAATACAATAAATAATAACAAAGTGAATTGAATAGACACGTTTTGCGATTTCCCGAATACTCTAATAACAGTTCAGTGAAAGGGAAGATTCACGGTGGACGAGAACGGTCACTCAAATACTGAGCGCAGTTTTATTTCTACAAAAAATCGTAAATATGCCTAAAGGAGATTCTACTCTTAAGTAGATCGCGCTCCTTTTAGTAGAGTAGTCAAGAAATTTCTTAATAATGGATAGACGATAATCTGTTTAACTGATTCCTATGAATAGGGAACTAAATTTAAGTTTCTCTCTCATTTTACCAAATTAGTAAAGGGAATCACTGAAGGTAAGTGACTCGACAATATTTAGTCTAATTTATAATAAAACAAAATCAGAATACTTGTTATCTCCATTGTTTGACTCTGGCTGTAAACCATGCAAAATAAAGGTAATAATAAAGCAATAATAAAAAAAATGAAATGAATCGATTTATAATTTAATAAATAGTGAAAATTATTATAAAAAAGTATAAAGTAGTATTATAGTTCGGGAAATGAACCCGCTTTTGCGAATAAATGAGAAATAATCAAACTAATCGGGATCAATAATAAATAAAAGTATTTAAATTTTAAGCAAAATATGTTTCTTCTCATTTTCTTCTAATACATATTCCCGAAAAAAAAATAAAATAATTCCGTGCTAGGAGAGAGAGAATTCTAAACTGGAACTATTGGATGCTTGGAACTCGACCTAATATAGCATTCGCTATTGGCGAATTCGGCCATTATCAAAATTTACATACTGCGGATCATTGGTTACATCTAAAAAATGTACTTCGTTATATAGCTGGAACAACCGATCTTCAATTGGCTTATACTCAGAATAAAGGTGAACCATTATATTTGGACTCACATTGGGCGAATGATAAAGACGATAAAAATCAATAACCGATATAATCTTTAAAGTTTTTGGCAATATGGTAATATGGTACAGTTAAAAATATGGATTGGTGACTTTATCTAGCACAGAAGCTGAATATGTGGCGACTAGCAGTGAAGAATTGTTGCGCTTCCAAGCGGAGGTAATTTTGTAATTTCTTTGAATTCGCCGAGAACGTTCGCGGGATTTGAAATCAATTCAATTTTTTTTAATTCAGTCGGCTCGGTCGCGTTAATTCGACATCAGTTTGACACGAGTCCAGTGAGCCATCCCAGTTCTTTTCAAATCGATGAGAAGTTCGCAGTGCGTTATAAAATCTGCACCAATTTCGTAGACCGAGGTTTATTCCAAATGAATTCTCTTCGATGTTTACCTTCAGAGTTGTCTCCCGTAAATTTTTATCTCGGCACCAGTAGTAACGTTGACCGTATTCGATGAGCGCAGGCAAAGTGCCTCGACTACTGCGTCGGCTGCTACTAATAAGTTTTTCTATTGACGACGTTTTCATTTGCACTACGTCAATGTGAGCTGTCTCCCTAAATCAATTAGTGCATCGTCGGTCATTGAGTCGCCAGCAATCGTTTGATTTTTGAAAACATTTGGCTCGAATTGGAGTCGCCAAGTTGCACGTCGCTAATTGCTTCGCAGGAACGTTTCTGTCGAGAATCAAAAAATGGAGGGTAATTATCGACTTAATGCGTGCATATTTACGCACAGCCGGCACGTCACCAATTTTAGTTTGTATTTCCGCCAAATTATTGAGTGGAATTTGTGCAATGACAACGCTGTACTTTATTTGGTCGCTCATCACGCTTTGTACGTCGAACAAAAATTCAAACTCATATAATAGAGATCCAAATTGTTCATTGAATCTACTACTTTTGGCGTGGCATTACTGATGGGGCATTTACGTGTTTTTGGCCGTCACCGCCCCTGTGATTATTTTGTTCTGCCAGTTTCTTAAAATTTTTTTAAAAAAAGTCGATTGTTATTTGTCATCCAACGGGGCAATTTTCGGTATCTAATTTGCGTTGAATTTTTTGAACATCTCCCACTTTTTTAAATGAAATATTTTCACATCGTTGCGCGTATTTTGCAGTTTTATTAATTTATTTTTATTTATTTAAAAAAATACAGCTTCTAAATAGTACATAGTCTCTTACAAAAAAACCTTTTTTTTAACGTTATTCTACACCTCTATCGTGGTTGCTGCAATTTAAAATTTTTTTGAAGAAGAATAAAAGTGACACTCCAATTGTACTCCAATTGCGCTGATGGCCACATACATATATATATATATATATATATATATATATGTATTAGGAAATGAAAATAACTAAATATTAATATAATAAGTTAAAATAAATACTCTGTAAGAACATTGTACTTATTTTTTTTTAAAAGAAATCATTATGAAAGAACATATGTAATGATTATGAAATTTGAAACTAAATTTTTCTTTCACCCCTTTTTAACCGTTTCACGATTGATGTGCTGAATATTAAAGTAAGTCAACGTCAAAAAAACGACACTTCCCAAATTATTTATTGCCAACGAAGTGTCATAGGTGACTCCTGAAAACCAGCTTCTCTCCCCTCGACCGTTTAACAAACTCGCTTCTGATTGGACAATCGGTCAATGCATCTTTACTATGACGTGGTGGCAGAGAGTCTAGAGCATGTCTTCTTTTACCGACGCAATTCAAAGCGATGCTGTCGATTCTAAAATTATTCCGTTTGAATAAACAGGCACATATTCGGCAGTATTAAACCAACAGAGTGGTGATGTCGGTCAATTCCTACTCGACGAAATAATTCCAGATGGCGTTTTCGTGCAGAGATATAGCATCAATATAAATATTTTGCGAAGATTAAAATTCACCGGTCAACATAAACTCAAGTCAATTAATTAGCACTACGAAACAGCCGATATTTTAAGAATGTTTTAGCTGGCCAATAGAATACATTATTAAAAACCCTAGAGTTCAATTTTAACCCTAAATTTATTCCCAAAATTATAATGCATTTGTACAAAGTCAATTTACAGTAAATAACAAAGAGGGATCGATGCACTTGTGCAGGGATGTTCCAGTATAAGCATAAATCACGACAAGTAAATTGAGAATCTAAGAAATAAAAGATATATTTATGTAGGTCAATTATTATTACTGTTGATAAATATTTCCGCTGATAAGAGTGCTTTATTAAACGACTCTTATTATTACAAATCTTCAGTCAATATTGTTTATCGAACACGAAGTTAACATCTTCCATGGATGGTTTGGACACCATATATAGTCACTTCGCATTGTACGTATGCGTAACGTTGCCGAATATCGTTAATTTTTTGTTATTTTTATAAACGAGGCAAGAAATTAATTTCAAGTTGGTAAAATGAACGAATTTCAAGTGAGTGTAATCTTGAATTGCGATACCCATTAGTAGAATCTTTCCGTATTTAACTCATTATACCACAACGGATTCCGTGCTTGCGACATATTCTGTTGTCTACAAAACTTTCCAATCCCGCTATTCTGGGCTTGTTATTAGTTCTCATATTAATTATTAACTTTTACACAACTCATTAGCGTTACTTTCTGTTAACGTTAAACTGAGGTCCACCAATAATCATTGTCTAAGTTCAAAAATTGACCTTTGCTCACATATATGAATTTATATATATTATCTTCAAATTACAATGAAATAAATAAGTATATGGTTCATATCCCAATTAACTAATAAAGGTATTGATTTTGGTTGAAGAAATCAATTTCCAAGACCATTACCTATTTGAACGAGTTGAATCATTCTATAGAGAAATAAATATTCGCCTAACAAAGGCGAACATATTACTAAGAAAATGTGGAAGAAGACGGAATTGATGAGAGGTTTTCAGTATGGGATTGCTTGAGGTGGTTGTTTGAATAGAAAGAAGCCCAAACTATTGCGAGTCTCTTCGTGATAGAAGGTCAGTCGGTTATAAACCCATTCTGAGTCTCAATCAACGGAATAGTTTTATTCTTTGAAAGACAGAGATTCCAATTAATTCCCCTCTATTCTTATTTCATCTAGGATCTGCTGTCAATGGTAGTAATTAAGTCATTCAAAGCTAAAAGCTTGGTTTGTCTTATTACCTTTTTGACTCTAGACTTTTGAGTCTCAGCTCGAGAAGGTTAGTCATATTGGAGAAACAGGAGTATTTCTGCCAGGCATAATTCCGTTTACTTCTAACGTAGCAATTTCCTGTGAGGATCAAATTGCTCGGGTTCTATATGCGCCGGACGAATAAAGTATAAATTCATGAGGTACACATCTACGGGACGAGTAAAGTATAAATTCACGAGGTACACATCTGAGAGTGGCAACCACTATTCTTATTTCTTGATTAACAAATAAGTCTAACGGTGAAGCATCTGTGGCCATAGCGACGACAGGGCAGAATCTATACTGATATGCCTGGTTTTCCATGAAGCGCGAAAGTGATTTTTGTATTTGCCTCTACTACGTTTGCTTCCAAAGTAATGAGTAGGTGAAGACTTTCCTCAGAAAAGCCATGCACCTTCCTTGAAAATAAACCCAATATACGTTTAGGAATAAAGGTAAAATCGAGGATGGATTTAGTACCTCTTGCGGAAAAAATGGTAGGGGAACCATTATTTAAGAAAATATGACTCTAGTTGCTGGAACTGAGCTATTTCTCGAAAAATGTTCCAAACCAAAAGATTCTCTGATAACCGCAAGTAAGACTGTATATATTGAAATATCCGATTATGATGGTCTTTTAGGGAAGATGACTAATAATATACGAGTATATGTATATATATATTGAAAATATCTAATATGAGAGATGTATTAACCGAAATGAAAAATGTAAAAAGATATTTAGTAATAGGGATATGAGAGTATGATATAGAGAGATGATTCATAAAATTTACGCCACCCCTTTTGTCATTACATTCTTTGTTAAGTCGGTGCTCCTGCAAAAAGTCGGTGTTCAAGTCGGTGCTTATTCTTCAAGTCAGGAAGTCGGTGTTTGTTATATGCCAATTTTTCCTTAAGGACTTATTATTCTGATTCTAAAAGGTTTGAAGAATTAAGGTCGATTATAATTTTGGATTTAGAAAGACTTCAGATTCCGTCAAACTACACGATCGAAAGGATATCAGAACCTTCATTCAGGCATTTTTTCCAGTGAAAATATTGCACTTATGTCTTTCTAGTTCATGAACCACTTTAGCCTAGCACTATCGATTATAAATTTAAAGTGCACTAAGTCGACATTTGATATATATTATACGATACTTATTATCCACGGAAGGCTCTCCTACTCTGGTATTGAACAATTATGCTGAGTGGAGTAATTTCCGATACATATGCTATGTGTAATAGTACTATACTACCAATCATATTTTAACTCGTATCAGGATTAGTGGCATAGTGAAGTTTTTCGGTTTTGCGACATATTTAGCTGTATCAGTATTGATGACGCTATTAGATTTATTTCGACTCTGCCTCGATGCCTTTCTCAACAATAATAAAGCTGAAATATTTCTTTTGTCTAAAGCAGAACATACTTTTCCACATTAATGATTAATCCTGCCTTCAACAAAAATTCGGCGATGCGTGAGAATCTTGAAAGGTAATAGTCAAACTCCTCTAATAATATTAGCAAGACATCGTGATAGATACGATCTCTCAGATTATTTCGTAAAACTTTTATCTAGCAATCAGTACGGCATCTATAGAGCAGATGGTATTTTTCATAAATTTTGCTATAGGTAAATGCCACAAAAATCCATATCTGCGGTAAAGAATTTCTTGACTACAGCATTTACCTTTCTAGCATTAAAACTGAAACGAAACTTGCCAGGCTTTCTAACATAACTACTACTACTGAGGAGCTTCACAAACTCATTTTCTTTGATAACTCCGTACGTCAACATTCATTTAATTTTCTTGTCTATTCACTTTTAAAATGCTACCGATGCAGGAGGATATGATCTATCAGACCTGTCTTACCCAATTCTGAAATGGTCTAAAAGAGTAAAGTAAGTTTAACTGCTTCCAGGCGTGATTACTATTTAGTTTATTATCCATGTTTATTTACCTCACGCTTATCATACTTCAATTTTGAGGAGGCAACATTTCCTATTATATCCTGTATTAATCCAAATTCCTTCCAAAAGTCAATTATTAAATATTACGTCTGCGTCAAATCACCAAGTATATATTAGATTAATGACTTGATGAATTCACGAAAATTCACCGACGTATTTACACTGCCCAATATACGGATAGTTCTCGAGGCGACTATATCTTATTTGATGACTATGCAACTTTATTCAGTCTCGCATCTACCAATCCATAGATGGTATATAGATCGATAAGTGCACTGATCTCTCTGGACAACAGTTATTATTGGCATTGACATTAGTATTAATGATAGATTGCTACGCTTTTACCTTTGGACTCCAGACACAGCTCAATAACATATAAGTATATCTTTAACAAAAATACGCGAATACTAAGCCAGTTTGGGGCCGAGGATTGGATTTACCATTTCGCATCCTCAAACTAAGTATTGTTTAAAACAATAAACATAAATATGAAAATATATAAACTAAATCTAAAAACATTATAATTAAAGTCAACTTAGAATTGACCCATTTCGGCTGATTAAATATAAAAACTAAAGATAGTACATTTAAAAATATGTAATTTGAATTGTTATTAAATGAGCTAAAGTAAATAAAGAAAAAGGAATCGTTTTTATTTAACCAGTCCATTTTCATCTAAGCCAAATTAAAAAAATTTTGCGCAACATTTTGGTGACCCCGATGTGATTATTACGTCGGATCTCTTCGCGTTTAATATTGTCACATTATATGTATAATAATTGTTATTTGTTATACAATTGAAATACGTGCGTTCGCTAATACCTTACATACTATAATTTCTTGTGCAAACACTCGAAGTGTTTCTGTAGTGTTTAGGTATAAAAAGTGCAATTTGTGCACACGATTGTGCAGTGTACAATCGGTAGGACGTGCCTGATACCATTGTGCTTCAAGGTAATAAACTTCAAACCGTGCTATAGTACGTCCATGCGACTGTGTTACATACACCACCTAGCGCATGCATTATTCGACTGGACCATTAAAATAATAATATTCAATATAATGCATGCGATCATACGTGCATTTCCAAAAAACAAAGGGTTCGGTCCCGTTACTATAGTCATTGTCAATTTGACAAAATAAATCGTGTTAAAAAATTTATGGTATGTGTTTGGCCTTTGTCCAAAATTGTAAAGTCCATTGGCATTCCTCTTTTTCCATGAATCTCTAACATTCGGTCGCATTCAAGTTTATAACACCGCAATTATTTAATGACAGTCATCGTTTGACAGTCAGCCGAATCGGCTTTACCATTTGACTGCAAATATAAAAGGAAGATAATAACTAATAGAATCAATGTCTAGATGATTCATTTATTGCTAAATTAAAGAATTTATTGATGGTATTTGTGTAAAACAATTGCTGAGTGTGGTGACCATAAAAACTTTCATTCTTGGTACCATCGAAATATTCCGACGCCAAGATATTTATAGCTTCAAAGACCTTATAATTAATTATGTTTCAGCAGATTACTGATTCTAAAAACATACGTACATTACGCGTAAATATCCAAATTTATCCTCGTAACTGCACAGAAACAAATCGTCAGCCCACCTTGTTACCTGATTGTATGAATATATTTCCGAGAGCCGTTATATCCATTCGGTCAGAAACCAGTGCATAGGGAATTACCTTTATTGTTAGCAGTGCTTCTCGAATTATTGGATCAGTTGGAACATACCAATGCCATAAAAATTCACACTCATTATACCAATACGATTGATTAAGATTTCAGCGTATTTCTGGTCTTAATATTATCCGTTCCCTAAGCGTAACTTAACAAAAGAGCCAGTCTTATTAATGCTTAAGGAACCAGACATACTCTTACCTGTCATCTTGGGGTTACTGAAGATACGCCCAAGTAAAATCATATGTTCAGTTAGCCTATAGCCATTGCATATGAATTTTTACAGTCATTAAACTTAGCCATATTCACATGGATTAGTTATTGGCCGAACAGAAAACTATTAAATCGAACTTAATCGACTGAAACATGATTCGGGTGCTAAGTCATCAGACTCCAGTTTCCCATACAAACTCAGAAAAGGATGAAGACGTGTTTTAGACTCAACCTAAGTTGATAGCAGAAAAAATAAGTCTGTAAATTAGTGCAATCCGCAATTTAGTGAACCTAATCAATTGCGCCGATGAAGGCTAAACTGTATGAAAACGCGCCATTCTATTTTTGAATGCCAGAGATCACACCATTCACTATTACATTCAGGAAATTTTAATAATGATATTGTCACGAACCCAGAAACATGAAATCAGGAACCTTCTCAGCCACTGTCTCAGCAATTCGTATTCCTCGCTACTGCAATACTACTGGATAAGGCAAGATCAGGCGAGATGATACGTTTCCGAGCTTTGTTGGATTCTGGTTCTCAAACAACCATAAAATGTTTCATAGGTTGAGATTGCCTATCTCGGGTCTAGGTGCTTTACAACAACATTGTCCCGTAAAGACATAGATTCAAACATTTACTTAGCAGATCTAGAATTCTATAAATCTCGAAGTAAGAGTTTCTTCCCGATAGCCCAGAGACAAATAAAAATGGCCGATTACTGTGGAATTTTCTCCTACAACTGCTAAATAACTCCGTATGGTAGTAAAGTGACTACATTGACTGGAAGTGTCGTGATACTGGCGTCTTCAAAAACGTCGATTCACCTGGTCTTGCTAAATTGTGGTGCATCCAGAAGAACCACTTTTCCAGGAACTATGATAAAATGTTACGTGTACTCCGCTACTATTACCGAGTAAACATTCTGCGCAAGGTCGAAGGCGAAAGACATTGCTACCAATTTCTACAAAATTCATTAGAATTGAAAAATATTAAAAAATTATCGGTGCTGCGATAATTGGTGGTAAACTTCTCCAGAAATGGTTCAACGAGTTCTTCGTCGACCGCAGACAACAATTCGGTAGCATCCGCGGGGGCTGTGTGAGCACCGTTATCATCGTCTCTATGTTCATTCCCTTGATCATTATCATAGACTTCGACATTGTCTACTTCGTTAATGGCAGCGCTGCCATCGTGTGTACCTTTGCCACATGGTCATCTTGCCGCATACCAATAACAATAGCAACAATCCGTGAGCCACTTGCAGCAGTAACACGCCTTGTCCGCTTACCAGCAACAATACCAACAACAAATGGAGCATGTTAGTAGTCGCAGCAACGATAATAAAAAAAAAATTATCGCAGCAACGATAATAAAAAAAAAAAAAATTATCGTTGCTGCGATAATTGGTGGTAAACTTCTCCAGAAATGGTTCAACGAGTTCTTCGTCGACCGCAGACAACAATTCGGTAGCATCCGCGGGGGCTGTGTGAGCACCGTTATCATCGTCTCTATGTTCATTCCCTTCATCATTATCATCGACTTCGACGTTGTCTACTTCAAATAAAAATGGCCGATTACTGTGGAATTTTCTTCAGTAATAACAACAGCAGCAGCGGCAGTAATGACTGTGAATGCAGGCGTCAATGGAAATAATAGCGACAGCCAGGACATCAAACCCAAAAAAATTGTGATTCAGAGCAATGCTATCGGCTCGAAAGCTATTCTTTGCCGCTCCAAGAAGATGTACCATCTTTTCATAGTAGTGGGTGTCACGGTAGTCATCACCGCGTCTGAGATGTACGTGATACTATAGATACGGATCATCCGGCAGAAACGGAAAAGATGGCTAGTACACCTCCAAGATCATCGTCAAAAATCGTTAAAAATATTGAAAAATCTTTGCGTGGTATCGTACTCTTACCGCGACAAAAACTGAAAAATCTCCGATCAGGCACACAGCGAAAGGCTGTCCTTAGACACGCTGAAAATTGACGGTAGCTCATGCGGGGCTAGCGTAGATAATAGCAGCAATGTCAGTAATAACAACAGCAGCAGCGGCAGTAATGACCGTGAATGCAGGCGTCAATGGAAATAATAGCGACAGCCAGGACATCAAACCCAAAAAATTGTGATTCAGAGCAATGCTATCGGCTCGAAAGCTATCCTTTGCCGCTCCAAGAAGACGTACCATCTTTTTATAGTAGTGGGTGTCACGGTAGTCATCACCGCGTCTGAGATGTACGTGATACTATAGATACGGATCATCCGGCAGAAACGGAAAAGATGGCTAGTACACCTCCAAGATCATCGTCGAAAATCGTTAAAAATATTGAAAAATCTTTGCGTGGTATCGTACTCTTACCGCGACAAAAACTGAAAAATCTCCGATTTTAAAATAATAATTAAAAAAATATTAAAATAGGAGGCTTAGAACTTTAAAAAACGACAAAGCTCAACTGTATTAGGTTAAGTAAAATTTTATACCAATAATGTTAAATCTCAGCGGTTTTCTAGTAAGAGAATTAATTTGAGGTACTATATTAAGTTATACTAGTTTAAATTATCATTGCGGAATAGGAAAATAAATTTTGGCCTAATTATTATACTATATTAAGTCAATACAAGTTCAAGTCATCATAGCACCTTCGTTCAATCTCGATCTACCGAATGGTGCTCGGATTGATTTGGGTATAAAAGAGCGTGTCACTAACAGAATGCTACTCCTTTTCCTTTGGACTCTAGATGCAGAATACTATCATGTAAGTATGTCTTCAACCGTCGAGAAATTGAATTAAAAATACGCAAATACTAAGTCTGTTTGAGGCCAAGTATTGGATTTACCATTTGGCATCTTCCAACTTAGTATTGTTAAAAATAATAAAAAGGAATATAAAAATATATAAACAAAATCTTAAAATATTATAATTAAAGTCAACTTAGAATTTACCCATTTCGGCTGATTGAATATAAAAATTAAAGATAGTAATTGTTAAAATAAGTGATTTTAATAAACAAGTTAAGCATTATAGATACTTATTCTTGTTCAGAATATTGTTGATAATTTACCATAATAATTAATTTACAATGCATGAAAATATTAAAATATAATTTTAATTTGTCTAGTTAATTTATAACTAGTATAATAAATATAATGAACAAATTCTACTTTGATCAGATTATTACAGGCAAATAAAAATTGTGTTCTCACATTTTTATTCTATAAATATAAATAATTTACAAATATTGTCAGAAATAGTATTTATGTAAGAGTAATATCAAAATTTAGAATTTATTGCTATTTCTTTAAATCTTTGGAAGGAGCTGTCCATTTTTTTTCTTACCTTTTTAGGCTTTGATGAAATATTAAAATTAAAATTGCACTTATGCCAACATGAATTACGGTTCTTAGTTAATTGAAGTCTTCTTGCTTTCCTTTCACGGACGTATTTTAGAATCGTCTGGAATATATTCTTTTGCGATAACTTTCACTCATTCTAATATAATACTGATAAGGTTTGCGAAGAAATCTGGCATTGGGGGTTGGAAGAATAGAGGTTCATATAGCATCAGTCACAGCAGATGGAAAAGTTATCAAAAATAATGATAGATATTCAATAATAAAGGCCAAAGAATGAGGAAAGGCCACGAAAGGTAAATTAGCTTTTAATAAAATTAATTCTTGTAGAAATGATGCAGTAGATTACTTAATGCATGACCTTATTCGAGATTTCGGTGTTCACCAGCTCTCTGGCAAAGAATTATTAATTACGTTAATCCAGTTAACTACAGAGACAAAACCCTACCAGTTCTCACCCAAATCCTTACGATTTATGTGAAGGATGGTGGGATAAGGTACTCAACATTCCTGATAGCTCAGGTCTTCTGAGTACTTGTCCCGATTGTATATGCAGAGAACGTGGGTTTGAACTAATCAAGGTTGCGGTTGAGGGAATACAAGACCAACTACCCGAGATCTATTGCAGCATAGCATAAAGGGCCTTAATAGATTTCTGAACACAGTTTATATACTAGTACCACGCAGTATTGTTACCAACTTACCAACCAGCGCACGACTATGAATGGTTCTTCAATAAAGAATATTTGTAAGATAATGAAAATGCATTATATTTGTAGAATAATGAAATAATAAAATAACTATAAGAAATTATTGTAGTTCGTAAGCTTAGTTATAAAAATTATATTTGTCTTTGTAAACTTCACTTAGAAATAACCAGTACTTTTTCAATGGATATTTTGAAATAAAAATAGATGGTTATTCTGATACTTTTTAATGATATGTAGAATATTATTTCAATTGTGGGGAGGGGAGTATGTTGCGGATAATATCTGCTAATGAAAGTACTTTATTCAATGACCAATAAGTTGCACTCACGTTCAGTATCATCTCCATTGACCGGTAGAAGGTACACTTCTACCGGTACAATCGGTATAGTTCCCAAAATCTTAATGGCAGCGCTCTGTCAGAAAAGGTTTATGCTGTCGTTGAGATTGTATAAAAACGGGACCCAACCACGGAAACTATCTTAGTCTAATAATTTAAGATAGTGAATAGTATTTAGATATCAACGCAATATCCTTCACCAACTGAAGTAAGAATTATATGTGTAATTTAAATTCATCACGAAAACATTAATGCGTATGAGTTAAGAGATTGAGCATCTTATTCATGTTAACATTAAAATGAATAATAATAAATTGAAGTCAAATAATTACCAAATCTAAAATTTCAAATATTTAAAGTTTTGTAATTAAAAATTCATTTAATTAGTTAATAAAGAATAAATTTAAAGCATGGGAAATATTGCGTCTCATTTTGTAAATAAAACAAATTAAAATAAATTTGCACAACATTTTGGTGACTGCGAGGTGATAGCAAGTTTAACACATATATTTGTGATCGTTCGTTGCATTTGCGAAGATGCATTTAATCATCAATTATTAAAGACTATTATTATTGCGTGTTTGTAATAATAATCAAAGTTATAAAATGAAAGTGCGAATTGTCTTAACGTTGTACGTATAACACGCTTTGCATACAAAACGCATTGTTTAATTACCAAGTGCGATACGGTGAACCTTGGTCTGTTGGATAATCCTAGAATTATGTTAAAAGGGTTTTCGGCTTACTTGCAGGAAGAAGAGTTAGAGTACATCCGTAACTTACATGTGTTATGGTAGACTTGTCGATGGCAATGATGATTTATTCATTATCCAAAATTTAAAGAGATGACGCACAAATGAATGGAATCTTCGTCCAATTTGTTACTTCGGATAGCACTTCTGCTAAAAGATTGCATGATCCGATGATGCTTCGTCGAATCAACGGCAAAACCGACCGTCATGGGGAAAACTGCTACACGAGGAAGTGGTTTGGTGTTAGGCCATCGAGATTGCAAGAGTATCTCGACGTTGAAGATGTCTTTATTATTGGGCACCGATTTTAATAATACCAGAAATACCAGTGACGAAATACCCTAGAAGTACCAGTGACGCTATGTCCTAGTATCTCCAACTCATTTTTTATGTCTCAAGTTGGTGTTGAATGGCGGAGATGACGAATTACTATCTTATAAGTCTTTTCTGCCTAGGGAGAAGTTTTTTTTTCTCGAGGTACTGAACAATACTTTTATAAGCACCACCAGACTTAGCTTGTATTGCAAGCCCTTTTTCATTCAACTTGCTCGGTACCAATACGTTTGGCAATGCCACGACCTAGCTCAACAAAATTGATAATATTTATGATGACAATGGGTGGTGGCTTATATGCATTATCAGTATTCGCTTGTGTAAACGAATTTGTAACCGTCGACTGCGTGAAGTTTCGGACAATAGAGCAAATTTATTGTTGGAACCGTTTTCTGCTCTAACCGATGCTGGCAAGTTTATTGCCTTCTTTTTATTTTTAGCCTTTGGCGATGTGTCGGGTGAGCTGTTGGTAGTTACATTCCTTTTTGGTGTTTTCGTTCGCCGAGGTCGTCCAACGGGTTGTACAAATTCGCTGCTGGCTACGGAATCTGTATCCTCACCGGCAAATGCCATTAACCGTTCATCGGTTATAATCGACATTCCTCACTTGGTCAGTGACCTCAGACTTTTTTAAATATTAATGAAAATTTTTAATTAAGTCACTTATAAATTCATTAATTTATTTGTTTTTATTCATTTTATTGAAGTTTTCCTGTTCTACTCGTAGTACAATATTATTTATCCACAATTTGAGATTTTTTTATATTTACAATAATTTATTCAGTACTGATAATCGGATATTTATCATTTGCTTAAAGTGTTAAATAAAAATAAAAACCACTTCAGAGCAACTCGACTAACGTCAAAACTTGTGAAATGTCCGCATATGACTAATAAAATATTCATTGAAATGTATACATGAATACATGTATATATTTATTTAAGATCAAATAATTTGTTCGAAAAAAAAATATTGTTTGCGAAAAGTATATGAGCAGTAGGAATAATTTTCTCGTTTACACAAATTAAATTTCTCGTTTACAAAATATAATTTTCTCGATTCAAAACGACCTGATATCCTCGATAAAATCAATAGCACTCCTGCAATTACCATGAATTCCAGTATTGAAACTCTTTTCGATTTATACCCATAATAAGACTCTTGATCCGACAATCTTAAAGATTCTTGATCTAAGACAATCTTAAAGACTCTTGATCCGAGGCGTATAAATGGCAACATAGATTGGATAATATTTTAAAACAAATTAGACCAACAGATTGATTTAAAACGAACGTTAAAAACAGCAAACGACATTAATAATGCAGTAAATGGCCATACTATATATATACAACATACAGTGAAAGGTTATTATTTAACGTGATTTTGTTGCCAATGCTTTAGACCACGAGTCGCCTACGACTATAGGGATCGAGATACGCTCAATCAACGCACCACCATTACTGGTAGTTAGCAGATAGAGTCAGTTACAAGCTGACTCTCCACCTGCTGGTGGCGAGGACTATCTAAACCTCTACTGTCATAAGCAGTGACAGTGCCCGAGATAAGTGCAATGCATTGCTACATTTGCCAGTTACCTCACACCTGCGATCCGAAGACCGTACCCGCGACATGGGTATTAACCACAACCACCACGTTGCTGCCAAATGGCGCCTCACCTCGATCGGGCACAGTATATTCTACTGTGGGGCTCCCGATCCCCGTGGTACCCATTTTTGTTTTAAGAGTACTTTGGTTTGTACTCCGCTCGTTAAAGCTACGGTAAGGAATCTTGTAAATTCCTAGGCACCGCTAGGCCAGCTCAGGTACGCGGGTTCGCCAAAACCCGAAGGTACAACCGGAATCGACCTTGGTCTTTCACCCGGTTGTAGCCACCCTGCGTGTCATTCACGCACTCATTCACGCACCATTCTCATTCTTCTTTCAAAAAGTGCCACGGCAAATCTGTTCAGACATTCATACCTTTCTCTCACGCTCAATACACCACTCACATCCACACTTTCACCATTCACTACGATTCCACAAGCACCTAAGTCACGCAAATCCCCATACAGGCTACACTTCACGAGAAGGTGCTTAGCACTCTCCTCCGCCGCCCCGCATGGGCATCTAGCCTCCGTGGCTAGTCCACGCCTGCACAGGAACCCATTCATACTGCCGTGCCCCGTGAGCAAATACCCAAGGGACAGACCAAACTCAAATCCATACGCAGATGCAAAGCACACATTCGGAATGAACATGTGCGTCCATCTGCCATTCACACTCTCATCCCATCGTTGCTGCCATATCTCATGCATCTTGTTCAGAACCAGTACACGCTGATGGCGCGGACTGAGATTCCGAACATCATCATTCATAACCGGACAACCTTGCAGTGGGATGCCCCGCCTCAGACGGTAGTGGATACTTCCACGCAGCACCTCCAGGTCCCATGGGATTTCTCCCATGAGAACCTGCATCGCTTCGGTCGACATAGTCCTACACACATTCAAGCATGCATACAATACCATACGCTGCACTGAGTTTATGGCCACCCTCGCATATTGGTGGCGCATAGTATCAGCCCACACACACGACGCATACATCGCGCATGGAACGAACACACTTTTGTACAGGATTATCACCGTTCTGGCACGAAGCCCCCATTCCTTGCGAAGCACTCGCACCAGCATGCCAGCCAAACCGGCCACGCGCCCCCTCAGACGTTGTAAGTGAGGTCAAAATTCAACCTCTCCCCAACCTTTAGTCCAAGGTACTTTACCTCCCGCGCGTATCGGACCCCAGCCGTCTCCAAACGAATATTGGGCGGCCTACTGGCCGCCAAAAAACCCTTCAATAACATACACACAGTTTTCCTTTCGGAAACCCTCACACCCATCCTTTCTCCCCATTCACAAACCATACGCATGTAGCGGCTTCCCGCCACTTCCACCGTAGACCTACTCCCCCCCTCAATCAAGAGCAGAAGATCGTCCGCATATGCAACCACAACACAGCCGGCCTCCTCCAACTGCACCAAGAGGCCATTCATCATCATATTCCAGACAGTGGGGCCGGCCACAGATCCCTGTGGACAGCCACGCACCATCTGGCGAACAACCCTCCCATTATTTCCGCACACTACCGCATACCGTTCATGGAAGTAACTCCGCCATAGCGGAGCCTCCTCGCATGAAACCTCCACTAGTCGCTCCATGATGCGGTCCCATCGCAGGCAGCCGAACGCATTCTTGAAATCAACAAACACACCACATACATATTTACCAACACTTCCATCAACATACTGTCTAACACGCATCCAGGCATCCTCAGTCGATTTACCTTTCGTAAATCCATACTGAGAGCCGGACACATTGAAGTCTGCCAACTTCACATTCAATCGGTGTACCATCATACGCTCGAGGACCTTGCCGAATACTGGCAGTAAGCATATCGGCCTGTAGGAGGACGGGTCAGTCCTAATCCCGTCCGGAGACTTGGGAAGGATGACCACGTCTCCTACTTTCCATTCACGCGGAAACACACCACTCTCCAGGCATTCACCGTAAAGGCTACTCACATGTGCGGGAATAGTCCGCCAAACACTCCTCATCATCTGACCAGTCACACCATCTAATCCTGGGGCACTTCGCACTTTCGTGCTCCACACCGATCCATCAATTTCTTCCCATTCAAACGGCAGGGGGTATTTCCTGCCAACATTCACTTCTTCTTGACTTTCAATCCCAGGAAAGAAATCATTCATCAATGCATTCATACTGTCCTCCCAATTGCACGTATACCCATCATTCACTCTGATACTCGAAATATCATTCCGAGCACCCTTGCGCATACACAATCGATACACTGGACCCCATACATCCGAGTTTCCACATTCATCCACATACTTCTGCCAGTGCTTTTCCTTGGCAAGTCTTATATTTGCCACATACTCAGCTCTGGCCGCCCTGAAGGTCACACCTTCAGTGTGCGCATCTGCACCACGGCGCCTACATCGCTGGTAGATTCTACGCAATCTACCAACTTTTCTTCTTTCCACACCTAGCGCACGGTTCTACCATGGCGCCGATTTCCTATTCCCCTCTACTCTTTTACGCATGCACCTGTCATTCACCGCATTCACGCATCTGCTAAGTTCGACCACCTTCTCCTCCAACCGCATCGACTGAAACGTAACCAAGTCACAAATCCCAGCCGCGACCTCCTCCCCGTAGACCATCCAGTCCACCCCACCGGTATGCCACCGTTTACCACGCGAGTTTTAGTTTTAATTTTAAATGGAATGTTTATTTAATAAGGACTATAAATGAAAACAATCTATATTCTCTAGGAACACTATATTAATATTTTATTTGCAAAAAGTAATATTATTTATTTGACTTTACAATAAGAGGACTGAACTAGAACTGCCTTTACAATGCGTTGTTGAAATTGGGAAACCAGTTTTACTAGCGAGTACTGTTAGAGCTGCACCGGTTTCATTGTAAAGCCAGTCGATGGAGTAATTTTAAAATGTGCATCTACTTATAATTATTACAATTGGCTTGGACATTTATATGCTGATAAAGAGAAATATGAAATTCTTATTATTTGATTCCATATTTCTGTTTTAAATCACCGACATTTGCATTCCTTAAAATATTAAGTTCTATATCGTTATCCGATATAACTCCTCCCATCTTCGTTTTAGGATTCTCCTGGATCCTATTTTCTACTTTAACTTTAACATTTTTTTTTTTCTTCTACACATGATAAAAATAATAATTATCAAAATTAATATAATGACAAAGGTTCCAAAACTATAATTTACAATTTTATGATATTTAAGTTCTTTGATCAGCTTTATATTCTCAATTGTTTCCATTTCAAATTTTTTAAATTTAATGCTTTCGTTAAAATTAGATACAGTAATTTCTTTGGGAATAATAAATTGTTCCACATACTTAAATACATTGTTACTGTATATATTATTATTAATTATCAACGTACAATTGCTGTAAGTTATAAAATAATTACCATTTAATAAGAACTTTCTTTCGTCACAAGTTGAATTGAAGCTTTTATTTTTAAAGGTTTTTATAATTAACATATAATCAACTAGCTCAATTGTTTCTTCTTCGTTATTTTCTTTTGTCTTACAATTACGTTTAAGAGCGCAATGTTTGCTTAATTTTAGTTCTTTAAGAGATGAATTTTTTATATAGGTATAAGTTTTATTTTTATATTCTACAATATATTCTGGATCTGCATTAATTTCGATCAAATACTTATTTGAGATTGGAATCAATAATTTTTTATTTAACTTAATTACTTCTACAGGTAGTTTAATTGCAAAAATGATTAATTCTTCATTGAATCTCGCTAAACCTAGCTTAATATCGAGAAGTTTATTAAAATCTATATTATATGTATTGATTTCCTCACTAGTTAGGATATTTGGCTGAAATATACCTAATCTAGCCGAAGCAATATTTTGTTGAATTAAATCTACATGGTCTTGTATTATATTAAGTCTAAACATATATTCTATGAATAGATTCTTAGCTATTATATTTTCAGTTACTTTTTTAATTTCCTTTATTCTTAAAGTTACTTCTTCTCTGTCCGATTGAATAATATTTTTCAAATTTATAAATGTTTTATTAAAAGCATCGTTTATTTTTATTTGTTGATTCATATTATTAATTATTTGGTTATTATTTTTGTCAGTTATTAGGAAATGATTTTCTATGTCCTGTCTATCGTCGTCATCCATTGTTCCATAAATCCATCTCATTAAAGTTCCCATACCATTAAATAAACCACGTTTAAATCGATGGGGCATTATGGTGTGAATTTTATTTTTAATATCATTTACTTTACGTTTAAGCAATTCTTTCCGGTCTCTAATGAAATCTAATAAGTCAACTGTTTTTCCAAAATCGTCAAGAATTCCCGAGATTTCCATTGGATTTATTACGTGTAAAATTATGTCGTACTTACTTACGACTTCGACTACGTCTACCTGGATTTCCACATAACCTAAGTTTGAATCAATTTTCTCTATTGTCAGAGATTGTTGTGTCAGCGGTATTGTCGTCAATATTAATAAGCATATTATCATCTTCAATACCTGCGAATTTTAAAGGCCTTTTAATATTATTTTCATGTACGTTTTTTAACTTAAATTTTCTAAATTTAGGCTGTTCCTTATGTCTTAAACTAATATAATTCTTAATAAAACCTTCCTCCCTGTTTTCTTGATATTCCTCTCTATCATTATTTAACTTATCTATAACTTGTTTCTTTTTATTATCTATTCTATTTTTAATAACAGTAAAATCAACTAATTTGTTTTGTACATTTAAAGGGGTTGTTTTAATTGTAGAATGATAGTTTTTATTATAAAATTCTAAAGCGTTCAGAATTTGAGTTTTGATATTTACTTTATTTTCTAAATTTAATACTCTTATTCTTTCCGTCAAAGTGTTATTTAACCTCTCTATATCTGCATTGCCTGTATGACTGTTTGGCTTTACAAAATGAACTTCTATATTTTTTTCTTTGAAAAAATCTCTAATGTTAATGGTATTAAATTCGTTGTCACATACAAACTTTTTAATAGTCCCTTTAATGGCGAGAAAATGTTTAATTTTTTCGATTAAAGTCTTAGAATTCCTATCTTCTAAATAAAAACATACGGCATGTTTTGAAAATTTATCTATAAAAATTATAAATGCATGTTTACTGTTTACGTAAGTATCTACATGTACTATTTCGTTAATGTCGGAAGGCGTTTCAGTAAAATGAAATTTTTTCTTGATAGGGTTTCTATCATATTTGGCAGCAGTACATAAATCGCAATTATTGACTACTTTATTAATTAAAATTTTTAAATCTGGATAATAAATTTTATGCTTAATACCCTCGTAAGTCGCTATCATTCCTGAATGTCCTGTTTCATTTTTATGAAACAGTGAAATCTGTTTAATTGCTTCTTCCTCAGTTTTCATATCCTGTGCGTAATAACTACATTTGATTAATTTCACATTTTTATTGTTTTTAAAAAATTCAATTAATTTTGTTTGAACTTTATTATAATCTGTATCAGGCAATTCAGAATAAATTGCAATCTTACCTGTATTGATATATCTTCGGATAATATCTACTAGGCTTGTTTCCCCCGAAATGTCATTTTTATCAATATAAATTTTTTTCTTATTTAAAACTTCCTCATACTCTTTTTCCTTTAGTTCTACTATAATAATCTGAGTTTTGAAGCGATTAACGATCGTTTCAAGTATGGGTATATGGTCAATTAAATTTTCTTGCTGTGAATGCACCGTTTGCACTTCCATTGATTCGTTAGAGTTTATTACGTTTATTTCTTTACTATCTTGATTAATTCTACTTAAAAAGTCAGCTACTTTGTTTTCTTTTCCCATAATGTAGTCAATTTTCATATCGTACTCTCCCAATTGTACTAACCACCTCTGTAATCTAGGATTAATATCTTTTCCAGCATACTTTGCTTGTAACCATTTAATAGGTTGGTGATCGGTATATAAGTCGAATTCTTTACCAAAAATATAAGGCCTAAAGTAGCTAGTTGCCCAAACTATTGCCAACAATTCTTTTTCAATTGTGGAGTAGTTTTTTTCGTGGTTATTCAACGTTCGTGAAGCGTAACATAAAGGATGTCCCTCCTGTGTCAGAACAGCGCCCAATGCGAAGTTGCTCGCGTCCGTAATTAATTTAAATTTTTTTTTTATAATTTGGATATTTTAAAATGGGATAATCAGTTATTAATTCTTTCAATTTCTCGAAAGCAGATATGTAATTTGGGTCGTTTAAATTTATTTTAATATCCTTTTTTAAATATCTTGTGATAGGATACGCTATTTTTGCGTAATCTTTTATGAATTTCCTATAGAATCCAGTAATTCCCAGAAAAGACTTAATCTGTTTTTCAGTAGAAGGTAATTTTAGATCTCTGATAATTTGGATTTTGTTAGGATTTGGTTTTACTCCTTCCGCAGTTAGAATATGTCCCAAATACTCAGTCTCTTTCTTTAGAAAGTTGCATTTGTTTATTTGTATTCTAAGTCCTGATTCTTTTAATTTGTTGAATATTTTTCTTAAATTAACTAAATGTTCCTCCAATGATGTACTAAATATTAAAATATCGTCCAAATATACGACACATATTTTATTGATGAATTCTCGCAATACGGAATTCATTAATCTTTGGAAAGTTGAAGGGGCGTTTTTAAGCCCAAATGGCATTCTGACGTATTCGTAGTGCCCAAAAGGAGTGGAAAAGGCTGTCTTTGCGCTATCTTCAGGTTTCATCATAATTTGATGAAATCCCTTAGCTAGATCCAGCGTACTGAAGTATTGTGACTTCCCTAATTTACCTAATATGTTCTCCATATTAGGAATAGGGAATTTGTCACAGATAGTTATGTCGTTTAGTCTCCTGTAATCTATAACTATTCTCCATTTTTTTCCCCCGAATTATCACTTTTTTTCGGCACTATCCATAACGGACTATTATATGGTGAGGAACTTTCTCTAATAATACCCTGATCAAGCATTTCTAAAATCTGACGTTCAATTTCTTTCTCATGAACCTGGGGATACCTATATATTTTAGAATATATAGAATTGTTTGTTGTTGTCACGATTTCGTGTTGAATCTCGTGAGTAGCCGTAAGTACATCTCCCTCTCTAAAAAATAATTCATCAAACTCAGATATTAAGGGTACTAGTTTTATTCTCTCTTCATCATTTAAATGATCGAATAATAACATGTCCTCAATTGTACTATTTATCGGTTCTAACATTTGTATACTATTTATATCAAAAGGGTAATCACTATTTATAAACATTATTTTATTTCCGTTTACTTCAACATTTTTGTTAGCTAAATCAATTTTTGCACATAATGGCTCTAAAATATTTTGACCTATAATAGCGTCGTAGTTTCTATCTTTTAATTCAATAACCTTCCATGATATTGTACCAATAATTTTAAATTCTGAAGGAATCGGAGTAGCTATTTTATTCGTTACTGTGTTCGTTCCATTAATGGTAGTATAAAATAAAGGTTTTTCTAAAGTTTCTTCCTCAAAATTATAAAGTAAGTTTGGTTTTATTATACTAGTAGTTGAACCAGTATCAATTAAACACTTAATTGTTTGATTATTAATTGTTATATTAATTATGGGAAGTTTACAGTCCGAGGCTCCTCTTGAAAATTTACAGCTTGTTGTAAGTTTTCAATCTCCATCGGTTCTGCGTTATTATTTCCCCGAAACACCCTGTTTTGTCCAGAATTATTCGAGGTGTTTACGTCGGATCTGTATTGTCCCGAATTTTGGTTAGAATATTGATTAAAATTTGGATTTCTATTATAATTTAAATTATTATGATTCGAATTATTATGATTAGCATTAGAAATATTATTATGAGAATTGTTGTTGCTGCTATTATTGTTATTGTTATTAAAATTATTATTGTTATTATAATTATTATGGTTATTATAATTATTATTCCGATTGTAATTATTATTATTGTTATTATAATTATTATTACGATTGTAATTATTGTTATTATAATTAATTTTCCGATTGGAATTATTATTATTATAATTGTTATTATTATAATTAGATTTTTTGTTATTATTATTAAAATAAGATTTCCGATTATTATTATTTTCATAATTAGGATTTCTATTATTATTAAAATTAGGATTTATGTTATTTTTATTATAATTGTTGTTAACATTTCTAATTTTTCTGTGATAAATATCGATGGTTCTGTAATCATCTAACATTTTTAATTTACCGTACTTATTACAAATTTCGGAGAAAGAAGAATTTTCTGGAATGTGAGCCCTAATATTACCATCTATTTTCTCAATTAATATTTCAACTAAATCTCTACTAACATTTTCAGGTTATAAATTTCTATTAATAGATTACCATCTATTTTCTCAATTAATATTTCAACTAAATCTCTACTAACATTTTCAGGTTGTTCTTGCTGCTGTTGCTGTAGTTGAACTGCTTGCAACTGCAAGGTCTGCTGTTGCGACACTTGCCTATATGAGTTAAGTTCACCCTCCTGATGTCTGACAACTTGTTTCAACTCATCAATTTGTTGAATTAAATTTCCGATATTAATTTTATGTTTTGTGAAATTACTCGATTTAGATAGACTTTATCACGATAATTTTTCACTATAGTCACAATATTCACAAACACTCAATTAAAACCTTTTTTTTTTTTTTTTTTTTTTTTTTTTTTTTTTTATTGTTTGGGTCAAAAAAAAATTTTTTTTAAAATTTTATTGATCTTATTTTGTTCGATTTGAAACACTGGATTCTATTTCTTCAGAGACAGAATCCTACCGACTGCGCCAGTTTTAGTTTTAATTTTAAATGGAATGTTTATTTAATAAGGACTATAAATGAAAACAATCTATATTCTCTAGGAACACTATATTAATATTTTATTTGCAAAAAGTAATATTATTTATTTGACTTTACAATAAGAGGACTGAACTAGAACTGCCTTTACAATGCGTTCTTGAAATTGGGAAACCAGTTTTACTACCGAGTACTGTTAGAGCTGCACCGGTTTCATTGTAAAGCCAGTCGATGGAGTAATTTTAAAATGTGCATCTACTTATAATTATTACAATTGGCTTGGACATTTATATGCTGATAAAGAGAAATATGAAATTCTTATTATTTGATTCCATATTTCTGTTTTAAATCACCGACATTTGCATTCCTTAAAATATTAAGTTCTATATCGTTATCCGATATAACTCGCGCGGAACCTTCACGATTGGTGCAGTCACCACCAGCTCAATGAGGTTGTGATCGCTCACCCCCCACTCAGGCAATATTCTCCACTCATACTCGTAACAGTCAGCAGCACGGTTGCACAGTGTGACATCAATGTCACTCTGCCCATTCGGTCCGCTGAAAGTATACCATTCACTCGGAACATTCAGTACATTCATACCACTGGCCATAATCCACTCTTCGAGTTGCCTGCCCCTCACACAACTCGGTTGATCAGTGTCTCCCCTCTTGCTATACCAGAGAGGAGAAACAGCATTCGCATCCATACCGATCAGCACAGGCGAACGCCCACACTTAGCCAACACTGTGTCAAGATACCGCAGGTACGGATCTATTTCAGAGCTAAACCTGCAATACACCGACACAGCATAAAGCTCTACCTCACCCTTCTTCACGTAAACACACACACCTAGCTCACTACAGCACTCATCAACTCTCACCACGTCCATGCCCACTCCACCGACAGAGACGGCCGAGTCAATCTTACCCCCGACCCCGGCACTGGTGAACGTCCTGGCGGATCTTCCCAATCCGCACACCGACCCACCATAAGAGTATGGTTCCTGGATCAGTGCTACATCCACCCCATTCTCACACATATACACACTCAACTCATTCATAACCGCAGCAGACGCATTCGCATTCAGTTGGATGTGCCTAATCATTTTAGGCAACAATCCTCATTCTCTCTCTTTCGCACAACCTTATATACACCGGGCAATCCTCCGACATGACGGAGTGCGTACCCGGAAGGCCACGCAGATGGCAGTTGCGGCAACACTCCATGTTCGGGCATTCCCGAGCAAGATGGTCACCACTACGACACCGACTGCAAAGCCTTCCAGCCCGCCTACAGCCATCACGGAGATGCCCGAAATCCAGGCAGCCGTGGCACCTACGTACCAATTCGTATTCACGAATTGGTAGGCACAACCATCCCACAAACACACGTCTTTCACTAAGCATTTTCTCCTTAACCCTAGCACTAACCTCTATTACAACCATATGTTTTCCATCCTTACCAGTTGTCCTTCTGAGCACCGATACTTGCTTCTCTGCCTCAACCAGTATGCCGCGCATGTTCTTCTCCTGCAGCTGCTGCACCAGTTCGGCGTTGCCGGTACAGCGTGGATGACGAGCTTCGGTCTCGCTCTCTTCGGCTCGCTCGTCACCAAACCAGCTTTCACAAAGTCAGCTGATTCGGCGACACGCTTCAATTCGCCGCTGCTGCAGACCTCCACTGCAACACCCTCCTTCAGCCGCCGTACAGCACGGACGCGTACGTCCGCCAGCGACTTTCCTGCCTCCAACACTCTCTTTTTCACCTCCTCAGTTGGCACACCCGCTGCAGCAGCCTTCACTACCAGCGCGAATTGGATATCAAAAAATTTATGTGATATCGAATATTTGACGTCTAAGTGTTGGTGGTGCTTTTGGTCGCTCTTTTTCACCCCTTATGTTATAGTAGATTACTGCGTTTTAATTTTCTACCCTAAGTTTTCGTAATTGCAACGACGTTGTTTGTGGTAAGTGCCAAAATTCTTCGTCATTAAGTTGGTGATGAGCAATGTCCTGTGTGTTCGATGTATCTCGAATAAACACAATCAAATAACTGGTAGATTTATTGTGTTTATTCAAGATAATGTGTCTAAATGCTCGTGTCACGCAAAAACTCATCTGTCAACGATATCTTTCGGCGTATATGAACCATGATATCGTGAGATAGACTCAAACATGCCTCCCATGTTAACGAAGTAAAATCCACCGATACGCAAATATTCCACAATATGTTGAAGTTCACACCGAATGCTTTAAACATGTCCATGTCGGCATCGTCATGATGCTTCATCAAGTGCAGGGTTTCGATACTGCCTCACACCCATCGACCGACTTACCCATTGGCCAGAGGCTATACGTTTAAAAAAAATATCGATTGGTTGGATTAGTCGTTATGCAGCCGCAGTAACTATCATAAGTAATAAAAGATCTCAGTTCGAGTTTGGAATTTTTGACGCAATTACTAAGCTCATTACTGTTTTGAGCGAGCTACAGCATATCACCCCGGCTTCAGTGGAATGATTGAGGGCTGGCACAGAACTTTAAAACCAGCAATAATCTTCCATGGCCCCGATGATTAGATGCCGGTTTTAGCACTTGAATCCCTCGGACTTTGTTCACGCTCAAAAGAGGTATATGAAAGCATGCGCAGCCGAAATTCTCCATGCAACGACTCTTCGTCTCCTTAGTGAATATTTCATTGGTTAAAATTATGTGCTTGCTCACATGTTTTTGTCCGGGTTGACGATGCAAAAGCCCTTTAAAATCACAGTTTCGAGGACCCTTTCCAGTAGCCGACAGATTGTCTGACTATGTGTTTCAAGTTAATATTTATTGTATTGTATTTCGTATCTTGTACCATACACATAGATAAGAAAGCATCATCACCCTCACCTGAGACTTCACCATCATCGACTGCCGGCCCGAGTAGACAGCCTGAATTACAAACTTAGCAAGAGAACAAAAAAAGTTCGATTCCTGACTCATCATCGCGATTTGAGTCACTCTGTTGGGGGTAATCTCTTACAGCTCTCTTATATATAATACAGCCTAACAACCGGCAGACAGCAGGAGGATAAGCGGTAGTCTGACAATAGTTCCTATGAGACACGCAGCTATCAATGAGTATTGTATAAACGTGCTTCACATTAGTTGTTAAGTATTGATATGTAATAAATGTTAAAATAACAATAGAAATATAAACGATTTATCGGCTTGTATGTAATCAATTTACCTTCACTCTATTTAGTCTCTAATCCAATGTGATCCCTATAGCTATATCTAATACATTGAAGCGAAAAACTAACATTGCATCAGGTGCAGGGTAGGCGAGTTGAATCGCATCAATTAGACTTTTATTTTTAAACTGCGTTTTATTGAAAATTCCGTTGTGTTAAAATTATATTTCTCTTTGGAACTAGTGAACTAAGATATACAATATATTAATTAAGCTTTTGGAATTAAAAATTTCCATTGCTAAAATTATTTGTTAGTGGGGAACACATTCACAAAAAAAATTCTAAACATAAATATGCAGGTTGTTGGATTTACACCAAAAAAATAATGTACATATGCGAAAACATGACATTGAGACTTATTCAAAACCTTTTCATCTAGGAATCCAGCATAAAGATGCTAGCTGTTGACATACTTTCGACCTTTTAAACGTGTTTGACATAAATTGGAAATAATGTGTGATATATTTAATAATGAATGAAAAATATTGTTCTTAGTTGTAACTATATAAATTTTTAAATACTTTTTATTAAAATAGGTTTGAAATGAGTAAAAAATAGTTGTCAATAGAACATTTTCTTATTTTTTGTATTTGCAACTACAATTGTATTATAACAAGCAGATTTATATAATATTTTAATTAATAATCATTTGCATCATGAAGTGGGAGTAAACACCCATCGTCGTTTCTCCAACTACTGGAAGTTATGGTAGATTCCTCTAGAAAAGTTATAGGCCATTGCCTCATAAGTCTCCGATGAGTGTTGGGTGAGCAGTACAGGACAATTCTCTCACAAGTGGATTATGATGATAGGATAAATAGAAGAGAAATTTTTGATAGAGAGAAATGCACAGATCCTGAACAAAGGCAACATTTAGACCACGATATATTATGTTATTACGAACACAAAAGGGAGTATCAACAATTTAGCGGAAGATCTTGGTTATAAGGCTATAAGGCCTGGACGTGATAGGCATTGGATAGTTTTGTTGAACTCCATAGTTCAATTCCATACCTGTAAATAGGTTTTATAACTGTATTGTATATTAGAAGTTTACTTTTGATTGTTAGTTTAGAGCGTTTGTCCACTAGTCTAAGAAGTTGTAAATAACGTTTAGTGTCTTCAAGTTGTTTTAGTCTAGTATGAGGGTACCATGTTAATTTTTTATCTAGGTAAGGTCCCAAATAACGTACTTATCATATTGTGGAATCATGTTGCTATTACGGATTGTAAATTTTTTGAAGCTATGTCAGGATTAATATGGATAGCAAGTATGGCCGTATATTTGCATAAGTAGCAATGATAGTATTAGGATCAAATGGGATGTCATAGGTATAAATATTATATGAAATGGGATCAAAGATACTACCTTGTAGGACTTCTGCTAGAATTGAATATATTTCCGAGAATTCTGAGTTAATTGCAACTTGGAAATCACGTTGGAAAGATATGAATTTATGATAAGGTAGTATATTGAAGAAAAAAAGCTCTTGAGTTTCCAGAGGAGTTCAGGACGCTATATACGATGTGTGTAGTATCCCGAACTCCTCTGGAAATTCAAGAGCTTCCGGCCAAAGCTTGGGAGAAATCTAATAATACTCCTGGGCAATACTCTTTCCTCTCAAGAGAGGGTGCAATGTGATTAGCAATGCGATGGCATTGGTGGATAGTGGAGTGTTCAGATCGGAAGTCAAATTGGTGATCAGAAATAATTTTTTCATTAACTAGGACTGGGTAGAATCATTATAATAGGAGTTTTTCAAAAATCTTACCAAGGATTGGTAATAGGTTGATAGATCTATAGGTGGAAGGAGATTTAACGAGTTTATTTGGTTTAGGAATCACTTTAATAACAGAAAATATCCAGAATAAGGAAAAATACGTGTAGGTTGTGCGCATGGTACCTTTGAAAATGTATGTAATTAAAATGAAAGCTTTTCGGGAAATTTGCTTCAGAATAGGAGCTGTTATTAGATCATAACCAAGAGCTTTTTTATTGGGAAGATGCAGAATAGTAGATTTAATTTCCGAGGGTTTAAAATTTTTGGGAGGAAGACTCATAGGGATTGGAAACATTAGTTCTTCGATTATTTTGTTAGTATGCGATTTGTCTTCAATACATCATGTGGAGCAAAAATATTAACCAAATGTTTAGCAAATACTTCGGCTTCTTCTTTGACTGTTTTTGTCCAGTTATTGTTATTTTATTTCAGTGGGTATGATATTCTTTTGTACGAGAGTATTCGTCTAGTGCCTTCCGAGAAAAAAATATTGTTACTAAGCGATCTTGTATAAATTTCATGCCATTCATTATAGTCCTTTCTAATTTCCATATTCAGTTCACATTATATACGTACGTATAGTCGGTTAGGACAATATTGTAATCCATTTACTAAATAATATTGTTTTCAATTTTTTTAAATATTAGTTATTATTTGTTTTAGTATTAGGTTGTTCGGAAAGTAATTTCGTTGTTTCCTAACAGAGGAATTAATTGTATTTTTTCACAACCAAAAAAGTCTTGCTTGTGAAAAAATTCGATTGATTCTATATAGCTATAGAAAAGATAAAAATGCCGTTCAAGAAAGAAACAAATTATCCAATATGTATGGAGAAGATGTGTTATTTCGATCCGGCAATTTTGCAAAATTTCGATCCAGCAATTGTGTTATTTCGATCCGGCAGTGCCAAAACTGGTTTGCAAAATTTCGATCCGGCAATTTTGATCTCGAAGATGCACCACGTTCTGGAAGGCTAGTTGAATCTGATGAAGACACAATAAAGGCATTTATGAATGAAACCGGCGAATAACAACTCGTGAGATCGATGAGAGATTAAATTTAACGAATTCGACCGTTCATGATCAGTTGAAACGGTTAGGTTTAATCTCAAAGCTCGACGTATGCGTTCGAAATTATTATCCGAACAACCTAATACATTAAATTTATTATCTTGTAATTTAGTTTTAAAGCATTTGTTATAATGTTGTAAATGATAAACTTGTAAATTATTAAGAATTTGATGTAATATTTTATGTAATTCATGTGTTCGTTTTTAATTCAATTTAAATGCACATGCCTATCCCAAACAAATTTATATTATAATGAAGCTTTCATTAATATATCTACCAATGCTTATTTAACTTTAAAATTTATATTTACTAAGTTGCGGTGCGGTTATAATTTCAATAATATTATCGCATTTGCTAGTTTAGTTCAATTTGCATTTTTGGAATAGATTTTTATTTAGCGGTATAATAGCCGTATTCCACTGGAAAAGCTTTTCTTCTCAAAAAAGCTTCATTTACACCACCTCATACAGATGAGTATTTCGTTTGTTAAGTTGCACATACAATTTACGGTAGGGGGATTTTAGTTCCCAAAGTGAAAATAGATAGCTTAGCGGGTTCGTTGTTTATGTTGAAGTGTCATATTTTTGTTATATTTACTTTATTCGTGCAGCAAAAGCGAAAAGAAATGGAATCAAGTATTACTGGAGTGTGTTTTTACACCGTCCAAGTCATGGAGGAAGTACTGCAGTTGGTTGTAATGTTGAAATATACATCACGTTGTGGTTTCTAGCAAATACTGAAAGTTTCCCGACAAATTGCAGACAGATATGATGTCACAGAAAGCAGTCTCGATCGAGCAAAATAACCAGATGCAATTTGCAACTATGAAAGGTGTACCCGGTGTTGTTGGGGCTATTGATGGTTCTCATATTAAAATCAATCCTCGTAAACGTGACAAACAAGCATACTGCAATAAGAAAAAATATTATAGTCTGCTTTTACAGGGAATTGTAAATGCCGAGAAAAAGTTTATAGATGTGCAGTGTAGTGAAGATGGTGCAATGCATGATGCACGGCTTCTACGAAAATCGGTGTTTTACAGGCTTATTACTGAGGATGAGTCCATAATTATACCAGGAGGTGTGCTACTTGGAGACTCAGCGTACGGTTCAAGCAGATATTTAGTTTAAGGATTTTGGAAACTTTACTGATAATGATTTGTGTGACAGAATATTTAGATAATGAAGTCAACAACATACAGAATTACGCAGAATCTGAAGGAATTGACAGCAACAATGTTCACGTGCGATGCAGCAAATGTTTGAATATATGGACAATAATGGATTGTTAAATTAATTTAAACTTAAATGATGTATTTGTGTAACTTAATATTTATTATAACGCTCTCAATTGTAAATATATGCCTCCTTGGCTAACGAAAATAAAAATAATCAATTTATCATATATAAATATCTTAATTTAAGATATATAAAATATCTTAATTTAACACGAGCTCTAAACTTATTTATAACTCGTGTACAACGAGTTTCAGTCCTATCATTTTCTTGATGATAATTGGATTCTTAGATTAAAGAATACCTGGATAGGCCCCTACCGTATATGTATACGCATTTTTGTGTCCAAATTATTACAAAGGGATATTGTTGTCAAAATTTTTTTTTTTTTGACAACAATATCCCTTTGTAATAAAGGAATTATTTATTCCTATTTTGCTACAAAATGTATTTATATACATTTTGTAGCAAAATAGGCCCAATGGAATTCGGCTAATTGTTTAGATATAATCAAATAACTTGTAATTTATATTTTTATATGCTCTTCAACTTTATAATTCTATTTTAGCGAAATAAATAAAATGAAAATATAAGAAATAAATCAATATTATTTTAGAATAGAATACTGTGTTTTATTGCAAATTTCCAAAACAAATTCCATCAAACAACAAAACCCGCAATATTAAAAAATCTATATCTTTACGCATATATGATATCACATATCAAAATGGTTTTAAACGTACCGCTTCAATCGCATAGTGAAGTTTAAAATTGGCACCCAATCTATAGCTGTATTCCATTGGACCAATTTTGCTACAGCGCTGTAGACTCGCAATAAAATGAACATATCACTACAGCAGTAAAATACAATCACACAATAGTCACCAACAATACTGAGTTTATTCACACATAAACAATAAAAACAAAAATGTGACATTTCAACATAACCAACGAACCCGCAAATATATCTATTTTCACTGTAGCAACTACAATCCACCTACCGTACATTGTATGCGTAACTCCAGCGGAAAATTACTGCTCTGTTCGAGGTAAAGTAGATGATGACAGATACGCAACTAGTGTAGTAGCAAAATTAGTACAATGGAATACAGCTTATATTGTATTGCATGTGTGTGCGTTCTATGAATGTATTGCCAACAAAATTCGGACAGAATTTTGTGTGTAGGCCTATCCAATTTTTCTATAATCTAAGAATGGACCTATCCAGGAATTCTTTAAGCTAAGGACTGCCCGATTATTCTATTCTCTAAGTTTTACCGTACATTTTAGCCTGCATGTGTATTAAAATCAACTCTGTATACTAAAGTAATAATTGCGCGTTATTTAAAATTGCTGAAGCGTGAAAAAAATTGTGGGATAATTGTTCTGCTCCGCGATTGTGTTTACATTTGCGTTTACTGCATCTTGTTAGTTTGTTAATATAATGGAGTTACCTTATCGTGTCGAATATGCGGGGAGTAGTCGTGCAGCCTGCCGCAAGTGTAAAAATACGATTGAAAAGAATATGTTACGATTAGCAGTTATGGGGAAGGTAACTTTGTTTCACATTTTGGCTTGCCTTTACAATATTTTTATCATAGTCGTCGATGTTTGATGGACGAGTTCCGCATTGGTTTCATGAAAAATGTTTCTTTACGAATCATCGGCCTAAGTCTGAAGGCGATATTGAATTTTTTGAAAATATTCGTATTGATGATCAAAACAAAATACAAAAGATTATATGTAAGTAAAATTTCAGTTTATGAAAAAAACTATCTTTCGTATTTTTAGCGGAAAATAGTAATTGTCAAGGCAAGAAACGAAGCGGAGGTTCAAAAAATAGTTTGCTAAATAATTTTGGAATTGAATATTCCAAATCAAGCAGAGCTAAATGCCGGAGTTGTGATGAAAAAATTCAGAAAGGCGATATTCGTGTTAAAAAAGTTGTATTTGATACAGAAGTTGGTATGAAGTATGGCGGGCAGGCGCTGTGGTATCACTTGGGATGTTTTGCTCAAACGCGACAAGAATTGGAATGGTATGATGATGCTGCCGATCTACCAGGGTTTAGCAGCATTTCAAAAGAGGATCAAGAAACTATCATTCAGCTACTTCCGTAAGTATTTATAATATTGAACATATGGTACATAATTATAAAAAAAATTTAGGGCAATTAATCCAGACACAAATATTAAAAAAATTAAGGCAGAGCCAAACGATGTGAAGGATGAAGAAGATAAAATTGAAATGGACAAAATCGCTAAACAAAACAAAACTTTATTCAAGTTTCGAGATCTAATTGAAAATAATCTTAAGAAATCAGATATTGTAACTATTTTGGAATATAATGATCAGCAGCCAGTCAGAGGAACTGGGCAAGAATTACTAAATCAATTAGCTGATGTTTTGGCATTTGGCGCACTAAAGGAATGTAAAAAATGTAATCAATGCCAATTTAGTTTTCATAAAATGGGTTATAAATGTAATGGAGATTTAAGCGAATGGTCCAAGTGTGAGAACATGGTGTCAAATCCTGAACGGATCGATTGTAAAATACCTTCAGATTATCGTAGCATTTTGAAAGGTTATAAATCGAAAGTTCAAGCTCGTATTATTAAATACGTTCCCCCAAGTACTCAAGTTAGTATAAAAAAAGACGACGCTACGGAGCGGTGAGTTGCTCATGTTTTTAATATAATATCGCAACTTAAACTTTTTTTATTTTTTGTAGACTAATAAAAAAAGAGCGCGCTCTACTTTATGGGTTGAATTTTGGTGTTTTTGGTATAGAGGGGGATGAACTGCGGTCTTTGAAAAATCAAATTCTCCAACTTGGTGGAAATTTTACAGAATCAGCAACAAAACATTTAACAGCTGCAATTTCAACGGCAGAATTTTTGAAAAAAATGGGAAAAGAAATGAAAACTATCAAAAAATTGGGAATTTACGTTGTACCAAAGGAATTCATGTATAAAATAACAGATAACATAGAAATAATGGAGCAAATAAAAAATATGACTATATGCGATTGGGGAAGCGATACACATTTAAAAAATTTTACCGAAAAATCGGCCAGTAAACACAAGAGTGCACAGGATAAATCAGCACAGAAATCAGTACGAGTAACAATAAAAAATGGTACTGCTGTTGATCCTGATTCGGGATTATCTGATGTTGCACACGTATATACTGAAAATTCTATAAAGTATACTGCTGTCTTAGGATTAACTGATATCCAAGCCCAGAAGAATTCATATTATAAATTACAATTGCTAAAAGGTGATACCTCTAACCGGTAAGTACGTTTTTTTATGTAAAACTAATTTTATTTAATAATTTTAATTTAAAATATGACGTTATCAAATAATTACTATATAATTTTCATAAAATTTAAATTATATACGAGGTCTGTTCATAAATTATCCCGAATTTTGAATTTCCGCGTGTTACGTATATTTGATTTTCGATTTTTTTGTGGCGTTATGTTGGTACTTATGTCTGTGTAAGCAAAACCTTCACATTCGACCGAACTTGGCGCGCTGTTTTCGGTCTTGACTCGTGCGGCAGCTTCCATTGGGTTTGCTTTCCACGTCATAACCATAAACCCATGATTCGTCACCAGTTATGACCCTCTGGAGCAAATTTGAGTCGTCGCGGACAGTCCAACAGCTCCTTAGCAATGTTATTGCGATGCTGTTTTTGGTCGAAAATGGGCAAAAATCGAAGACGAACCAAAACACGTGCAAGCAAAGCAGCTGTCGAAAATTAACTGAACATTCAAAATAGCCGAACTTGTCGGCATAAGTGAGAGACGTGAGTACAAACATAACGCCACAAAAAATCGAATATACGTAACCCGCGGAAATTCAATATTCGCGATACTTTTTGAACAGACCTCGTATAATAACAAAAAATTTCAAATATTAAATACATTTGGATCTCAATTTTTTATAAATTAGTAGTTATCCTGTGTCTTGCTGATATATCTACATTGTTTAGTGTAATTATAATTAACGATTGGCTGAAATTTTCGGTCCGCTTTTAATAAATTTTCATATATAGAGAAAATAATTTCCGAATTTATCTAACAACTTTCCACGTTCCGATAATTCTTAATAAATATTTTAGTTTAGTTGTAATAGTGTGGAACTCTTTAATCACAATCAGTTCTGACTGTTTTAATAATTTATTTTACGCGTTTCTGACGTTGCATTTTTTATTCGTGTCAAATTTCTACAATTGTGGTATCATCTTACGCAGAAATTTAAGTGCCGTTTAAAGATGTTTTTTTAAATAAATTCAATTTTATATTATGCAATTTTTAAACGTAAATTCTTTTGTAATGATTTTTCTAATTTATAAGGTTTTGGGTATTCCGAGCATGGGGTCGAATCGGTACTACTATTGGTGGAAACAAAGTAGAGGATTTTCGAGACTTATATGCTGCAAAAGCAAGTTTTACAAAATTGTATTACGAAAAATCTGGTAATGAGTGGAATACTCCAGAATTTAAAAAGGTAAGTATATATAATAAACAACAATGTGGTTAATATCAATGCATAAACAGATCTTTAATTATTATTATTTTTTTTTATATATATAGTTCGCAGGCAAATTGTATCCTATTGATATTGATTACGGTGACGACTATGATAAATTAAATAAATTAAGCAATAATAAATTATCTTCAAAATTGGCTAAACCGGTACAAGAATTAATATCTTTGATTTTTGATGTGGAGACAATGAAAAGAGCTCTATTAGAATTTGAATTGGATACTGAAAAAATGCCATTAGGTAGACTGAGTCGAAAGCAAATTCAACAAGCATATAAAGTACTTGGAGATATTTCTAATTTACTGCAAATTGAAACAAAATCAGATTTTATGGCTTTCACGAATAGGTTTTATACACTGATACCACACAACTTTGGAATGAATAATCCTCCGCTCATCAATAGTTTTGACCAAATTAAAGTACTTACAGAAAAGTTGGATGCATTATTAGAACTTGAATGTGCTTATAATTTATTGAAGAATGATAATGATGATAAAGTTAACTTCATAGATCAGAATTATGACAAATTAAAAACAGATATTGTTCCACTTGAAGAAAATTCTGAAGAATTTAATTTCATAAAGCAATACGTAATTAATACCCATGCCGATACCCATAAGACATATGAATTAGAAATTGTCAATATATTTACAGTAACACGAAAAGGTGAACTTCGTCGATATAAGCCGTTTAAAAAATTGAATAATAGGAAACTATTGTGGCATGGTTCCCGTTTGACAAATTTTGTTGGAATATTATCACATGGTCTGAAAATTGCACCACCCGAAGCACCATCAACCGGATATATGTTTGGAAAAGGGATATATTTTGCAGATATGGTTTCTAAATCGGCAAATTATTGTTACACAAGTAAACAAAATAATGGTGGTTTGTTGTTATTGTCTGAGGTAGCATTGGGAAATATGTTTGAATGCACAAAAGCAAATTATTTGGAGAAGTTACCTGGAAATTATCATTCCACAAAAGGCATCGGAGAAACTGAACCTGATCCGACTCAGTCAATATTTAGAGATGGTGTTGAAATACCTTTAGGAAAGCCGTCAAAAAATAGTAAAATAAAGTCGTCTTTACTATACAACGAATACATAGTATATGATATTGCGCAAGTTAATGTACGATACTTACTGCGCGTTAATTTCCATTACAAATATTGATACTTTTGCTAATAAATTATATATGGTTATTGAAATGTTTATTTTTATTGATATAACGCGCAGTAAGATTAGTTTTATCTGCCCCAACTAGACTAACGATCAGTGATTCGTTTTTCCACTGTATTGTACTTCAACTTTGAGAGTCAAATTATGTAGTATAAATGTAGACAATGGAAGTAGCAAGTTGAAGCCAAAAAACGGGATTCAATGTTAAAGCTTACACTGTTTAAATGTCACTTTCCCATAGGGGCAATTGCATATTTTGTACATATTGCTTTGGAACACATTCTTTCGAATAGTACTCATGTCTAAAATACCAACTTTATAAAGTTTAACTTTGATTACGCCGTGTTCTTTCGTTAGATTATTGAATTGAAAAGGTCTTTACACAAAAATTCTCCAAATTTGTTCGAGAACACATTCATAAGATTGCGCGCAGTACCAAAATTACAAAACCCTAGCAAATCATGGGTTACTTTTAAAGTTCAATATGCAATTGGCGCGGTAATTTAAAAAACATTTTCATATATATGCGTAAGCACATAAACCTATTAATAGGCGAATTCGATTGGACTTATTTTGCTACTGCTACTATTGTGTAGCTGTCATCATCTACAGTACCTTTAACAAAACATTAAGATTGTAGCAGTAGTTGCACTTCTCCCCTTAGGGTAAGGGGATTGTAGTTTCCGAACTATTGCCTGGTATGCAGCTCGAGCGAAGATAAATTTTAACGCGATCTCCACTACTCTCTCATTTAGCGCAGCTAAACGTCAAAATTTAGCTAGCATTTATCTTTGATTATTGTTCCGTGCATTTAATTGTAGCGAAAACCAAAGTGAAATCGCGTGGAGACTTGTCAATGGAGACTTTGTTTTCACTCTCGAGCTGCGTACTGCCCGGCGAAATCGTGAGCTAAATTTTTCGATTTAGCTAGCTAAAAATCGTATGAAAATTTATCTTAGCTCGAGCTGCATACCAGGCTTAACTAGAGATGGCTTAGCGGGTTCGTTGGTTATGTTGAAGCGTCATATTTTTGTTTTTATTGTTTATGTGTGCGTAAACTCAGTTTTTATTGTTTATGTGTGAATAAACTCAGTATTGTTGGCGACTATTGTGAGTTTGTATTTTACTGCTGTTAGTGATATGTTCATTTTATTGAGAATCTACTGGTAAGTACTGCGCTGTAGCAAAATTTGTCCAATCGAATTCGCAATTAAGCGATATTTTTGCGTATATATTTTTTAGCAAAACCATAATTTATATTCATTTAAATTCACTTATTGGAAACAAAAATACAATTTAAACACAACGATAGGCAACTTTTATTTTTTGTACAATCTTTTGATACGAAATAGAATTCTATTTTAGATTTATTACTTATTTCATAAATATCAATCAAATATAAAGCGTCTCGATTTTGTACACTTTCGGAGAGTTTTAAAACGCACCACTCTCCATGAAAGTGGTAGCATACCGAAAATAAAGGGCTATTTTTGTCATTTTTCAAGTTTTATTTTGGCACATCGGGAAGTGCAAGTAAAAGTAGTTTTTATCTATTTTGAAGTATTTACAAAGAAGTAAGTATTTATATAAATAGTTATATTGTTAATAAAACTTAATACGAAGTTTTTATATCAGGAAATTAAGTGTTTGATAAAGGATTGCCAGAAATTCGACGAAATGAGGAAACCGGGAATTTCTTTCTTTAGGTAAGTTGACATGTTCGTTTTTACTACAGAAATTAACAATGTTTTGTCGAAAAAGTGGTTAAAAAGTGAAAAGTTCGGCATTTAATAAATGCAAACAAATGTGATGTTAACAGTTCAATGTTTACCAGAAAATAGTTCAGTGCCGGTGTACGTAAAATTTGTGTAAGAAAGTTTAAGGGACCGAATTTTTCTGTCTTTTCCATTGCTGTGTTCATTGTGCTATAATAAATAAAGTTTATTCTTTGGTAAGCTTATTATTTAAATAAATTTGTTTTGATTGCTCTATTAGACCATATTATAATGCATTTACTAAATAATATTGTTTTCATTTTTTTTAGAATATAAGTTATTAATTATTTTAATAACATGAAATTTTTCATTTTCTATTTTTGTTTAAAGCATTTCTCTTAATGTTGTATACGATTAACTTATATATTATCAAGAATTTCATGTATTGTAATGTTCTATGTTATTAATACTTTATTTTTTAATTTAATTTAAATGCACAATGCCTATTTAAATTACCATTTCCATTCATAAACACATTTATATTATAATTAAGGTTTTTCCATCTATGGTACTTATGCTTGTTGTAATTTTTATGAATGGAAATGGTAACATTAAATTGTTGATCTTGTAATTTTATTTACATAAAGCATTTCCTTTAATGTTGTATACGATTAACGTATATAAAGCATTTTCTTTAATGTTGTATACGATTAACTTCTAAAAAAATTCCTTTAATGTTGATTAACTTCTTATTGTGCACATAATTGTTTTCATATAATCAAATAACTTGCAATTTATATTTTTATAATATTATAAAATATTATAAAAATATAAATGCAAGTTATTTGATTATAGGAAATATAATATATGAGCAATACTCTTCCCCACTTTATTCTGTTTCAATAAATAAATAAAAAATATTTTAAAATAGAATACTGTTTTATTTCAAATTTCTAAAACTAATTCCATCAAACAACAAAATCCGCAATATTAAAAAATCTATTTGTTTACGCATAGATGATATCACATATCAATCAAAATGGTTTTAAACGAACCGCTTCAATCGCATACTAAACTTTAAAATTGGCCACTAATGATTTATACCGTTTCTGTTGTATTGCATTTGTGTGCGTTCTACGAATGTATTGCCAACAAAATTCAGACAGAATTTTTGTGTATAGGCCTATCCAGTTCTTTTATAATCTAAGATCAAAATGTATTGCCTAGCGTTGTGTTAAAATTATATTTCCCTTCGATATAAATCAGTTAAAATGGATTATACTTAAGCTTTTGTAATGCAGGAAGTTTCTCTTACGAAAAATATATCTCAATGGGGGTTATATCTACACAAAAAATTCCGCAAATATGTATGCAAAAAGTACGATTTATTGCCGATTCTGCAATTATGCAGACTGAAAATTGCGTATACATATACGAATATCTGACGTTAGAGCCTATCCAGGTATTCTTTAATGTAAGGTTTCGTATTTGTTTAATGTAAACATGGAAAAAATTAGTCATCGTTCTTGTAACACAATACTTTCATTTGAAAGATTTCGGTCCCGCCAATATCAAAGCCGACCTAAACTCCACTCTGAGAGAGTCTGCTTCTTCGTTTAAAACGAGGCCGTACGAGCTGACAAGACGAACATCGCAGTAGTCGCTCAAATGAAGTAACCACGCCAGAAATGGTGAATAAAATCCCTAAAATGGTATTGGATGACCGTCTACTGAAAGTGCACGTCCTAACAGATATGGTAGATATTTCAAAAAGTATTGTACATAGCATATTGACTGAAAATTTTGACATGAGGAAGCTATGAGAAAAGATAGTATTGTATTATCAATACAATGCACCAGTTCACAAATCCGTTATCGCACAGTGGTTTAAGAAATAAACCTAACATCTCGTCATCCTCCGATATTAGTGTGCAATCTTTCTACCTCTCATTTCAACCCTCCACGAATGATCATTATTCTACCGGCATACGCAAATAACCCTGAATCTCACGTGTCAACACCTCATTTTACCCCTGAATGAACATCTGCTTACCCTCAAATGCCTATTTTATAGCCACTAAGGCCATATCAAGAACAATACTCTAACTATCCCGATAACCAAAATCAATTCAGAGCTCAAAGTGAGGCTGATAGAGAATTCAATATGACGGTAATAATACCAAATTCAATGTGGACGAATTAATTTTTCGGAATAAAACCCTTACCAATAATTCACTGGATAATAATTACGAGTTAATGGTTACACATCTACAGCTTTTACTAAGCAAACAAAATATCAGATAGTACAAACCCACTTGCGAATTAAGAACAAAACTGGCAGAAGCGTCGTGGATACGTGACGAACAGATATTTGACGATATAGATTAACCAGACGTGACCACAGTAGAAGCTATGCAATCCAAATTCATATGCTGGAACTGAACCAGATAGGGACATACTTACCATGGCTGTGAACATACTAGACAACAGGTATTTTATTTTGGATGTGGGCCAAAGAATATTATTCAGCCCTAATACCCAGATTGCCTTTCTGGAAACCGACAGAGGGTGGAGAGCACTTGGGCAGTACTTGGGCAGCCATCTTATCAACAAATACAGAACAACAGACAAAACTATACTCAAAACGACAGACGAAATGATTAACAGAGAACGAGTTATTTTTGTCTACCCATCCTGTTAAAACACCCATAGTCCTGTTAAAACGCAATCAACTTGAGCACAAGCCGTCAGCTCAAATCCCCTTGACTTTCCCTTTTAAACCATATCACATCCGCCTCATGAAATACGAGATTGCAAAAAGATATTTTTTTTTATATATATATAAGTTAAAAATAAAACTGACTCCCTCTCTAGTGTTAATACAATCCGATGTTTTGAAGCCTTCCGTTATTGATTGCGGCGCGAGTTAGAATACAATCGGAAGAGTGCTTCTACAGGACGACGAAGACACAAATGAGAAGTCCATAGCGTACGTATAGTAATAACTAAATTCTGCTCAAAGTAATTGTTCATTCATAGAACAAGGATGCATCGCGGCCATTATTAATATAGAAATATTTAGATCTAATGGCATTTGAAGTTGTAAGTGACCCTGTTAGTTTGAAGTGGCTCATGATCAAACAGAACCTGAGCGGAAAAATGGCTAAAAGGAGTTTGACTCTTCAATATTGTGCGTGATGCCTTTTCGAGAATTTATTGCGATAAAATTAACAACTCTGAAAAATTCGAAGAAGAAATCGTAAATATAGAAAACTGATTTCAGAGCTTGATGGAGAGTTGTGGATAAAACTATGTCCGTACACTTCCACGAAGATGTTATCCTTTACAGCAGCAGTAGGCTAGGAAGCTATGAATACCTTTGAGACTCAGGGCTAGTTTAATTTCAAAAGCTCACAATCCAACAATGGCGGTATATGAAGATATTGAGAAAACACTAGATTTGATTCGTCAGTATTTCTATTGGAACCTCATGGCAGTGGACGAACGGAAATGCGTTTTATCATACGATACTTGCAAAGAAATTAAAGCCCCTATCCTTATTCCTCGCCATCCTATAGGATCATTGACGTTGCGCGTACGATCCTGGTATCACTGACGTCACCCGTACGATCTTCGACTTACTAGACCCTTATCCCCGAAGTAATTGTTCTAATTATTTTGGACAATTTTTCCAAATTTTCCACTTCAAAATTCTATTTAAATTATTGAAAAAAGACAATTGCTTGGAAAATTTGCTAACTTCTGAGACCATAATCACCGATAACGGAGTTAAATTCTATTCTAACCAGTTCAAAGTTCTGTTATTGAAGTATAGAGTTATGCATGTTAAAACAGCATTTTATGCACCACGAGCTAATGCATTAGAATTCGTAAATCGCTCTTTATTAGCAGGCATCAAAAGCCGATATGAAAGATGATCATGTGCATTAAGGAACTCCATTCATAAATCAACCAGTTATACTCATATTAGGATTTGCGACGAAAATTTGAGGGGTTTAAAGAAAAATATGTACCAGCATTGTTGGACAAATTGTCCATGATGCACTGCCAGATGAGCAGCAAAACTGCACAAGCCACCGCACAAGCGACTTATAATTTAAGGGCAAAGGCTGTTAGCTTTTAGACTGAACATGAAGTTTATCGTCAGAATCTCTAACAATGTAACTGCACTAAAAAAAATTGTGGTAAACTAACTCGTAAATATTTTAAATGAAAATTTAGAGTAAAGAAAGAAATGGCGATTTACGAACTTGAATATATGAGAGGGAAGCCACTAGATAAATTATGGACGATTTTTGTTGTTAATAAAATTTCAGATGATCTCCAACTTTTAATGATATCCAACTTTCGATGATCTCCAACTTTCGATGATCTCCAACTAAACACACTGATTTCACAAATAAACAACAAACACACCAATTTGAACACACTAATTTGAAACACACTAATTTGGCAGTTGTAGTTTTATTTATTTTTCGGAGCACACTTTCACTTCGACATACAATCATACAATAAATTTTTCTTATTATTCTATAAACGAAAACTTCATTTTCTAAATACTGCCTACTTAGTTTTGTTTTGACTCTATATAATAACTTTAAAATAATTGCAAGTGAAATTAATTCAACTCAACACTCCTCCTGAATTAATTCACTGCGTAGATTAACAAAGACTTTCTTACTCAATGATTTTGTAAAAATGTCAGCTAATTGCTGTTGTTTGAACATTCGGTTTCTCCATGACTTCTTTCGCAGTTCCAATGTCTATGGGAGTTGAGACGGAGTTGCAGTCGGCATGTTGCATCTTCTCGAGCATCTTCATCGTGTACCTGGGTTGGCTCACAGATATCCCATCAGTCTTCACCTACAGTTCCATCCCCAGATATGAAAATTCCTCTTGCACGGTCTCACTGTAGGTGATTTCAAATATTTGACTAATTTTCTTCAACAGCTTGTAGATTTCAGTCACATCCTTTCCTGCGATAAGCCCATCATCTACGAAGAGTGTCATCAGGATGCTCCTATCCTGATTATAATAAACACAAGGATCATCGTCAGTGCTCTGCAGTCCAAGTTCCTCAAATTTTCCTGACACTTCCTCGTTCCAGACTCTTGGAGCTTGTTTCAGACCGTAGATTACTTTGAGTAGATGGCATACTTTTTTACTTCCATCTTCGAATCCTTGGGGTTGAGTCATGTGCAAAACTTCGGTCAATTTCCCATACAGAAAAGCAATTTTGACGTCGAATGCGACCAACTTCATCTTTTCAGTTGCAGCATGACTCAGTATCAATCGTATCGAGGCATGACGAGCTACTGGACTAAATGTCTCGGCATAGTCTTTACCTTCTTTCTGCTCAAAACCTCTTGCGACAAGTCTGGCTTTCAATTTTCTGTTCGCTTTCTCACGCAGTACCCATCTGCAAGATAGTGGCTTGACATCCTTCGGGCATTCTTCCAACTTCCAGGTCCTCATTTTCATCAACAAATCGTACTCCTCCTGCATCGCCTTTCTCCAATCAGGATCCTTCAGTGCATCTTCGACGGCGATTTCCCCAACTTCACCAATCAGTGAACATTGTGCAATGTTGCCTCTTCCCAGGAAGTCGGTGATATAGTCGGCGTATCTTTTGGGTTGTTTCAGAGTGTTGAGGTCTCTCAGTTCTCGTCTTGGTGTCTGATTCGCTGGTGGTGTCTGGTTGCCCCTTTCTTTCGGTTTTTCATGCTGTCCATCTTCTTTTGACTCGCATTCTGCTTGCTCAGTTTCCTCCTTCTCTTCCTTTTCTTCAGCAGTCACTTCTTGTGGGCTTGAGTAGCTCAGTTCTGTCCTTGGTCTTGCTTAAGGCTTGGCTTCATGGAAAATTACGTTGTCTGAGCTGACGATTTTTCCTGTGCTTGGAAAGTAAATTCTATAACACGGTGAGTCCCATTCGTAGCCTATCATGATTCCTTTTTCAGACTTGCGATCCATCTTTCCTCTCTTGTGACTTGGTTTGAGTACGTAGCACTCACATCCGAATGCACGCAGCTTGCTGATGTCGACCTGTCGTCCAAACCAAAGTTGTGCGTGTGTCTTTTCTTCAACGGAGCTTGTGCCAGTCTGGTTGATGGTGAAGACTGCGTGGTTTGCTGCCTCCGCCCATAGTCTCTTGTCTAGTCCGTTGGAGTGAATCGCGGTACGAGTGGCTTCTACGATGGTTCGCATTTCCCTCTCGATCCTTCCATTTTGCTCTGGTGTGTGGATGTTTGTGACTGTGTGGAAAATTCCTCTTTCTTCTACCATCTTTCTTGTTTGAGCGTTCCTTATCTCGGTTCCGTTGTCTGATCTGAGTTTCTTTATTTTCCTCCCGAATTGATTTTCTACCAGGTTGATGTACATTTCAAGTTTGCTTGAAGCTTCATCTTTGGACTTCATGAATTATATCGTGCGATAATGTGTGTAATCGTCTTTAAATAGGAGAAAATACTTTGAGTTTCCGAGAGAAGGAACATCCATTTCACCCATGTCCACGTGCACCAGGTCCAGGGGTTGTTTCGCTTTCTTCGGGTTTGCAGGGTGAGAGATCCGATGGTGCTTCCCATAGTCACAGCCTATGCAGTTGGTGCCGTCCCAGTCGTCCACATACTTCACATTTTGACTTTTCAAAATGTTTTTCTCGTACTTTGTTTTGATGCGCCAGTCTCTCATGCCATGTCCTGATTAACGTGATAAAAGTGCATTCAACTTTCTTTTCTCTCCTCAGTAGCATCTTGAATAGGTTGTCCTCTCGTTCTGCCATGACAGCTACTTCATTTGTCCTTGGGTTGACAAATTTTGACGTTTTGTGGTCAGCCTTTTGTTGAAAACCTTTATCCAGGATTTGCCCCACTGAAACGAGGTTAAATCCGAGACTTGGCACGTACAAAACATTTTTGAGAACCACTTCCTTCCACTTCTGGCCATCATATGCTTCCAATTTCACATTTCCAACAGCAGCGCCATCTAGCTGAGTGTCATCTCCAATCAGGATGGGAACAGGCTTGTCCAGTTCGACCATGTCGGTGAACCACTTGCGGTGTGATGACATATGTTGGCTCGCCCCACAGTCCTGGAACCAACATTCGTCCTTGCTCACTGAATTGCTACTCAGCAATGAGTTTCTGTCATGAGATGTGTTCAGAAGTGCCAATGGTGACTGGTTACTCTGCTCACTGGAACGTGATCTGCATTCCTTTTTGAAGTGTCCATTCTTTCCGCACTTGTTGCAGGCGTAATTGCGTTTGCAGTGTTCTAAGTACTTTGGTGTTGGCTTGCCTTTGCATTCCCTCACAAAGTGTCCTTTCTTCTCACACTTGAAACAGATTTTCGATTTGGCCTCCCTCTTGATAATTGGTTGCTGTCCTTTCTTGTTGTGGTGCTTGGTGACAAGTGCATTCTGATTGCTTGTTTGATGTCCAAGACCATTTTCTTTCAGCCTCTCGTCCTCAAGTCTGAGTCGTTCAACTAGTCTTTCCACTGTCTGCTGTCCTGCATCAACGTTGTCCCATGATGTCCTGAAGTGTGCCAACTTGGGTGGCAGCACACCCAGGATCCTCGATATCACCCAACTTGGACCAATTGGATCAATGTCATTTGCTAGTTCCTCGGCAATGGCGGTGATGTCCATGCAATTTTCAGCAGCTGACTTTGTCTCATCGTAGACAAATGTGAAAAATTTCTGTCGCAATGTCTCTCTGGTCACTTCAGTTTTCGTTCCATACAGGTTGATGATTTTGTCCAACATCTGTTTTGAAGTCACACAGTGTGCGAGTTTGCTGGCTATCTGACTGCTCACGTTGAGTGCGATGAGTGTTTGGCTCTCGAGATCTTGTTTGACCCATGCTTTCACTGTTTCATCAGTTGAGGCACCTGCTGGTTTGACTTTTGTGCCGATTGCGACTTCATACACATCTTTTGTTTTTAAGACTTAGTTTAATTTTAAGCGCCAGGACGCATAATTAACCCTGCCTTCTGAATCTTCACACAGTGTTTCTAACTTTGAATTGACTGTGTCCATTTTTCAAACTGACTTTACAATTTCAATTTTTCAGACTAGTTATAAAATTTTTCAGACTTACAGTTCGGTGACGCTTACGACGGCTGCTCTGACTTTCGATGACAGTTTGCCGGTGAATTTGGAGGTTAGGTTGCTCCTGCGTGCTGTTTTCCTGTCGATTTTCTGCTTTCGTTGTCCTTAACTGGAGATTCTGACTTACGACAACTCTGGGTTGATTCTGACTTACGACAACTCTGGGTTGAATATATATTTTGTTGAGACAGATCAGTAAATATAATAAATTTACTTTGAATAAGAGAATAAAGTGTTTTATTTGCTTCGCCAAATTTTTTGTTCTTAATCATTGCCTAGGCATGACTAATTGTTCAAAGAATATTAATACTGTTTTTTTAATTATTTTTTTTTCATGAACATATTTAAACAGGGATTATACGAATTTTTGATCGGTAAAAATTAATATTTCTTTCTTTAAAAATATCTCTTCTTTTCCATTTTTTTTCTAAGATTGCGTTCAAAATACTATTTTTTGATGGGTGGTTTAAGAACAGGGCCAATAAGAGATTCAACATCTACTTCTCTCCCACTTCAGTCATCGATCAGCTCCACCTTGTCATAACAGGCCGTACTACTGTTGAACTTGACGTTCGCTTTAATTAAATAAAACAAAAAAATACTTGCTAATAATTCTTTCATATCTATAAGGGTATTATATATCTATAAATATTCTTCGAGATGATTGCTTAATTTATTCCGATCAAAAAATTGAACAAATTAGAGTGGGGATGTTGTTTATTTCAGTGCTAAAGCAGCCGCAGCCCATTTTTGAAATAAAGGAGGGAGGTATTTTTTAACATGTTAGAGCTCGAAATTTTGTATTCCAATTATTTTTTTTACCGAGAATAGGCTCCTGATTTAACCCTAAATAGCAGTAATTTTCTATTACTGTTTATCCTTATATAAAAATAAATAAAAGTGAACTTAAGGGACGATACAAATAATTTTTAAATTAATCTTATATGGTGTGGAAAATACCTGCACTATGCAAATCTGCAAAACTGTGCGAACTGCGAAATATAATTAAAATGTCTGATTTGTGATGGACTTTTCTCTGATTTTGAGTTAATAGACGTTATTAAAGGTTTATGATCAGTAAAAATGTCAAAAGGTCTTCCTTCTAATCAGTGTCGACAGCTTTTAACTGTGTCAAATATTTCCAAAATCATTATTAAACGTGGAATAATTAACCTCTAGTTTGTTTAGCTTACGAGGTTAAAAACTAATGCATGAAGATTATTGTCTTCATTATGTTAATTTAATACTGCATCAGTAGCTATATTAGATGCATCCGTAGTTATGCTATGCTAAATGTATGCTAAATGTACAACTTTAACTAAAAGTTGTTTAATTTTCTCGAAGGCGCCTGAATAATCATCGTTTCAAAAAAATTAATTCTCTTTTTCCATGAAGATACTATCAGTTTATAAAGTGGGTTTAAATACATTGTCAAGTTAGGTCAAAACCTATGGTAGTAATTCACCATTCTGATGAATCTTTGTAAAGACTTTTGCCTAAGGAAGGGAGAATTCCTTAATGAATCTTTGTAAAGACTTTTGCCTAAGAAGAAGAAATCAATTTCCGCCTTACCGAATATACATTTGGTGATCTTAATGTTGAGACCATATTCTCTGAGCTCACAGAACACTTCTTCCAAATAAAGGACGAATTCTTATATATCGTCCATAGAGATGAAAACGAAATTCATAAAACTTATCACATAGCGACCTTACCGAATACGGGCATGAATATCCAAAAAAATCTATAGCAAAAAATGTGACTAATACTTCTGCCAACATCAATAAATGTTTAAATGGGGGACGAATTGAGAAAAATAATACAGATAATAGACCTAGGGGAAGCTGCATTAGTCAGAAAAATGAATGACACCCTAACATTGAATACCTTCAAAAAAGGAATGAATTATTAGTTTCAGGCAATCATTAATGCTGCAAGATGGCAAACATTTCAGAAGGTTGTAATCCTAGCGATGGAGATTGAAGCTAATAGCGCAACACAAAATCCTCATAACAGTAACAACAGAATGAAATTTTAATATAATAGCGACAAAAGAATTGCTTTCTTAGATTAACCACAAAAAATTAATTCAAAATTTCATATCTTTCAATTCTTAAAATTAATTATTTATTTTATCTAAATCCGTAATTTTAATTTTTAAAATCTGATTAATCCCGTAATTTTATTCCATTCAATTCTTAAAATTTATTATTTATTTCATCTAAATCCGTAATTTTTATTTATTTCAATTTTTAAAATTAATTTTTTATATTTATCGAACTCCGTACTTTTCAATTATTTAATATTTAAAATTATTTATTAAATAGATAACAGAGAGAAAAACGTATATGATCGTCAGTTATGCCCGCAGAACCACACCAAAGAAAAAGAGAAAGAAGAGAGAGATAAAAAAATTATAATAAATCTTACAATTATTTTTATAAAAAACTGAGAACAAAATAAAAAAAAACATTTCTTTTCCATATGAACATTGATTCGATGGTATTAAAACAATGGAAAACAAAAGAAAGAAATGAAGAAAATCTACAAAAATAGAAAATTGAAATCAGTGTTACATCTAAAAAAATTAAAACATATTGAAAGAAAAACAAAATATCTTTCCATTTTGACGTATGAATCCCGCAGTTATCTGAATCTATCAGCTCCTTTCTATCTCTTCTTCTTTTTGGTGGTTTAGTTCTTATCGAATGTGAAATATCCATCCAGGCAATTTTCAACAGGAATGTTGAAATGGCGCCACTGCAACTCGTTTGATCGATACAATTATTGATGATTGATTAATATAATTTGAAAGCATTGATTTATTATACTTTCTTTAACAATAGTGTTATGGTATTGATGTTCTTATACAACCATATCTATATATTGCATAAAAATTATTTAACAAAATTTAGTCTTTTCAATTTTATTATTAATATTTTGCTTAGTATTATTTATTATATTTTTTATACTCTTTTTTTTATTCTGAATAATTTTTATGTAAAAACTTACAATTAGGCTCAAATTCTTATTTATATTCTTATTTTAGAAAACCTCAACTTATACTTTTTATTATAATTATTGTATATATGGATTAATTAAGCTGTTACTGGTATTTGCACAATAATTTAAGAATATATATATTCTATGTACATACCAGGCAAGGTATATAGAATAACATGGTAAGATATTCCGCGTTCAAATTTTGAAATCTACTGCGCAGCTACGTCACTCAGGAAGTAGAATATGTTGTGTGTACGAGCGAGCGTATTTGAAATAAGTCTGTTCGCTACTATCTTTTAAAAAAATTAAACGAAATATATTGTAAAATGATTAAATAAAAATAAATTATGTAAGCATGTGCATATGAAATCATTTATTTTATAGTTTTATTAATTTTTCTTTTTTTTGCATTAGCATTTTCAACCATCTCCGCATTTAATATTCTGATTTTAAAAAACATCTTACATCTAAAAAATAATTTTTTTATTTTTGTTTCTAGCTCTATATTTTCAGCAAGTTGCAATAAATTTTTAATATAGTCACGGCCAGTTTTTAATGTATTCATGTTGTAGTTTTTAAATATCGTTTCAAGATTGATTAAATTTTCCATAAAATGCAATTTGGGTTTGCGTAGCCTGCCTTCCGTTACTGTATCCGTCCATGTCAAGCTTATTATTGGGTCAATTTCACAATATGTCTCAAGCATGTTTGGAATTTTAAATCTTAATCTGTGAATAATGTAGCCAGCGAGATGCTCCAAACCATCGTATTCTAGGTAATCTAAATCATACATTCCTGCACTTACATTCAAATCTATTTCTGCGGCATTAATGGTGTTCTCTTTGGTAAGATCTTTTAGAAGATTTGAAGTCAGGCACACGTAACCTGAAGACAACTCTTCTGAAGCATCTTCATTTAAATCATCGAACCCAACATCGAACATTTCATCTACCAAATCGTCGTCTTTATCGAATTCACTGCCGTCGAACATTTCGGAATCCACATACTCCTCTATAAATTCGGGTGAACTAAATTCGAAATTATTGATTTTAATTAAAATTTACAGGTCTGCTGTGTTTGTAATGGATTCCGTTAAACTATCCGTACTAGTGATTTTGTCGACACACGTTCTGATGATGGTTTCTGTATTTTCTTCATTCTCTACAACTTCAATAGGATCAGGCTGAACCAGATTTTCAGAGGCTGATTTTCTAAATAAAAATATTATTTATTTCAGAAATATGCGTATAGATGACTAAAGGTGTACACCGCTTTATTTCAAGCAAAATACTTACAGCATATTATTCACAATCTGAGGGTTTTTTTTTCTATCCTGTCTTTTCTGACGAACAGTATCCTTCACTTCATACTTTACACTTCCAATTGGCAGATTCTCCAAACTTATATTCGGTTGGAATTGCATCTAATTTTAATTTTCTACAGCTTCTAGGTGAGTAATTTAATAATTCGTGCTGCAGGTTTCGCAAATAGTGTTCAGGTTTGAAATGTTTTGAACAAACGTAAGCATTATTGATATTCACTTTATCACTTCTCTTGCACTTTTGTAGCCATAGTCTTGCATACAATTTGTCTTTAGGAAATTTAAAAAATTTTACACTGTTCCTAACACATTCGTCTTGATTTCTTTTCTGCCGTTTGTCGTTGCTGCTGTTGCATTGAAGCATTGCACAGATTGCCATCTTAACTTTATAATAAACCACTTGCTTTTTGCTTTATTTAATATATAAACGAAATGTTAACACAATCAACTTTAAATAAACACGCTACTTCAGTTAATAAGTTTGTTTTGTTTATACCCGGTTAAAGAATTGTACTTCCTGAACTACGTCATTTGACAGAAAATTGCGAGAGGGAGATGGAATGATACATGCGCAATATCTTACCATATTAATTTATATACCTAGCATACCAGGTGTTGGAATTAATTCGTAGCGTTTTAAAAAAGATGGCGTTAGCCAACTATCCATAGTCACACATACAAAAGTAAATATTCTCCCGGAAGCTACTGACATAACGCAACTTTTCCACTATATGACATTTTGTTATAGTGTCAGTAGCACTTGTTACGCAGTGTCAAACATGTCGAAGTTCGTACCTGAAAAATCGTTTTTGCGGGGGAGTGTTACTCCATTACTTTAACATGAAAAAAAGTGCCGCGGAAAGTCATCGTATTTTAGTGGATGTCTACGGCGAACATGCTTTTGCTGAGCAAACTTGCAGAAAGTGGTTTGCGCGGTTTAAAAATGGATTTTGATTTGGAAGACAAGGAACGTCCCGGACAGCTGAAAAAGTTCTAAGATGAAGATTTGAATCAACATCGTCCCCCAGGTCGAATATTCATGGAAAGAAGATCTTACTGTGTATTTGGTGGGATCAGCTGGGTGTTATTTATTATGAGCTCCTCCAACCGGGTAAAACCATCACTGGGGACGTATACAGACGACAATTGATGCGTTTGAACAGAGCATTACAAAAAAAGCGGCCACAATATAAGGATCGACACGACAAAGTTATTTTGCTCCACGACAATGCAAGACCCCATGTTGTGAAAGTCGTGAAAACTTTTTTAAATACGCTGAAATGGGAAGTTCTGCCTCATCCGCCATATTCACCAGACATGTCCCATCTGATTATCATTTGTTTCGATCCATGGCGCATGGCTTGTCAGAGCAGCAATTCGATAACTACGAAATGACCAAAAATTGGATCGATTCTTTCATCGAATCTAAAGAAGAAGAATTTTTTCGACGCGGTATCCGAGCATTAACAGAAAGATGGTAAAAAGTAGTGGATAACGAAGGACAATACTTTGAATAACGCTTCTGTAATGATGAAAATCTCTCAAAATTGCAGACGTTTTTGAAGAAACTGCTATTAAAGGCAAAACGAATCACAAATTTTTGTTCCAATTGGAGCGCCTATATATATCTATAATAATGTAAGTTAACATAATAAAAAATATTGGTGCATCAACTTCCGTGCACGTGAAACTAGTGATGCTATTGGATTTTACGAATTACAATTTTTCAAATCCATGTGAATAACAGATATCAACTGATTACACGTCATTCGTAAAAATACTACGACGATTTATTGCAACCAACATAATATATAAACTACATCAATAATAGTCTTGGGTATAAATATTTAATACTATTATAGTTGTTTATTACTTAGTCCTAATTTAGTAGTATTATAATAAGGCACGGTAAAAAAATAAAAACACTTTTTATTTAATTTAACTTACATAACCGAATACTACAAAATAATATGAAAACACATACTACTTTTACGAATATCGTTAAAAGCAAAATGTTTATATTTCAAAATAGTTAACTGACTAAAAAATAAAATATTTTCATTGTGAAACATTATGTAAATTATTAAATTAAAAATATTTTGCTATTGAGAACAAACTTTTCCTGTTGAATACATCAATTGTTCGTATCTTATATATGCCCTTAATAATCCCATCTTTAGCATGAAATTGAAAAGAGTTAAATGGAACATGCCAACCATTAGTAATAACTTTCCAAACAGCTGAATTTTCTTTCATAAATTGTATTTCATAAGATAATATACACCTTTCAGGCAAAATTTTCTCCGACCAGAAAATAAGCAATTCACTATTATTTATTAATCGAAAATTAATATTATAGGGTGCAGGAGAAGGTATCACTTGTGAACTACAAATTCTTATTAAAATCAGCCACGGCTTCTGGAGAAATTGGTTAAAATGTATTACTTTTTTTTTGCGCCTCAATATTTTATGGTCAAGCTTCAAAGGTGTTTGCAAACGACGCATTTCTTCTCTAATTGTTGCATTAGGAAAGCTAGGTCGGCCGTACCATTGCCATAACTTTACTGGATCTGTTACATGTGACTGAAGAATTTCTACGACATATGCAAACTTTACATTACCTGATAAGTTTGGAATTTTTCGAATATTTATTTTGAATAATGTTCTTCCGGTTTTTCTATCACTGTGTATTATGATAGCAGAATAAAATAAATGTTTATTTTTAGCTCTAGAAATTAAATACGTCGCATTGAAATTATTTAGATATTTTACATTAGTAGCTATTTTAGCTAAATTACTTAGCATACCTAAGGCAGCATATACTGGTTTCTGAATAAATTGAGTATGAGGAGGATGAGTTAAATTCATTTGAAAACGTGCGAATAATGTTCTTTGTTCGAATTCATAGGGAGGGTAACTCAAAAATGCATTATCATGGCTAATGTAATCAAGATTTCTAAATTCCTTTCTATTCAATTTAGCACTCCAATGTTTCAGAATAATTGAGGTTAAAATAATTGCATAATGCACATCTGCTTGAAAAGTCCGTGGCGTTGACCAGCCAGATATAGGATCAGCTTCACTGAAAATTAAATGAAACGGAATTAATATATATACTAGTACATCTGAAAATATTTAAATGTAATACTTATTAGATAATTTTATGTCCCTCAAGTTTGGATAGAGAGAAAACAGTTTTTGTAAAAAAATTTGCTCCTCATGTATTACTTGATTTGCTGTGCCTGATCCTTTTTTGTGAAAAGTTAGTACATCGAAAAAGCACTTTGTCATATTATTACAAATTTTAATAGAATTCCAGCATAATTGATGTTTTTTCTCATTTTTAAATAGACCAGCTGGGCCATAAAGCAGAATTGTTTGGTTCATTAATGCTGGTTGTATTACTTCCAAGCCTTTCCTTATAGAAGTTATATAATTAATATAATCTGAAATAAAATGTATTTATCACCCACCATTTTATTCTACAAAAGGATATAACTGAATTAAAAACAACTTAAATATTTCTATTTAATTGAACTCTATTGTATATTTAGTGTGAAACAATTTTTCATTAGTATTTTAGCATACAATATGTATAAATGATGGATGAAATGACTAGTTGATAAATAATTGTTTTAAAACAAATAAATATAATCAAAACATATATTGTAGAAATTAGCACGAACTGTTAAATATAGCAACTAACTGTTAATCAAGTTCAGTACCAAAATTAATTGTTTTATATTTAAAGTTTATTTTAAAACTTTGAGATTGCATTTCGATTCATAGTGCCCATATTCGACAAGATGAGTTTTCACAATAAACAATCCAATAAATATTTGCTTGCAAAAGATGAATTATAAGCAGGTGGAATAACTAAAGAAGAACCACGAAGAACTTTGCTTTCAGAGGTTGAGGACACTAAATTTTGATCACTAAACTATAAACTGGTATTATTACAACAGTATAAACTGAAGGAAAATTTTGGAAAAGTTGAAAGTATGGTAATGACGGAAGCTCGCAGCATTGGTAAATGTCAAATAACCAAAAACGAAGATACAAGCTATTAAAGCCGGAAGAATATTTACGTTTAGCTTAGCCATGATATTTGGATATTTATCCGTAGAAATAGAAATTAATATTCAAAGCATGTTAATTTTTGAGAATTCCTACATCGAAGAAGGATTTTTTAAACTTTTATGAATTTAATGAGGAGTTAAGATGTTTAAAAAAACAAGGCCATAACAAATTAATTCTCTAGTGCTAATAAATAGCGTTAAACTGGAAAAGCAAATGGAAAAATAAAAAAACGGCATAAATGCATAAGATGACCAGGACAATAAATAAGTGTAAGAAACGCTAATGGGATACTCTAAGAACTCAAAATACTTCAGTTCTAAGTTGATATATAGATGATAAAAAATGAAGCTATTAAAAGAAATATAAGGCGTTTTCCTTTGGACCAATTTTGCTACTACGCGGTAGATGACCAAAGGAAAGCCAGATTCTAAACTCTAGTAGAAACATAACCTCAAAACAGTCAGAAACAATACTGAGTTTACTCACACATAAACAATAAAAACTGATTTATTCACACATAAACAATACTGACAAAAATATGACTCTTCAACATAACCAACGAACCAGCAAAACTATCTATTTTCACTTTAGCAACTAGAATCCACCTAACGTAAATTGTATGCGTAACTCCTAGTTTAATGTGCTCGTTTGTTCGAGGTAAAGGAGATGATGACAGCTAGAACTACCGACTAGTAGCAAAATTGGTCCATAGGAAAACGCCTATAGGAAAGTAAACAAGAAAAGTGGCCTTTTGCTTTTATAAAAACTCATGCATATGCTAAAAAGCGTTCTGGCATTTGGTCTTTTAAAAATTTTAATATCATTATTCCGGAACGTTTTAGTTTTAATGAAAATAATTAAAACAAGTTTATTTTTTAAAATAAAACTTGTCAAAAATAAACGTTTGGAACAAATAAAATTTGCAATATATTACAATATACAATTATCATTAGAATTTTATTTTCCACAAATTCTTTAAAACTTTTGTCATAAAAATGAACTGGATAAAATCACAGAACTATAATAGCCGTATTCCCATGGACCAATTTTGCTACTCGCAAGTACTTGGCAGTAGATGCCCATAGGAACGCACAGTTTACTGACAGAAGTAAAATATAACCTCAAAATAGTCAACAACAATACTGAGTTTACTTACACATAAACAATAAAAACTGAGTTTATTCACACATAAACAATAGTGACAAAAATATGACTTCAACATAACCAACGAACCCGCTAAGCCATCTATTTCCAGTTCGGGAACTAAAATACCCTACCGTAAATTGTATGGCGTAACTACGCATACGAACTACTCATTTGTTCGAGGTGGTGTAGATGATGACAGCTTGAACTACTCGTGAGTAGCAACATTGGTCCATGGGATTACGGCTATTGTCTACGATCATTCCAAATAGTTTTCAATTCACATACCGTCAAACCATAAGAAATTCCAAATGAAATCACTAGTTTAAAAATAGCACTGAACATGTATTTTTGTTTGTTTGCTCGTTTGATTACATTTCAAGTAACATTAGTACTAAAATGAAAATAAAGTGGTTTTTGGGAATTAGTGTAGGCCATGCCTCAGTGGGATTCGAATCCACGACCCCTTTGATAGTGGTCCAATATGCTAACGACTGTGCTATCTGCCTGGCATAAACAAAAAGCTGCATATAGTATACCTACAGTGTATATTATAGTGCATTGGGACACTGCAGTATATTAATTTTATTAGTAGGCTTACGTGTGAATTGATAAGTTTACTTATTTGATTTCTATTTGTAAATTTTTCTTTGATGTTGTTAATTGAAATAATTATTTTTAAAATAAAATTGTTACAAATAAACAAAGTATAAATAGGGATCAAATTAAAAGAAATGAATAGTGAATAAATAAATAAAAATTAAAAAATAAATACTTAATATACAAAATAAAAAAATGTGTTCTTAATTTAAAATTACGATTGCTAAAAATATGATTGAGCAACTGTTATACAGCGCTTGAATTCAAAAGCCAGCTATAACAACGACATATGTTCTCACACCGAATAGTTAATAAAACAAGCTGTTAAACGTGAAATTGTGAAACTTTATGTTATATATTGGCGCTGGCATCGGGCCGACTCTCATTTCGGAGTTCGCAACTCAAATTCGCACAACTGCATACCGTGTCATTTTTGCTGGACATCATTTTTCAATTTCGATATGCTTTTAAAGCATGTGCTCTGTTTCACTAAATTGTTTCTTAATGTAATTGAACTTCAAATAAATTATTAATTGGAGTAATTTATTAAACAACACTCAGCCACTACTCAAAATACGCAACTGGCGAAAGATGCTGTGGGAATAGTTTCATTCGGAGAACTAAGAAAGACAAATAAGGTTACGTTGAATACAGCGTGTAATTGGCTTGAGGTTATTTTTTTATGTGCAAATTACGGGACATTTCACAAAATTACAGTATGGACTGAATTAATAAAAGAAATTAATTAATATGTATCACGTAATAAAATAAAAAAATTAGTAAAAATGGCAAATATAGAATTTTTAAAAGAATTAGCAGAAACATTGTTACAGCTTCCCTACAAACTTTAATCTAGCTACACCAGTACATTGTATAAATTTACAATTATTTGATGAAAATAATGAAACCGTCGATTCATATTTACAAAGAATTGAATATTATTTGGATCTGTAAAATTATATTAAACTACTTAATTCCGGGGCTATATCATAGCATTACATGTTTGCTATGATATGCAATTTGTTGTTAAACATAAAACCACGAGTCGCCTACTCCCATAGGAATTGAGTTACGCTCAATCAACGCACCACCATTACTAGCAGTATCATAAGCTAAACCTATACCGTCATAAGCAGTGGCAGCGCCCGAGATAATTACCAGTATCTCCCACTCGCGATCAACCACAGCTACTACGTTGCTACCTAAAGCGCCTCACCATTGTCGGGCACAGTGTGTTCCAACACCATGGGGCACCCTGACTCCCGTAGTACAAATCAGCCTAGGAAAGGTATTCAAACGACTAAGAATACAATCTCAAATTGAATCCCGCAAAATGTAGACGGAAGTCATTTATCTAGCGCATAATAACAGCAAATGGAATAAAAACTGATTCAAATAAGAATAAAGTTATAAAAAAATATAGCCCATACATAAAAACGCTGACGAAGTGAAGAGATTCGTAGGTATCTGCAAAGGCTTAGCTATTTCTGTAAATTGCTGCATAAACACAAAAAAAGTGTTTTATGCAGCAATTTACAGAAATAGCTAAGCCACTGAACCATTTATCAAAGAATAACATTACCCGAATCGCACAATGACATTTTCCAAAGTAAGACAGCTATTAATAAGCCCACTCTCACTTAAATACGCCGACTTCGGCAGACAATTCATCATAAAAACGGATGCTTTAGATTCTGTCACGGGGAGAAATTGGTAATGATATGCCAATAGCTTACGCTAGCAGGACACTAAATAAATATGAGATTAATAAACCGATCATAGCGAAAGACCTGCTACAATTGGGGTATAAACCACTTTAGGCCATACCTATATGGCACGCGGTTAGTAACCGATCATCGCTCATTAGTGAGCATATTCAGCAACAAAAATCCCTAATCTAATACTAACGCAGATGTTTTATCGCAGATAACGATCGATAAGGCGTATTTAGAAAAGCTCATTCCGAAAAATAATAACGTACTTACCCGCGGAATGAAAGCTTAAAAATTAAAAGGAGCTTAAATTAAAATTTATAAAAGCCCCAAGAATACTGAACATAAAACAAATCAACCCTATACGTTGGAATGCATCTCTATTTTGGATATAAGAAATACAAAACGTATCCAGTTAAAGAAAATAAGAGCCCAAACTAAGCATAAAAAGAAATTACGGCTTAAGATGAGAAAGATCTTATAATAAAATTTAGTGGAAGTATTGAAAAACACGTAGTGATGACATCAAACAGTGATGATATATACAAATATTTGAGCGTTACACAATTTAAAAGAATATTCAACGACACGGCTAATAATGTACAGACCGCCGACAAAAATACCAGATAAAGATTATAGAAAGATACCATTGCACTCCATATGGAGGATAAAACGGCACAAATAGGTGCATTGCAAAGCTAAAGCAAAACTATGTATGTTGTCGATTGCGAATCATGCTCAAAAAAATAAAATTACCAGACACATATAGGAACCACTGGTGATAACAAACACACCAAACAACAGCTTCGACATAGTGTCGATAGATTCAGAGGGACCGCTAAGACTTGCACAAGGGTACAGATCTAACCATATAATGTAAATTAACTAAGTATATGGAGATATTCTCTATGGATATCAAAGAAGCTCGTACAATCGCAAGCACCGGAGCGCAAAAATACATACTAATGTATGGATGTTTTAGGATATTTAAAACGGATAAGGGAACGAAATATAGTAATTCCCTATTTAGCAACCTAAAGATTGAACCCATAACAACCACACCGTTTCACCACGAAACGTTGGATTCTATTCAACAAAAACATAGAACTTTAAACGAATACCTATTGTCATTTGCTAAGGATGACAATTGGAATGAGTGGATACCTCACTACGTTTTCGCGTATAATACCACTCCATATACGAAAACACGATATACACCATTTGAAGTGGTATTCGGTAGAACAATATCGATACCACATATACAATAATATCCAAATTTCAACCGTCTGTCCTCTACAATGTAGACGACTATGTGAAAGAACTCCAACCTAAGCTGAAACGGGCGTTAGCGTTAGCAGAAGAAAGACTGATAAAAGCAAAATTGAATCAAAAGATCAGTAAGGATAAAACTGTGAATATAGTTACGCTAAAAATTAATGATATGGTTTACCATTAACGCGACAATCAAAAAAAGAATAGGAGTGCATACGAGAGACCCTACGAAATAATATAAAGAGATGGTGTAAACTCAGTAATCAAAATTGGTAAAAACCTGAGAACTTTACACAATAATAATTTAAACATAAAACGTGACCCATGGCACACAAAAACCAATTTTTTGAAAACAATACAAATTACAAGCAACTATTAAATAAAATATAAGACCGATTAAGAAACAAACTAATTGTAAAATAGACAGATAAGTACAAATTAAGAAACATTTGTAATAACTAATTAAACAAAAAAAAATTTTCTTAAGTATAAAATTACACTTAATGCCTGGTATGGAGCTCGAGCGAAGATAAATTTTACCGCGATCTCCACTACTCTCCCATTTAGCGCAGCTAAACGAGAGTGAAAAGTTTTTGTGTAGAGATAAATTTTGACATTTCGGAACTTTTCAATTTCGATGTTGATGTTTTGTTGTAATTTCAAAAATAAATGAAGTGAATAGCTTTTTTAGCTGGACTTTATTCAAAGGATATGATTTTAGAAATTGTATCTTTATCTTATTTAAATATTATATATTTAGTTTTTTCTTATATTTTTTTCTACAGGATTAACTGTTTGTTATTCAATTCGGTTAGTTTATTATACAATGACTGGAAATTTTAATGTTATATCTTAATTTATTAAATGATGAGGGTTGAATTATTATAAAGGGAATAATGGGATTATTATTTATAGCAGTTATTGGTGGAAGTATACTAAATTGATTAATTTTTCCAGTTCCTTATATAATTTGTTTACCTGATTATTTCAAGTTAATAACTTTATTTGTTTGTATTACAGGGGGTATTATGGGATATTTAATTTCAAATGTTTCTTAATATTTTTTAAATAAATCATTAAAGTATAATTTTTTATCAACATATTTAGGGAGAATATAATTTATACCTTATATTTCTACTTATGGAATTATTTATTCCATAAGTAGAAATATAAGGTATAAATTTAGACTACTTTCGTCCATTGCAACGAAAGTTATCACTACAAATTTATCTTAGCTCGAGCGGCATACCGGCCTTAACGATAAAAAAAACACAACTGCCCGGCGAAATCGTGAGCTAAATTTTCCGATTTCGATTTCGCTAGCGAAAAATCGTATGAAAATTTATCTTAGCTCGAGCTGCATACCAACTAAACGTTGGCTTAACCAACTAAACATTAGTGAAAAATGCATAAAGACAATGTAAACTCATAATCAAATTATAAATAAAGTACAATTATAATGTTTCTTAATGAATGAGTTGTTACTGCGTCCAAAGATGAAATATGAATATCCTTAAGCCGGCATTTATTTATTATCTTTTGTCGCATAGTGTAAGTGCATGAGTTTAGTGAATGAACGACCTTGGTTTAATATTGCATATCGAACCAAGGGAGTCCGATTTCAGACATTCTTTTAATTCTCTTAATTGGTATAATATTTCTAAATATTTTACATGGTGCTATTCTGTCATATATTATCAGTAAGAATTGCTCTAATGTGTTGAGTGCAATCGACTGCCGTATAGATTGTTGTAGACCAATGCCGCTCTGGAATAAGTGAAATAAATAATGCCGGTACTTTGATACAAAAGTTAATAACAAACACGAATTCTTTTATTGCATGCGATGCTGCCATGTATTCGGACTCCGTTGTTGATAGCGCCACCGACGTTTGACAACGTTGTTGGCAAACATGAATACATATCCCGACGTCGATCGCCTGGTATCGATGTCTCCTGCATAATCTGCGTCGCTGTGACCACACAAATCCAACCCGATTTCGAATTCCCTGCGCAAATGTTCAATGACTGGAAAAATTTCGTTCTCGTCTTCTGATGCAATTAAACTGTCGTCGACATATATCGCAAGTATCATCATTCCATTTTTCCCATTGCACACAAAAACGCATGGATCCGATTCACTGGCCACGAAATTGATTTTGCCAATGAACGACGTAAATTTCTTGTTCCAGCAGCGCGATACCTGCTTCAACCCATACAAGCTCTTGAACAACTTGAACACTCGTCCTATACCATCGTCATATCCGACCGGTTCGCTCATGTAGACGTTTTTTTCCAAATCGCCATTCAGAAAAGCCGTCTTTACATCAAATTGCTACAGCCTCATTTATTTTGACGATGTCCATTTCATTGACAAACTTTTCCAATTCCGCATTGACGAATTCTGTCCCGTTATCTGATCGAAAACTGCGCACTCTATGTCCATTTACTCGCTGCATTCGCATCGCTGTCATCTTGACTTTTGCTTCAGAAAATACACAAAACGAAAATGTGCAAAATCGTCCTTAAGAAGCAAAAAAATACCTTGAACCGCCAATTGAATTTGTTTGCATTGGCCTACAAACGTCCGCATGAATAATTTCACCGCATTCCTTGACTTCTCCTCACGACTTTTATGGCTGCCACGATGTCAGAAACACCTTCATTTTGGTCCCTTAATTGATGCACGACCTCCATGAGTTTCGACATTCACGTTGCAATATCATCGCCCGGCTCCTTTGTGAAACTGTAATACTTTTGTTGCAAAAATAGAATGTTTTCTTTTGATACTTGCTCATATGTGCTCTTGAGCGTTGTCCACATCGCATTTGCCATTTCACAGTTCATTATTTGCAGCAGTGGCTGCTTTTTGCACGCCGTCGAAATTGCGCGGCTTGGCATCGCTTTTTTTCCATGTTACCATTGCTGTCACATAATCCTTAGCCGCAATTGTCGGTGCCGAATCAGCACCGTCCACTACGTCGAACAAACATGTGGCCTCCAGGACTTGGCGCATTTGAAACTTCAATGTTAGCCAATTGCTTCCACCTTCCAATCTTTCTATGTTCACTCGATCGCTCTCCATTTGATTTCCTTTGAATTACACCGTAAACAGATTCACTAAATTCGCACTTGTTGCACACCAATTTTTCCGAACCGAAATTCAAAAAAAAAACGACGAAAATATTTGTTGCGTTTTTTCTTCCAGAATGTTTCTTCCAAATCGCACAAATTCGTTCGTTTGATTTTAGCGCACAATTCTAAAAAACGATTCAACAAAAAAAAGCACTATTTCGCAATATTTCACAATATTGCGTCGTCGAATGTTTTTACTTTCTCTTGCACCAACACAACCCTCTTTTTGCGTACTGCACCGCCCGGCACTTAATAATAAAATAAATCGAATTCTTTATCGAGTATAATCGACTGCCGTATAAATTGTTGTAGACCAATTCCGCTGTGGAATAAGTGAAATAAATAATTCCGGTACTTTGATACAAAAATTAATAACAATAGATCAGCGTGTTTATTGTATTTTTGTTTCCAATAACTGAATTAAAATGAATATAAATTATGTTTTTGCGATTCAATAAATTTGTATTACGACAACTAGATGGCAGTGGGTGTCATGTCTACATAAAAAAATCTAAACAAAGCTATGCCAAGCGGCGAGAAATGGCAACAACGGGATAGCAAAACCAGGAATTCCGACACAAAATTGCGTATACATATACGGTCAGGGCCTATCCAGGCATTCTTTAATCGAAGGTAAATATCATTCAAATATAAAGCGCCTCAATCTTGTAGACTTGCGGAGAGTTTGAAAACTTTAATTCTCCATGAAAGGGGAGACTTAAGGGATAGCTTTGTCATTTGTGAAGTTGTTATTGTGTGAGAAAGGAAAGTGAAGTTTAAAGTGTAATTTTAATATATTTTGAAGTATTAACGAAAAAGTAAGTATTTTTATAAATAGTTATATTATTAATAAAACTTAATACGAATTTTTTATTCCAGAAAATGAAGTGTTTCGTTAATAAATGCTTCTCATACGAAGAAATGAGGAAACCGGGAATTTCTTTCTTTCGGTAAGTTGGCATCTTTATTTTTGCTAAATAAAATAAGAAATACTTTATTTGTGATGTGCCTAAATGCCTTTTAGTGATTTATTTTATTGAAAAAGTATTAAAAAAGTGAAAAGTTCGGCATTGAATAAATGTAAACAAATCCGATGTTGACAGTTCAATGTTTACCATAAAATAGTACAGTGCCGGTGTATATAAAGTGTGTGTAAGAAAGTTTAAGGGACCGAATTTTTTTAATAGTGCAAAAAATACGTGAATTTCTATTAATTCTTAATTGTAAAAGTAAATGTTACGATCGTATATTTATATGTTAACTTTACAGGTTCCCACAAAATAAATGGTTGCGGGAAAAGTGGATTGTGGCAGCTTGCATCCGGTATTCCCAAGAATAAATAATATACAGTGAAATAAATAAAATGAAAATACATAATAAATAAATAAATATTTAGAAAAAAAAGACTGTGTTTTATTGCATATTTACAAAACTAATTCCATCAAACAACAAGACCCGCAATATTAAAAAATCTGCTTCTTTACGAATAAATGATATCACATATGAAAAATGGTTTTAAATGAACCGCTTCAATCGCATACTGAACTTTTAATTTAGCCCCAATGATTTACGCCATTTCTGTTGTGTTGCATGTGTGTGCGTTCTACGAATATATTGCCACAAAATTCCGACAGAATTTTTGTGTAGAGGCCTATCCAGTTCTTCTTCTATCTAAAGGTGCCCATACACAGGCGGACTTGGTCCGCGGACTGATACGCCGACTAGTCAAGTTGTACCGTGTATGAGGCAGTCGGCGGACTATTTTGATGGTTGGTGAGTTGGTTGGAAAGAAAATCAAAATATTTTGATTTTTATGGCCGGAGTCAATGGTTGATAGGTAAAGTTGGCAAGTTCTGACAACCGTACGTCAAAAAATTATTTGTTTTTGGTTTTGAACCGAGTGCTGCGATGTGTTCAACACAAAATTCCATTTCTCATTTTTATTCCATTTCTCATTTTTATTCCATTTCTCATTTTTATTCCATTTCTCATATATTTGCATTGTTTTCCTTTGATTCCTATTGATTTTCATTAATTTCTATTCATTTTCATTGATTTTTAGTCATTTTTCATATATTTTGATGCATTTTTATTCAATTTCTATCATATTTTTATACATCTTTAGACATTTTCATTTATTTTGATTCATATTTATACATTTTCAATTGATTTTCATATATTTCCTTGCATATTTATACATCTTTCATTGATTTTAATTCATTTCTCATATATTCTATTGCATTTTTATTCCATTTCTATTAAGATTTCTACATTCTTATTCATTTTGATTTATTTGCATACATTATTATTCATTTTTATACATATTGCTATTATTATTCTTATTATTTTTTGCCATATTGTCTATGATATGATGATTATTATAAACATTTTACTCTAAGTTCATTCTTATCATCATCATCATATCATTCTATTCTAAAAATATTTCTATTCTTCTATTATTCTAGCGGTATATTCTCTTTTGTATTTGGTAATATTTATTGTATTATGAGTATTTAATTTTATTACTTTATGGCCTATTTCCTTTCTTTTTGAGAAATTTTAGTTTAACATCTGCAAGGGGGCAGATGTTTTATTAAAAGGGGTTTAATACTTTTCACTCAGAGTACATTCCATTGATATTGCTATCATCTGTTCATACAATTTTATCTTATTTCGCACTAATATGTTAAAATTTTCTTATTTTTATTACATTTTATGAGGGGTTTTCCCATCTTTTATCCTAATACTCGTATATTCATATTGTACCATTTCTTTCTATAATACTTTTTTATTTTTCTTCTATTATTCTATTATTTTATTATTTCATTAATATTTTATTGCTATGTTATTATTTTAATACTAATACCTTTATTGAATTTACCAGAAATAAAACAAGAATTATCAGAGAATATAGTAAAAATAAACAATACGATGAAGAGATTTTTTCTGACTAGACTAGAACAGCCGACATGTGTTCAACACAAAAACCGAAAACAAATAATTTTTTTAATATACGGTTGTCAAAAATACTTGAATGTTTCATAAGAAGTTGGTACGTGTGTGGCGTGGTCGGCCAATCGGTCGGCGTACCAGTCCGCGGACCAAGTCCGCCTGTGTATGGGCACCTTAAGAAGTTGAAACGTGTGTGGCACGGTCGGCGTACCAGTCCGCGGACCAAGTCCGTCTGTGTATGGGCAACTTAAGACTTGTGCAGTAGCAAAATTGGTCCAAACGAATACAGCTATTATTGTGAAATTCTTTATTGCAAGTCTGCTCTGTCAAAAGCTTAGATTAAAGAAGTACTGGATAGGCCTCTACACAAAAATTCTGTCCAACTTTTGTGGCAATACATTCATAGAACGCACACACATGCAATACAACAGAAACGGCGTAAATAATTGGGGGCCAATTTAAAAGTTCAATATACGATTGAAGCGGTTCGTTTAAAACTATTTTTCATATGTGATATCATTTACGTGTAAAGAAGCCGATTTTTTAATATTGCGGATCTTGTTTGATGGAAGTAGTTTTGTAAATATGCAATAAAACACAGTATTCTATTTTAAAATATTATTTATTTTTTTTTATTTCAGTATATATTATTTATTAAAACATAATTATAAAGTGTGGAGGAGTATATAAAAATGAAAATTGCAAATTATTTGATTATATCAAAACAATTATGTGCACAAATTTAAATTAATTTCGAAAATGCAAAATGAATTAAATGAGAAAATGTGATATTATGTTTATGTTGAAATCAAACCACACCGCAACTCAGCAAATATAAATCTAATATATAAAATTCTCGTGTCACAGTTTTCGTTCCCATACTCCTCCGAAACGGCTTGACCGATTCTCATGAAATTTTGTGAGCGTATTGAGTAGGTCTGAGAATCGGCCAACATCTATTTTTCATCCCCCTAAATGTTAGGGGTAGTCCACCCCTGAATTTTTTTTTTTATTTTTTAGACAAAATTTTTAGTTTCTATTTTTTTATGATACAACATACAAAAATACATACAATCCTTAATTTTTACCCTTCAACGATCAACCCTCATTTTTTAATAGCCATTTTAGTAATTTAATCATTTTTTATCTCCGGTCGAAAACTGATCAATCGTCATTTAATTAGTTAACCTCGCCAGATGTCTTCAGGTGTCACTTCTGACCCAGTAAACAGCACGGAGTAGGGATGAGAACGAAGCCGGTCTCCTTTCTTTCTCACTCCCTACACAGTTGTCGGCCATCATTATTGTTTATACATCAAGTGTAGTAGTAACGTTGACAATTATTATTTTGCTATCTCAGTGTGCCGGTCTCCTTTCTTTCTCACTCCCTACACAGTTGTCGGCCATCATTATTGTTTATACATCAAGTGTAGTAGTAACGTTGACAATTATCATTTTGCTATCTCAGTGTAACTCTCATATAAACTTTTAATCATTCCTATTTTATCAATAATAATTAAATTATCAATTTTGAGTGTATTTTGCACGATTAGTTTATCAAGTGATTTTATAACCACAAAAGTACTCAACACGTGACACGAGCTTCCAATAACAACGGATTTTGTGTTGTAAGTATACTTTTTTTTATTTATATCGAAAATGTTGTTGATCTTATGAAAATCTTAATTCACGGAGTAGGGATGAGAACGAAGCCGGTCTCCTTTCTTTCTCACTCCCTACACAGTTGTCGGCCATCATTATTGTTTATACATCAAGTGTAGTAGTAACGTTGACAATTATTATTTTGCTATCTCAGTGTGCCGGTCTCCTTTCTTTCTCACTCCCTACACAGTTGTCGGCCATCATTATTGTTTATACATCAAGTGTAGTAGTAACGTTGACAATTATTATTTTGCTATCTCAGTGTGCCGGTCTCCTTTCTTTCTCACTCCCTACACAGTTGTCGGCCATCATTATTGTTTATACATCAAGTGTAGTAGTAACGTTGACAATTATTATTTTGCTATCTCAGTGTAACTCTCATATAAACTTTTAATCATTCCTATTTTATCAATAATAATTAAATTATCAATTTTGAGTGTATTTTGCACGATTAGTTTATCAAGTGATTTTATAACCACAAAAGTACTCAACACGTGACACGAGCTTCCAATAACAACGGATTTTGTGTTGTAAGTATAATTTTTTTTATTTATATCGAAAATGTTGTTGATCTTATGAAAATCTTAATTCACGGAGTAGGGATGAGAACGAAGCCGGTCTCCTTTCTTTCTCACTCCCTACACAGTTGTCGGCCATCATTATTGTTTATACATCAAGTGTAGTAGTAACGTTGACAATTATTATTTTGCTATCTCAGTGTGCCGGTCTCCTTTCTTTCTCACTCCCTACACAGTTGTCGGCCATCATTATTGTTTATACATCAAGTGTAGTAGTAACGTTGACAATTATCATTTTGCTATCTCAGTGTAACTCTCATATAAACTTTTAATCATTCCTATTTTATCAATAATAATTAAATTATCAATTTTGAGTGTATTTTGCACGATTAGTTTATCAAGTGATTTTATAACCACAAAAGTACTCAACACGTGACACGAGCTTCCAATAACAACGGATTTTGTGTTGTAAGTATACTTTTTTTTATTTATATCGAAAATGTTGTTGATCTTATGAAAATGTAATTTTAATTTAATTTTATTAAAAAAATGTAATTGAACAATTAAGATTTTCATAGTTTCCAAAAATTCAATCATTATGAATCTTTATTTTGAAATGTCAATGGAAATATTGGTTGTATGAAAAAATTATAAGAGACAATGTTTTCATAAAATTTAATTTTTTACTTTTGTTTGAAAAATTTTTCCATAAAACTTATATTTTTGTTAAACTTTCATAAATTAAAACTAATCATTTCAAAACTGTGGCAAAAATCCTGGCCCTAATTATACTTTTAACATTTTTCATCATTAAGTAATTTCAATAATTCTATTTATGTGTGTTTTGTACAGTGAGCAATGCCAAGAAAACGCAAAGGGGCTGATTTGAGCCGTAATACAAGTAAGTCTCGAAACTTGCGAAATAGAAGATCCGAAAGAAACGAAGAAGAAATCCAGCAACAAAATACTGATGCACGTGTCAGAATGGCGCAATTGCATCAAGAAGAGCCAGACGATACACGAGCTGAACGCAATGAAGTCAGAAGATTAGAACAACGACAATCACGCCGTTTCACAGTCAATAGACGCAGAACAAATGACCAACAACGACAACAGGTACATCGAGCATTTATATCTGATTCGTTCCTGCGTCTAGCATTCCAGTATGAGCCCGATATTGAATATTATGCTCATTCAAAAGTGGTAATTGGTGCTATGGACAAGGAATGTCCGCATTGTCATGCTCTAAAATTCAAAAATGAGCCAGCTGGGATGTGTTGCGCGTCAGGAAAAGTGCAACTACCTGAAATTGAAACACCACCTGAACCATTGAACGGCTTACTTATCGGCACGGATCCAGATTCTAACGTGCTCCTGAAGTCAATTCGAAGATTCAATTCATGCTTTCAAATGACATCGTTCGGTGCAACAGAAATAGTTCGAAATACTAATGCAAATGCTCAACAATTCAATTCTACATTCAAAATCAGAGGCCAAGTTTATCATAAAATGGGCTCACTGCTGCCAATGCCAAACGAACCACATAAATTTTTACAAATCTACTTTATGGGCGGCGAGGATTCCGGAAACGCACTTGCCAATCGCGTGAATGCACGTTGTGATTATAATAACCTTGATTCACTTTATGCCAGGCGCATCGTCAGTGAGCTAGATGCTCTTTTGAACGAGCACAACGAGTTGTTGAAAATATTCAAATCACATATGCACCAATTACAAAGCGATAATCACGCTATCGTCATTAATCCTGATAAAACACCAGCTGGAGAGCATATTCGTAGATTCAATGCACCCGTTGTTGATGATGTTGCTGGAATCATGGTTGGCGATTGTACAGCTGCACGAGAAATTGTGATTCGTAGAAGAAATAATAATCTTCAGTTCATTGCTGACACACATCGTTCATATGACGCTCTCCAATATCCGCTAATATTTTGGAAGGGACAAGACGGATATTGCATAAACATAAAACAACGAGATCCCGTATCAGGTACTTCATTGATTATTAATTTGATCATTAATCATTTAACAAAACAATTAAATTATTGAACGTAATAAATTTAAATTAATTTTTATGAATAAATTACAGGAGCTGAAACAAACAAGAACGTTAGCTCAAAGGATTATTATGCGTACCGATTAATGATTAGACGTGGCCTGGACAACGTCATTTTACGATGTCGTGAGCTTTGTCAACAATTCATGGTCGACATGTACGCGAAGATTGAGAGCGAACGACTACGATACTTACGATATAATCAACAAAAGCTGCGCGCGGAAGAGTACATTCATTTGCGAGACGCTATCAACAACAACGCCGACGTCGCCGAAATTGGTAACCATGTCATTTTACCATCATCGTACGTAGGCAGTCCACGTCATATGCAAGAATATATACAGGATGCTCTGACTTTCGTGCGCGAATATGGACGACCATGTTTATTTATCACGTTCACATGTAATCCAAAATGGCCAGAGATTACATCTTTGCTACTGCCTGGCCAAAATGCAATACATCGCCATGACATTACAGCACGTGTGTTCAGACAAAAGTTGAAGTCTTTAATAAGTTTCATTACTAAATCACATGTATTCGGTCCCACACGTTGCTGGATGTATTCGGTTGAGTGGCAAAAGCGAGGATTACCTCATGCACACATTTTGGTTTGGTTCATCGACAAAATCCGTCCTGAAGAAATCGATAGTATCATTTCTGCTGAAATTCCAGATCCATCCACTGACCAACTGCTGTTTGATATTGTTACAACAAACATGATTCATGGTCCATGTGGTACTCTTAATAGTTCATCGCCTTGCATGGCTGATGGAAAATGTACTAAAAATTTCCCTAAAGATTTTACCAATGATACGGTCACAAATGTCGACGGATACCCAATATATCGTCGAAGAAATCCTGAAAATGGCGGACAATCATTTATTAAAAATATCATCAACACAGACATTGATATTGACAATCGTTGGGTGGTGCCATATTCGCCTCTGCTGAGCAAGACATATAATGCTCATATTAATGTTGAGTTCTGCAGTTCTGTGAAGAGCATCAAATACATTTGCAAGTATGTCCATAAAGGCAGTGATATGGCTGTGTTTAGAGTGGAAAATACTAATGTGAATGCTCCTCCAATGAATAAAAACGATGAAATAACGCTCTACCAAATTGGTCGGTACATCAGCTCCAATGAAGCTGCTTGGCGTATCTTTGGTTTTCCAATTCATGAACGGGATCCAGCAGTTGTTCAGTTAGCCATCCATCTTGAAAACGGTCAGCGTGTATTTTTCACGAACGAGACAGCGATTGATCGTGCAATAAATCCACCTAAAACTACTCACTGCATTTTTTGAATTGTGTAATCGTGCGGATGATTTTGGTGCCTTTGCACGAACATTACTCTATTCACAAGTACCACGCTATTTCACATGGACTCAAACAAAAACATGGATGCCCCGCAAGCAAGGCTCACCAGTTGCTGCATGTCTCAATTTATTTAAATCAAACGCCTTGGGGCGATTATTTACAGTCAATCCAAGACACACTGAGTGCTTTTATCTTCGACTGTTGTTGGTTAATGTTACTGGCCCATTATCATTTCAAGATATACGTAAAGTGAATGGGCAACAATATCCAACGTATAAAGATGCATGCCTTGCACTCGGCTTGCTGGAAGACGACAACCAGTGGGAATGCATGCTTGCTGAAGCTGCATTGAACTGTACAGCAATACAAATTCGTCTACTATTCGCTATAGTGTTAACTACATGTTTCCCAGCCCGAGCACAGATATTATGGGAAAATCACAAAGATTCAATGACTGATGATATATTGCATCAACATCGTATACGGTGCCACGATCTAACCATAACATTCAGCGACGAAATGTACAATGAAGCATTGATTGCTATTGAGGATCTTTGCATTGTCATTGCCAACTTACCACTTAGTAATTTCGGTATGAATTCGCCAAATCGAACTGCATCTGATTTAATGAATACTGAAATGAATCGTGAACTGCAGTACAGTACTGTAGAAATGGCAGCGATTGTTGCCCGCAATGTCCCACTAATGAATGAGGAACAAAGAACCATTTATGATCGCATTATGCTCGCAGTTTCAGCTGGACAAGGTGGGTTCTTCTTTTTGGATGCACCGGGTGGAACTGGCAAAACATTCGTTATTTCGCTAATTCTTGCTGAAATACGATCAAATAATGGCATCGCATTGGCCGTTGCATCATCGGGCATTGCAGCAACTTTATTGGATGGAGGTAGAACAGCTCATTCAGTATTTAAGCTGCCACTAAATATTCAGAATAACCCTGACGCAGTATGCAACATTAAGAAACAATCGTCCATGGCCACTGTGCTGAAACGGTGTAAAATCATTATTTGGGATGAATGTACTATGGCACACAAACATTCACTTGAGGCGTTGAACAGGACATTGAAAGATATTAAAAACAGTGACAAACTATTTGGCGGAACTCTGTTGGTCCTTTCAGGTGATTTCAGACAAACACTTCCAGTCATTCCACGTTCAACATACGCTGATGAGATCAACGCTTGCTTAAAATCATCTCCATTGTGGCGTAATGTTGAAAAATTACAGCTAAAAATAAATATGCGCGTTCAAATGCTTCAAGATCCATCCGCTGAAACATTTTCAAAACAACTCTTAGATATCGGTGATGGAAAAGTTGCTATAGATGAAACTGGATACGTAAAATTACCGACCGATTTCTGCACAATCGCTGATTCGCAAGATACTCTCATTGAACAAATATTTCCCGATGTACACACACAGTACATAAATCATGAGTGGCTTGCAGAAAGAGCGATTTTAGCGGCAAAAAATGTAGACGTTGACAATTTAAATCTGAAGATACAAATGTTGTTGCCAGGGAACTTGGTATCATATAAATCTATTGATACAGTTTGCGACGACAGCGAAGCAGTAAATTTTCCCACAGAGTTTTTGAACTCACTGGATTTGCCAGGCATGCCACCGCATAATTTAAAATTAAAGGTTGGATCTCCAATTATCTTGCTTCGTAATTTGAACCCGCCCCGGCTGTGCAACGGTACGCGATTAGTCATTCAAAAATTAATGAAAAACGTGATCGAAGCCAGAATTTTAAATGGCAAGTTCAGAGGTGAAAATATACTCATACCACGGATTCCTAATATACCTACAGATGTGCCAATTCAATTCAAACGTATTCAGTTTCCGATTAGATTGGCATTTGCAATAACTATCAACAAATCCCAAGGTCAAACGATGTCTGTTTGTGGATTAGATTTGAGAACACCATGTTTTTCACACGGACAATTATACGTGGCATGCTCTCGAGTGGGTAAACCATCCAGTTTGTTTGTGTTAGCTAGAGATGGACTAACAAAAAATATTGTTCACGCTATAGCATTAAGAGATTGATATTGTTTAATAGTGTTACTGTCGTAATTGTTTAATTAATGATATATAATTTTAAGGAATAAATTATAATAACTTAAAAATAATGTTTGCCTTTTGTTATTTTTATATTCCCTCATCGTTCACAGCGCTCCATGCTTATTTCACGCATATACCACATTCTTACATACATACAATATACATATTCTAACATACATATATACTTACAATAAGTAAGCTATTTTGTGTCTACACTAGAAATGACTAGGAAATTATTTATATGGCAAAACAACGTTTACCGGGTCAGCTAGTTGTAATCTAAAACAAGCATAAGTACATACAAAAACCTTAATTATAATATAAATGTGTGCTTGTGAATGAAATTGTTTTTAGATAGGTTTGTGCATTTAAATTAAATTAAAAAGGAAAGCATTAATTACATAGAACATTACAATACATGAAGTTCTTGATAATATATAAGTTAATCGTATACAACATTAAAAGAAATGCTTTAAAACAAAAATAGAAAATGAAAAATTTAATATACTTAAATAATTAATAACTTATATTCTTAAGTATTAATGAAAAAAATGAAAACAATATTATTTAGTAAATGCATTATAATATGGTTTAATAGAGCAATCAAAACAAATTTATTTAACTAATAAGCTTACCGAAGAATAAACTTTATTTATTATAACACAATGAAAACAGCAATGGAAAATAGACAGAAAAATTCGGTCCCTTAAACTTTCTAACACACACTTTATATACACCGGCACTGTACTATTTTATGGTAAACATTGAACTGTCAGCATCGGATTCACAAATGACAAAGCTAACCCCCCAGTCTCCACTTTCATGGTGAATTAAAGTTTCAAACTCTCCGAAAGTCTACAAAATTGAGGCGGTTTATATTTGATTGATATTAACGAAATGTTTAATAAACCTAAAATAGAATTCCATTTCGTATCAAAAGATTGTACAAAAAATAAAAATGACCTATCGTTGTATTTAAATTGTATCTTTGTTTCCAGTAAGTGAATTAAAATAAATATAAATTATGCTTTTGCAATTAAAGAAATTTCCATTACGACACATAGATGGCAGTGGGTGTCATGTCTACATAAAAAATTTTTGACACTCGTATCCCCCCAGTAAATATTTGTTCACAAAATTTGCGTATACATATACGGTAAGGGCCTATCCAGGTATTCTTTAATCTAAGGTCAAAAGCTTTAATTTCAATTTGTGACACCGGAGAGAATAGTGCATTTTTAGTATCACAAAAAAAATAATAAAATTCAGTTTTTTTTGCGTACCAAGGTAATTTCAGAATTTATTTATAAGATGTGTTTACGTAAATGTAAATAAATATTTTGGTTCTAGATGAGGGTTGTTATTATAGTAAAGAATCGAAGAGATCTTGAATTGGGAAAAAACTAACCCAAACAAGAGAAGACATGGAATTTGATGCATCCGATGTGGAACTATATGAAAATAAGGATGAAATGGAGAATATAATTTTTGAGTAGTGAAGATTAAAATCTTCATCATAGAGCTACTAGAAAAAGAAGAGCTTTTTTTATCTGTAAGTCAATCAAGTGATAGTGATCGTTATATAACACGTGGCAGAAAGAGAGTACGATATATTCCAGGTTTTGAAACCGAAAGTGATTTAGACACTACAGATAGATCTGCTAATGAAGAAATTTTAACACAAAAAGCTGCTGATGGGACATTATAGGAAACAATGAAAGCTAGTGGAAATACTGGTAGATTTCCCGGTCATACCAAATTCAAAGACGTCTCAGGACCAACTTCGTATGCCAAAAGAAATATTATACTTGGTACTGTAAAGAATGCTTTTAATTTCAAAGTCGACGAAAGTATAATGGAATATATAAAATCATGCACTGAACTCGAACCTCGTAAAGTTTTATAAATATAAATGGTTTACCCTATTTGGGCAAGAATGAAGCCCGTGGATCAAATATTTCCTTGAGCGAGTTTGTTGTATAAAAAATCACAGCCATATTTAGGTTGTGAACGTAATATTATAACAGGCAATTTTTTTACAAGCCCATCACTTTCAAAAAGGTTACGCGTGAAAAACACTTCATTGGTTGGAACAATACGAGCAAATAGAAAAGAATTGCCTAAAATTGCAAAAGCCAAGAAGGACAACATGACACGGTTTTCCACACAACGTTATAAAACGAAGGACCGTACTCTTACTATTTATAAAAGCAAGCCCAATAAAAAAGTACTACTATTGAACTCAAAGAATCGAAGTGTAGAAATTGGAAAAAATAAAAAATGTCCCGGAAACTATAACATTTTATAATAACACTAAGTATGGAGTTGATATACTTTATCAATTAGCGTGAAAATATAGTACCAAAGCAGGCTCTCGCAGATGGCTCCTTCACGTATTCTATAATATCTTAGATTTAACAGCAATCAATGCTTGGGTTTTATATAAAGACGTCACTCAAGTAAAAATCTCAAGAAAAGAATTTCTTTTGCAATTGGCTGAAGAACTAAATGGCAACTATGACCATGAAGCCGAAAATACTTTCACACCTCTATCTAATATACAGAATCTTGAAAAACGGTTGAATTGTCAAGTTCAAGTGTCATGCAGGAGAAATATAATTAAGGGCGTCTGTGCAAAATGTAATAAAAAAATCTGCGGAAAATGTATTTTAAAAACAATATATATGCAAAAATTATTTTGAGTCAAATTGACTCATGTCAGGCAAAATAGGTATACGAGGTCTGTTCAAAAAGTATCACGAATTTTGAATTTCCGCGGGTTACGTATATTCGATTTTTTGTGGCGTTATGTTGGTACTCATGCCTCTCACTTATGCCGACAAGTTCGGCCACTTTGAATGTTCAGTTAATTATCTGCAGCTGCTTTGCTTGCCCGTGTTTTGGCTCGTCTTCGATTTTTTGCAGAATTGCCATGTCATGACTTTAATTACTTAGAACAGATAAAATCGAGCATTTCTCGTTGAATTGACAAATATTTAATAGACCATAAAGCATTAAACACAAAAGAGGCGAAATTTTTGCAATGCTACAAATGTACGCTTTTTCGGGCAAGGCTTTATGGAAATAACAAAGCCTTCTACTTATTAGTTTGAAGTTGTTCTGCAGGTTTTCTAATTGCAATATTTCCTTATAAAAATTCTACCTCATATCCTAATTTTTAAGTTTTTTTTTTGGACTTGTGGTTATAATCAATCAGCCCATTCAATATTTAAACGAAAGTACGATTGTTCCAATTTGCCACGATTGATTGAGCACAATATATTATTTACCTCTAACATTAAAATGTAATATATTGTAATTCTTTAGGTCAGGTTCATTCCACGTTTCAAATCTCCACTCTCTTATAACGTGCTCACCAAATATTTCTGAAAATAATGTGAATACTTTGTACTTCAATATGCGCTCATTCTTTATACAAACTGTTTACTCAAATATCTTGTTGAGATTTGATATGCTAGATTTTCCCATAGATATGATCTATTCAAATTTTTAAGCGAAAAAATTCCCCCAGGATTACCCATAAACTCAAAGCCAATACTAAGGCCATTTTCTGTAATCCACTTCGTAAACAAATCTAGTTTTCGAAAATCGTATACGGGTACACCGCTCGAGCTGAATCCAACAAAATCTATTAAATATAAAAGCCAGTGAATTCGAATACTCGAGATGCCACGGTTCGGAAGAGCTCCAATCATATCTAGATTTGTTCTGACGTCCTTCGAAAGAAAATAATTTGCAATAGATGGACTATTTATTCCACCCATTGGACAAAATCCTGTACTTGTCCAAAACCGATTTAAAACATACTCCTTATCTTTATTTACAATGTTTATAGATGTAGTTTTAATACAAAAAATGCAACAAGCATATATGAGCAGGCCAAAAGTAATTTTTGACATTAACATAGCAATTTCTTAAAATTAACAACAGTTTAAATTTATCGTACACGCAACTCCCAACGAAACTAAAAGGAAGAAGAACAGAATTATACTACTGCGACATTACAAGAGATGATATTTTATATACATGACGGCAGAAGTTACCTTTTTAACTGATATTTCACTCTATATATATAAGTAAATTCATGACGCTAAATTAACTTCTACCGGCAATAAATTGAACAACAAATGAAATTTGTAAAGATTTGGTCTCCACTGAATTCGGAAAACTTTAATTATTTATTTATTTAAGCTAACCTATTTCTAAGAAAATATAATATTTACATAATAACATAAACAAAAATATAATTTTATTTAAAAAAAATATTCTATACTAATATATTTTACAATATTTTTTTACATGCAGTTGCATTTTGGTTAGTTATTTATTTCGAAAGCATATATCTGTTGAAATTCTGTGCACTTTGCGTGGCTTTTGCGTTAGGATGTGTGTGCTTGACTCGGCCAGCGTGCTCAAATATAAGAGTCTCTTTCACTTTCAGCAGCCGAACAATAAACACGCTGATGTCATTGTTATTAACTTTTGTATCAAAGTACCGGAATTATTTATTTCACTTATTCCATAGCGGAATTGGTCTACAGCAATTTATACGGCAGTCGATTATACTCAACAGGTTATGGGCCCAGACCATGGCAAGTGAATAATAATATAAATCGAATTGAAAGAATTCGATTTATTTTATTATTAAGTGCCGGGCCGTGCAGTACACAAAAAGAGGGTTGCGTTGGTGCAAGAGAACGTAGGAACATTCAACGACGCAATATTGTGAAATATTGCGAAATATAGGGTTTTGCAATAAGAGTGATATGATTTCTAAGTGACGTTTCGGCCATTTGTAATATGATCTGTCATTTTTTTTCATTGTATTCAGTAATGTTTACAATTTCATCATGAAGAGATATACGCAAGAACAACGTTTACAAATTATTCAATTTTATTATCAAAATAATCGTTCTCCAATTGCAACGTTTCGTGCGCTTTTGCCATCTGAGTGGTGCGGTAAATAAACCAAACTGTCGACTCTGGTGCGAAGACAATCCACAAATTATTCATGAACACCCATTACATTCACCTAAATAGACAGTTTGGTGTGGTTTTTGGTCTGGTGGAATCATGGATCCGTACTTCTTTCGAAATGAAGCTGGTAACACCATTACTGTCAATGGAGAGCGGTATAGATCGATGATAACCAACTTTTTATAGCCGAAATTGGAAGAAGTTGATCTTGACAACAGCTGGTTCCAACAAGACGGGGCTACGTGCCACACAGAACGTGCAACAACCGAAATATTGCGAGAAAAGTTTGCAGATTCGATTATTTCAAGAAATTGTGACATTGAATGGCCTCCAAGAAGTTGTGATTTAACACCATTAGACTACTTCTTGTGCGGTTATTTGAAGTCATTGGTCTTTAGCAAAAAACCAGACACTCTCGAAGCTTTAGGAGGTAATATTGAAAGTGCTATTCATTACATACGACTTGATATAGTGGAAAAAGTGCTCGAAAATTGGGTTTATCGTATTCGTTCCAGCAAAAGAAGTCGTGGAGGCCATTTGATTGACGTTTTATTCAGAACTTAATTGTATCGATTGTACTTCACATTAAATAAAAACTATTTGAATTTCCTTAACAATTAGTGTGTTTTTTTTTAAAGAGAAATCATATAACTCTTTTTGGAAAACCCTATTGTTCGTTTTTTTTTTTGAATTTTTTTTTTTAGAATCGTGCAATAAATTCAGAAAACGAATTTGTGCGTTTCGGGTAAAACTTTTTGGTAGCAAAAATTTGCGTCACTTTTGCATTTCGTAGTTTTCTGTGTAAACGTTTGAAATCGTACGTAAATTCAAAAGAACGAATTTGTGCGATTTGGAAGAAACATTCCGGAACAAAGAACGCGTGGTAGAGCATTGTAAGTACGGTCGATCGAATGTGAGTGGACTGAGAAACAGTGAAGACAAAATTTTTCAGTGATCGTTTTTTGTTTTTCGGAAGTTGTTGTTGTTGCCGTGGGTCAAGAAAGGAACACATTTTCGTTGTGTTTCGTCATTGCGTAAAGCGAAAATTTGACAATTGGTTCTTTGAGACACAGTGTATTCGAGCGAAAATAAAACAAATATTTTCGTCATTTTTTTTTGTTGAATTTCGGTTTGGAAAAATTGGTGCGCAACGACAAGGGCGAATTTAGTGAATCTGTTTACGGTGTAATTCGAAGGAAAGCAAATGGAGAGTGATCGAGTGAACATTGAAAGATTGCAAGGTGGAAGCAATTGGCTAACATTGAAGTTTCAAATGCGCCAAGTGCTGGAGACCACAGATTTTTTTAAAACGTAGTGGACGGTACCGATTCGGCATCGACAATTGTGGCTCAGGATTATGTGACAGCAATGGTAACATGGAAAAGAGCGATGCCAGGGTAAGATGTGCAATTTTGACGGCGTGCAAAAAGCAGCCATTGCTGCAAATAATGAACTGTGAAATGGCAAATGCGATGTGGACAATGCTCAAGAGCAGATATGAGCAAGCATCAAAAGAAAATATTCTGTTTTTGCAACAAAAGTATTACAGTTTTACAAAGGAGCCGATGATATTGCAACGTGTATGTCGAAACTCATGGAGGTCATGCAGCAATTAAGGGACAAAAAAGAAGGTGTTTCTGATACAATGGTTATGACAAAGATTCTAATGTCTTTGCCAGCGGAATTTTTCATAGTGCTTGGGAATCGACGACTTCGGAAGATCGAACTATGGCAAATTTGAGTACGCGATTAATGGCAGAAGAGCTTCGATTGAAAGCGCAGGGACAAGTCGAAAATGTGGAAGCGTTGATGGCCAAGCGGAATTTTTCGAAGAAAACATTTAGTCCAAAGAAAAGTTTCTCGTCTGCACAGAACAACAAAAATAGGGGCGAGAGTGGCAACACCAGGCCAAAAGGTGATTGTTTTCTGTGCGGCGGAAGTGGTCATTGGAAGATCGGTTATCCAAGAAACAAGAAGAACAATTCGAACGACAACAAGAAACAGGACAGTGCGCCAAGCGATACATTTGTTGTCATAGCTCAATTTCGACTGGAGACAAAAACACTTGGGTGTTGGACTCGGGAGCTAGTGACCATATGTGTCATCGACGTGAATGGTTTGAGAACTTTGTGGACGCATCGTCACACATAACGGTTGGAAATGGTGAGAGGATTATGGCTCGAGGAAAGGGCGACATCAATATTCTTGCATTTAATGGTGATCAATGGATTCGCAGACGCATGGTGAATGTGTTGTATGTGCCGGAAATTCATCTGAATTTATTTTCGTCGGGAAGAGCAAGCGCTGCGAATTGCTGAAAGATGGAAACATTTTCGCAGTGGGAGTTCGACGCGAAAGGCTTTTTCAAATGCTGTTCAAAGTTGGGAAATCATCGGAGGTCGACGGAGCGACTGCAAATGTGGGGATCAAGAAAATGTCGTTTCAAGCATGGCATGAGCGATTGGGACATCAAAACGTCACACATGTAAGGAAATTTCTGCAGAGCAGCGAAATTGATTTTGTGGACGAAGAGTTTGCGTGCGAAGCCTGCGTCTATGGGAAGCATCATCGTGGCAGCCATAACAGTCGTGAGGAGAAGTCAAGGAATGCGGTGAAATTATTCATGCGGACGTTTGTAGGCGTCAAACAATGCAAACAAATTCAATTGGCGGTTCAAGGTATTTTTTTGCTTCTTAAGGACGATTTTGCACATTTTCGTTTTGTGTATTTTCTGAAGCAAAAGTCAAGATGACAGCGATGCGAATGCAGCGAGTAAATGGACATAGAATGCGCAGTTTTCGATCAGATAACGGGACAGAATTCGTCAATGCGGAATTGGAAAAGTTTGTCAATGAAATGGACATCGTCAAAATAAATGAGGCTGTAGCAATTTGATGTAAAGACGGCTTTTCTGAATGGCGATTTGGAAGAAAACGTCTACATGAGCGAACCGGTCGGATATGACGATGGCAGTGGACGAGTGTTCAAGTTGTTCAAGAGCTTGTATGGGTTGAAGCAGGTATCGCGCTGCTGGAACAAAAAATTTACGTCGTTCATTGGCAAAATCAATTTCGTGGCCAGTGAATCGGATCCATGCGTTTTTGTGTGCAATGGGAAAAATGGAATGATGATACTTGCGATATATGTCGACGACGGTTTAATTGCATCAGAAGACGAGAACGAAATTTCTTCAGTCATTAAACATTTGCGCAGGGAATTCGAGGTGAAAGTGTCCGAGCTCAAATGTTTTTTGGGGCTTGAAATCGAGCAGCGATCGGACGGATCGATTCACGTTAATCAGCAGGCGTATGCACGGAAGGTGCTCGACTGTTTTGGCATGGCAGATTGTAATGCTGTTGCTACACCATCGGACAGTGCACAAAATCTTGGCGATTTTGATACAGACAGGGAAGTAAATTTTCCGTATCGTGTCGGTAGTTTGATGCATTTGGCCGTGGCTACACGTCCAGACGTCAGTTTTGCTGTTAGCAGTGTAAGTCGACACTTGGAGAAACCGGCGCCGGCACACGTGAATGCGGTTTAACGCATTCTGAAATACGTCAAGGGAACGGCGGATATGGAAATCCGTTTTGGAAGCGAAATCGTGTTGGATTTCTGACGTAACAGCAACGCAGATTATGCAGCTGACATCGATACCAGGCGACATACGTCGGGATATGTATTCATGTTTGGCAACAGTGTTGTCAGTTGGGGCTCAGAGCGTCAAAAGTCGGTGGCGCTATCAACAACGGAGTCCGAATACATGGCGGCATCGCATGCAATAAAATAATTGGTGTGGCTGCGTCGATTGTTGTCCGAAATATGGTCAGCAGATTTGGACCAACCAACATTCTTTATGGACAATCAAAGCGCGATTCGACTCGTGAAGAATCCGGAATTTCATAGGAGGACAACGCATATCGACGTGCGATATCATTTCATCCACGAGAAGTACGAAGACGGGATCTTCGATTTGCAATACGTGGCGACGGATAAACAGGCGGCAGATGTAATGACCAAAGCATTACCAAGACAGAGGCATAAATATTTTTGCAAATTGATGGGCCTTGTGCCAAAGAAAGATTAACGTAATATTTTTAAGGGGAGCTTTTTTGTTTTCATTTTATTATTGACGTGTATTTTGGCATTTTTTTGAATTAGGGTAACTGGTAACTAAAAGTGGGAGTATTGAAATTCGTTGAGCGCACTCATTGCGGTTAAGTTTCAGTTTGACACTTTGCATGTCATTTGCGTTAGGATGTGTGCGCTACGCTCGATTCGGCAAGCGCGCTTAAATATAAGAGTCTCTTTCACTTTCAGCAGCCGAACAATAAACACGCTGATCTCATTGTTATTAACTTTTGTATCAAAGTACCGGAATTATTTATTTCACTTATTCCACAGCGGAATTGGTCTACAACAATCTATACGGCACTCGATTATACTCAACAATATCAAATAACTATCATGTCAATTTTGGGTAGCTTCCAAACGCTACCCTCCATAAAATGGTAGCAGACAGAACACTGAGTATGGTTTTTAACGTCTTCATAGCTCAAAACAAAATTTTCAAAATAACAAATATGTGTACTCAGGAATGTATTTTTGAAATAACTGGAAAGGTCATCTGTAGTTTCAATTAAATTTGTTAAGTTTACTCTCTTAAGAACATACATATATGTCCGCTTATACGAGTATTGTCGCAATACATGATGAAAACAAAACCATTATGAAATTATTGTATATATGGTTGTATCTATGAGCCTGTAAGGTACCTAGAGTGGGTTTGTTGTATATTTTCATATAAGTCCTATCAATAACTTATTTTACGTTTTATTACAATATTAAGCAAATATCTCAAACACAGCACACGCTCCAATTTCAATAATGACGTCTAGCAAAACCGACACGAGGGAGAGTCGTGCAAATTATTACTGCGTACTCTAATTTGCCCGATTAGCGCCAATATATAAAAGGCTTCGAATTAGATGTTGAAATACCATAGACTGTAAGATGTTCGAAATAAAATGGGATAATATAGTCTGTAATAAAATATGAATGAATAATGTTATTTTTATTTATAATTATATACATTATTAAATATATTTTTATTTTCGGAAAGTAACTGTATTAGAACAGCCAAGGAATCTTGGCTATATGGCACCTATTTTATTTAAGATCCCGTTAAGGCCAGAACACATTTCCGATGCGTAGCGATATCAATTACAAATGTAAACCGAGCTTGAATATACAGTGTTTTGTATGCTACTATTTCATTGAAAATTGAATTTAAAAGCTCTTCGAAAGTAAACAAAATTGACATGAAAATTATTATACTTATATTAAAAATAATATTATATATTATAAATCAAATATTTTTATATATATTGCACAACAAAAAATTCTATGCGTAAATATGTTGGTCGTTTGATGTATCGATACCAGGTTTAGGTATGAGTAAATAGAATTAACGCATACTTACACTTGGTAGCACCTAAAGGAACGACCAAAACGAAAGACAATTTAATCGTCGAATTAATTCTAGTTTCTAATTGTTCGTTTTCATCGTAATACTATCAGATCTTTGATTGAAGCTAATGCTATGGAACTTGTGGCGTATTTAGTAAATCAATTGAAGCACCAAGTAGAAGCTAAAAAATCGAATACACCTTTAAAGCTACTCACACATGCATACTGCTCAAAACCGCCACTTTCAGTTAGGCGCAATTTTATGTTTGTACATATTGCTTTGCCGAAATATGTACTCGTATATACATAAAATTGTCCCTATAATAACAACTCAAATTATTTAAATTAATTAAAATATCATACCTAAAAAACGTAAATGGGATAAAAGAGACACTCGATGGTATTAAGTTCTCCAAGGAGGGGGAAGGGAGAAAAAAAATATAATTATATATAGCTAATTCTGATACCTTTTTTTTAATGGTGGCCAAATCTACTAAAGAAATTATCATTGGCCAAGCTGGGAACGGCAGCAATAGTAATGTATCAAAAAAGAAATTTCTTGTTAATGCTGCCTTAATTACAAGTGCCATTTTTGTTATGCTTACTATCGGTGTTCTTGTTTTTAGGATGTACATAAGAAGAACATTTTCTGAAAATATTAGTAAAAGCAGCGCGAACATAAACAATGTCTGGATGGACCATAAAAAATGTCTAGTAATTTCATTTCAATTCAAACTTCTGAAATGGATAAATTTAAGAAAAAAAATAAAAGAATAAATATGTTGAATTACGTTTATTGGAGTTGTTGAACGCAGTTACGATATTTTTTATTATCGTTTCGTCATTTGTCTGCGATCAACAATTACATTTATGTTCGTTGATACAAATGATATTTTTCACTTTGTGGTTTCATTCAACAATCCGAAATGCAATTTTGTGAGCGATTACAATTTCACTTTACATTTTCGGATTCAATAAAAGAAACGGGTAAAAAGGTTAGATCATTTCTAATATTATTTAAAACAAAAAAAAAGAAAGAAAATGAAGGGGAGAAAGAAAAAGAAGGAAAAGAAAAAAAGTTGTTTATTGCCATATACCATAGCCAGTCATGCATTCAAATGAGAAGAAAAAAAGAGAAAAAAGAAAGGAAAAGAGAAAAAGAAAGATGGAAAGGCAACCAAGAAGAAGAAAGAAAGGAAGAGGAATCGTTGAATTCACATTCTTTTTATTCTATCTTCGGCTATCCTTATGTCATTCACTCTATAAATTTCATGCTTTTATTAACATTTTTTGAAAAATAAACCAAAAGTTTAATTATTAATATATATAAATAAAGAATAAATTGTTTCCCTTTTTTTTCTTTTGTATTATGTAATATGATTTAATGTAATTTTTATTTAATTGTAAGTATATATTTTTATGGTGTAAGTTCTTATTTTATTTAAAAGGGAAACAATTTATATATAACTCATATTCTTCTATATTTTCTTTAATATATACAATATATTTTTATTATTACCATATTTTTTCCAAATTGTGTGAAATTATATAATTTTCCTTTTTTCTCTAATTCTAAATAATTAACTTAAATCCATACACTTTTTTAAAGGAAATTAATTATTATTTATTTTAATTTTTGTTAATAATAACGAAAATATATATATAAGGCAATTTTATAAATGTGGTAAAAAGAAATGTATATACATGCATGACAATTAATTACTATTTCCTTATGCCGTCGTACCCATAGGTTCCTAGAGATGATCATCGATTTTTTTCCAGTAACAAAGCTCAGCCTCTCTGAGATAACTTTTGTCTTCAACAATTGTACTATTATGTATAATCTTATCTTATCTGTTTTAAACGTTTTTAAATAACCATACTTAATAAATATGTTTCTGCAACGGTTACTACTGCCATCTTTTGATTCTATTGGAAATACTTCTATTTATTTCGTAAGCTAATACTGCATCGTCAGGATCTTAGATCATAAAACAACTGGATAGGCATCTACACAAAAATTCTGTCAAAATTTTTTCGAAAATACATTTGTAAGAACTCACGCACTTACAAAATAACCTTCCATGAAACATTTTGTATTCTGAAATTAAAACTTCCTATTTACTGTCATGAAGACTAAAACTATTTATGCAAATATATTTTATTATACTTAGTTGTTCGTAAACTATTCAAAATTTAATAAAACCGCACTCAAACTTCCACTTCGCGCTAAGAAACTAAATGTCGTCAAAAGTATGCAAGCATTTCGGTATGCTACCACTTCATGGAGAATGGCGTTTTAAAACTCTCCGAAAGTGTACAAAGTTGAGGCGCTCGAATATTGATTGATATTTACAAAATAAATAATTAACCTAAAATACAATTCCATTTCATATCGAAAGATTGTACAAAAAATAAAAATTGCCTGTCGTTGTATTTGAATTGTATTTTTGTTTCCAATAAATGAGTTAAAATGAATATTAATTATGCTATTGAAAATCAAAAAATTTCTGTTATGAAAACTAAATGTCAGTGGGTTTTATGTCAACATAAAATTATCTACACAAAAATATGCAAGCATTACGATTTCTTGCCGCTTTGCAATAATTCAGACAGAAAATTGCGTATACATATACGGAAATTTGACGTAGGGGCGTATTCAGGTATTCTGTACTTTAAGGGCATAAATATTCCAGAACCGGCGAGAAATCGTATCGCTTGCATGGAATTTGTGTTCTATATATTTAATTTGAGGTGTAAACAAAATATAGTATTTAGAAAGAGATGAAATTGTCATTATGTTGATATAATATTTAATATATATGATCCAAATTCACTGGATAGGCCTCTACACAAAAATTCTGTCCGAATTTTGTTGCCAATACTTTCGCAGAACGCACACATATGCAATACAACAGAAACGGCGTAAATTATAGGAGGCCAATTTTAAACTTCAGGATGCATTGAAGCGGTTCGTTTAAAACTATTTTCATATGTGACGTCATCTATGCGTAAACAAGCAGATTTTTTAATATTGCGGATTTTGTTGTTTGATGAAATTAGTTTTGGAAATTTGCAATAAAACACAGTATTCTATTTTAAAATATTATTTATTTATTTATTTCACTATATATTACTTATTAAAACATAATTATAAAGTGGGGAAGAGTATATAAAAATATAAATTGCAAGTTATTTGATTATATGAAAACAATTATGTGCACAAATTAAAATCAATCTCATAAATGCAAAATGAAATAAATCAGACAATGTGATATGTTTATGTTGAAATAAAACCACACCGCAACTTAGTAAATATAAATTTTAATGTTAAATAAGCATAAGTAGATACAAAAAGTTTAATTATATATAATATAAATGTGTGTTTGTGAATGGAAATTGTAATTTAAATAGGCATTGTGCATTTAAATTAAATTAAAAAATAAAGCATTAGTTAATTAGAACATTACATCAAATTCTTTATAATATAGAAGTTAATCGTATACAACATTAAAGGAAATACTTTAAAACAAAATTACTAGATGAAAAATTTCATGTATTTAAATAATTAATAACTAGTATTCTAAAAAAATTGAAAACAATATTATTTACTAAATGCATTATAATATGGTGTAATAGAGCAAGCAAAAGCACAAATGCAAACAAATTTATTTAAATAATAAGCCTACCGAATATACGTTATTTATTTGAACACAATGAAAACAGCAATGGAATTCGTTCCCTTCAACTTTCTTATGCACACTTGACGTACACCGGTACTAAACTATTTTTTGGTAAACGTTGAACTGTCAACATCACATTTGTTAACATATATTGAATGACGAACATTTCACTTTTTAACCTCTTTTTGGATTTTTGTTATTTTGTTTAGTTGGCCCCCAATGATTTACGCCGTTTCTGTTGTATTGCATGTGTGTGCCTTCTACGAATATTTTGGCAAAAAAATTTGGACAGAATTTTTGTTTAGAGGTTTATCCAGGTCTTCTATAATCTAAGGTCCAGGTATTCCTTAATCTAAGGCCTATACATATACGAAAATCTGACATTAGCGGTTTAGCAATAGTTGTTTAAGGTTATTACCGAAAAATAGATTTATTTTAATTTTGCAGTTGTTGTTCAAGTTGGGCCTTACATTTGAATGTTTTTGTTATGTAGTGGCAGGATTGACAAAATAAATAAGTTATATGTAATTTTGGACGACAGTCGGGAATTTGTGACATGAGCTGTATTCGTTTGGACCAATTTTGCTACTGCATTGGTTGTGTATCTGTCATCATCAAGTTTATCTCGAACAGAGCAGGAATTTTCAGCTGGAGTTACGCATACAATGTACGGTAGGTGGATTGTAGTTGCTACAGTGAAAATAGATAAATTTGCGGGTTCGTTGGTTACTTAGATTAAAGAAGAACTGGATAGGCCTCTACACAAAAATTCGGTCGAATTTTTGTTGCAATACATTCGTAGAACGCACACACATGCAATACAACAGAAATGGCGTAAATCATTGGGGGCCAAATTAAAAGTTCAGTATGCGATTGAAGCGGTTCGTTTAAAACCATTTTTCATATGTGATATCATTTATTCGTAAAGAAGCAGATTTTTTAATATTGCGGGTCTTGTTGTTTGATGGAATTAGTTTTGTAAATATGCAATAAAACACAGTATTTTTTTAAAATATTTATTTATTTATTATGTATTTTCATTTTATTTATTTCACTGTATATTATTAATTCTTGGGAATACCGGATGCTGCTGCCACAATCCACTTTTCCCGCAACCATTTATTTTGTTTAGATACAAATTTATTGTTTAAATTAGATTTAAAAATCTAAACAAAGCTATGCCAAGCGGCGAGAAATGGCAACAACGGGATAGCAAAACCAGGAATTCCGACACATAATAGCTGTATTCCATTGGACCAATTTTACTACAGCGCTGTAGACTCTCAATAAAATGAACATATCAATACAGCAGTAAAATGCAATAACACAATAGTCACCAACAATACAGAGTTTATTCACACATAAACAATAAAAACAAAAATATGACATTTCAACATAACCAACGAACCCGCAAATCTATCTATTTTCACTGTAGCAACTACAATCCACCTACCGTACATTGTATGCTTAACTCCAGCGGAAAATTACTGCTCTGTTCGAGGTAAAGTAGATGATGACAGATACACAACTAGTGTAGTAGCAAAATTGGTCCGATGGAATACAGCTAATGCAGAACTAAGAGCCGTCAGACGTAACAAAAACGGAACTCATTGACGGCACTTATTGAGTTAGTTACTTGGGTGATACGTAATTCTTTCGAGACTAGACCTGACCGACCACACGACGAAGGTATACATACACGAAGCATTTCGAAAGAAAGATAGTACTTTTTACGAATGCATTAGAAGAAAAAAAAAATGCACCATTTTTTTCTCTCGACTAAATAAAAAGTGTTCATTCGTCAAATTCTAAATTGATGATGACATTCCACAAACGTATAATGTGTCAAATTATTTAAACTTCAACTTTGTTTTACATGTATTTTTTATGATCCAATTTTTATTTAGTCTCTCCTTTTAGTTATATATAATAATATCATTCGTATGGTCACATTTGATGTCTTTACTTAAATTCTTTGTTTTTATATTTTATTTACGATCTATTTTTATTTCGATCTGTTATTTTGTTTATATATATAAAAAAACATATATGCAAATGAATTAGTCCGTTTGTAAAGACTATTATTTGCATGATCACTTTTTATACATTTATTTCAACGCCAATTTTGGTTTTATATTTTATTTTTATTTTTACGATATATTTCTATAGAGATCTTCCCTTTTAATTTGTATTTATGTATAAGTTATATAAAGCATATAATAATAAGAGTATTATTACTTAAGTAAGTTTACTTATATATAAACCAACAATTTTTATTCCGTAATTTTTTTCCTATACAAACTTTTTTTTAAAAAGTAATGCGATCATTTTGATAATTAGAATAACCAGTTTAATGTGATTTTTATAATTATAGTCTAATGGATTTAAAATTTAACTTTCTGTTTGGAAAAGAATAAATAAAAAATAACGTATGGTTCGTAAATAGAATAGGTTGGTGTCAAAAATAATAGTGACACTTTAATAATCCAGCCAGAAGTGTCCAAGGCGGAACGTGGCAAATGTCTACTGGTGATCAACAGCATCTGGATCACCACTATGGATTAAGATTGCTTCCTTGCTCACATACATTTTTTTTTATTTTTTTATTTCTTTAATTTTAAATGAATTTTCGTCGTACCGCGATCAAGTTCTTTTTCTTTTTTCATTAACTTTCCCATTTTTTTTCTTGTGTTCGTTTCACCACTTTATCCCTTGGAAAACGGATCGGCGTTTGTCCAAATAGAGTAAATAAAAATCCCCATAACTGGCATGATATATTAGTTAAGTTCAAAAATTATATAATTCACTAAATTTAAGTGCCAAATTAAACAGAGCCCCTCCACATCTACCGCATATTCTGGTACACAAGCTTCAAAGACACTCACTCGTTTTCTGAGTGTTTAAGATACTCCTCTGCGACTTCCCGGCCAAACAAAAATTTTGCTCCCACCCAAGCGCAAAGAGGTCAGCCATTTTTTTGGTTAACATTTTCAACCCTCCTTTTCGGTTTCCCGCGCAAATTCACAAAATTACAAGTTTTCCTCGAATTATAGGAAGGACAACTCCGCAAAATTAGTTAATTTAAATTAATTGGTTTGAAGTTTTACTCCACGCCAAAATTTTAAAATTAGGACCTTTTCTCTTTTTCTTTTAATAAGAATTGCTACTTTTCCTGTTGAGCTACCAAAAATTCATTTAACATTCTTATTGTTACATATTTCAAGAAATTCTTAAAAATCCCATGTTTATATTTGGAATTACAGAAAAGATTAAATAGAATATATACGCTTCCAATCGAAAACGAAAACCTACTTTATTTTTTGTTAAAAATTACAATAAAAATTTTTTATTGTAACTTAACTATATCTCACTTCACACTGTTTATATTTGGTTAATTTATCAAATCAAACGATTGGTAAATATTTAAAAATTTTTAGTAAACGCGTTTCATTGGCCGTGGTTGTAATGATAGATTTATTAAGTAATTTTAACATCGTATCTCCTAAAACGTTCAAACAAATTAGTACTGTTATGCAATTCTTTACTGCTTTGAACGCAGTTTTTTTTACATTTTTATTGAATAAATTTGGATTTGCGTTTTCTTTAAAAAAAAAGACACTTTCTTCTATAGTTCAAACTTGTTCACAACTGTAATCTTCATCTTCAATTATTTTATTGTTTTTCTGGAAATGAAAGACATGCCCTTCATAATATTATATAAACACTTGATTTTTATATTATGAAGGGCGTCTTCCAATAAACTTAACCATTTGCATGAAATTCATAGTTTTCCTTCGATTGAGATGAAGCATCTGAGTTGCAGTTTTTTAATATCTTCATAAAATCGATTTTTTTAATGTATTGTTTTCTATCCACAAAACAAGCTTTTTCAGCCTGGGTTCTGGGATTCTTAATTGTTTACCCACAACCGTCGCACCTTCATATGAAGACAATAAAAACTTGAATTTTTATATCCAAAGAAATGACTTTCTTTTTTTTAGTTTTGGTTATCGACATTATGGAAGACTGGACTAAAATCTTCGGTTATGAAATGAAATTTTGAAAATTACATGTTTTTTTATTGTTTCTAAATCATACAACAAATATAGGTATTAAATCGTACATCAAATTGAAATTGCTTTTTCTTAATTGAAACGAGATTCAATTCGGGGAATTTAGAATTACCTTAGTTGAACCGTTAATGCAATTCCAAAAAATATTCAGAAGTTTCTAAAATAAAATATTTTTATTCGATTTATAAGTTAGCCTCGTAAAATGGAAAAATCGCGTAAAAACATTATTTTTGACATCAAAGGTGGTGCACTAAGAATGCATTTATTTTATAGACAGACATTGCAGCATCCGACAAAAAAAAACGTTTGAATATATAACCTGATATTTAATTATAAAAATGTTTACATTTATAAAAGAAATTAATTAAATTTGATAAAAAGTTCGCATTAATTTTGTTTTGTTTCGAAATTTAAGGCAATTCTGATATAAAACTTCAAAAGCATCACATGCCTTGAAAAGTTTTCTTCGCAAAAAAATTCGAAGTTCGGCAAATATTAAACCGGATTGTTTGTTCATAGAGTTCCAACGCTGCTAATATTCAATCGATACGACGTGCAAATATCTACAAGAAATTCCATATTCATCACTGCTAGCATATTTTAATCATAAAATACTGATTCATATTGATCAACAATTGATTTCAAGTTCAGCAGCTATATCTCCTGCTGTTATATATTCACCCATCTAAAATATTAAAAATGAATGTTTTATTATTTAAATACATGCCAACGTATTTCATAAACATACTTTACTAATAACAGTAGCCATACCCAAGCGTTTATTTTCTATCTCGTTTGGATAAAGATCTTTATACCATAACTCATAATTGCTAAAATTTGCACAATTTATGAAACACTGAGAATTTGAAGAAGACGATTTGCACACCATTCCAACGTATGAATCCAGCAAATTCTTCTTCAAACCGACTAATTTGTGTCCTCTTAATGTATTCAAAACATTTTTGTTAGTCAAAAACATGGAAGTATTGAAAGCACACGAATGTTTAAATTTTGACGGCACATGATGTATACCAATATCATTTTTCGAAGTTGAATCAAGAACTATTCGCATACTTAATAAATATATGATAAACAATATAACAGCAAACGTTGCAAACAAAAATTTACATCAGTAGCCTTAAATTATTTTGCGGAGGAATTTAACACAGTTACGACGCCAATTAACTACTGAACTTCAAATACTAGCTGTATTCGTTCGGACCAATTTAGCTACAGCGCTGTAGCCTCTCAATAAAATGAACATATCACTTACAGCTGTAAAAGCCAATCTCACAATAGTCACCGACAATACCGAGTTTATTCACACATAAACAATAAAAACAAAAATATGACATTTCAACATAACCAACCTTAGATTAGGTTGGTTATGTTAATCAACATAGGCCCTGACCGTATATGTATACGACATTAGCTGTATTCCATTGGACCAATTTTGCTACCACACTAGTTGTGTATCTGTCATCATCTACTTTACCTCGAACAGAGCAGTAATTTTCCGCTGGAGTTAAGCATACAATGTACGGTAGGTGGATTGTAGTTGCTACAGTGGAAATAGATAGATTTGCGGGTTCGTTAGTTATGTTGAAATGTCATATTTTTGTTTTTATTGTTTATGTGTGAATAAACTCTGTATTGTTGGTGACTATTGTGTTATTGCATTTTACTGCTGTATTGATATGTTCAGTTTATTGAGAGTCTACAGCGCTGTAGTAAAGTTGGTCCAATGGAATACAGCTATTATGTCGTATTACGAATGAGTGCCGTCTATGGACTTGAATGACAGAACCTTAGATTAAAGAATACCTGGATAGGCCCCTACCGTATATGTATACGCATTTTTGTGTCCAACTTATTGCCAAGCGGTGAGAAATGGCAAAAGCGGGGTATTTTTGTGTATATTTTTTTATGTAGACATGACACCCACTGCCATCTAGTTGTCGTAATACAAATTTATTGAATTGCAAAAGCATAATTTATATTCATTTTAATACACTTATTGGAAACAAAAATACAATTTAAACACAACGACAGGCAATTTTTATTTTTTTGTACAATCTTTTGATATGGAATGGAATTTTATTTTAGGTTTATTATTCCTTCCGGAAATATAAATCAAATATAAAGCGCCTCAATTTTGTGGACATTAGGAGAATTTTCAAACGCGCCATTCCCAAGTAACGCACTCGGAACTCATTCAATAAGTTCCGTCAATGAGTTCCGTTTTTGTTACATCTGACGGCTCTTAGTTCAGGATTATGTCGTATTACGAATGAGTGTCGTCTATGGACTTGAATGACGGAACTAACTGAACTCGAAATGAATTTAGTGTGAATGTATTGTAAATTTACATTTCTATTAGTTGTCAAAATAACCAATTGCTAATTGAATGTTGCGGCGACACAAGTTTTCCTCGTGCGTAAAATAAAGAAACGTAATAGTACATTATATTAATTAAACTATATTTTCATTTCTATTAGTTGAAATTTAACACAAAACTTGTTAGAATTGTAAATTTTCATTTCTATTAGTTGTGAAATAACCAATTGCTAATTGAAGGTTGCGGCGACAACAAGTTTTCCTCGTGCGTAAAATAAAGAAACGTAATAGCACATTATATTAATTAAACTATATTATTAGAATTAAAATATATAATAAATAATAATATTATTAAAAGGGAAATGTCCAAAAGAGCGTACGATAGGGAAGTCGCGAACGAAATAAAAAGAAAATTAGTATGCGCAGTAAAAAAAAAAAAAAACTTGTTGATTTGCGTATACCGGTGCAAGGTAATATAATTGAAACCGACAATTCCATTGAATATCTTGAAAGTTTGGATAAAACAGAAGAAAGCTCCAGCACTCCACAAATACAACATTATTCCACTGAATATCTTCAAAGTTCGGATGAAACAGAAGAAAGCTGCAGCACGAGTTGATACAGGCCGAGTTGATAAATTCAAACTATTTGATGAATCGCTTTTAGAAGCAAGTGAAGACGTGAAAGTAGAATTGGTATGATCATATTTGTGATATTATTACAAGTTATCATTTTAATGTATGTACTATATTGATCAACAGATAGATATTTTTATGAAGCAGTCGGGAACAGAATTGAAAAAGTTTTTATATGCAACGTGCAAAATATTGTTTACCGAAGAATTGGCCTCCAAATTTACATTTGATGGGAGGCAGGCAAATATTGGCTTCAAGGACCTGAATGTGTCAAAAATAATGAAGAGTAAGCATAATCTAAATTATTTTTAAATCTATGATAACATAACTAATAACTATTTTTTAATATAGATTGTGCATTGGATAAATTTCCCTTCGTTAGGGAAGATGATATAAGTAAAATTTTGAGGAGGTTTTTTTATACCACAAAAGACAAAATATCGAGTTCCTAGAAATTGAATAGGTTTTAAGTTTTTTATATGGTTATATAGCTAGAAGAGGCTATTTTATTTAATTTTTTGTTATTAATTTTTTAATGTTATGAAAATATATTTGATTACAAAAAAAATTAAAAATATTTAACTATAATGAAGACCCAAGTAACGCAAGTTACGGAAATAAAGCTATTTAACGGCACTCTGACGGAACTCTATTCCGTCATATAATTACGAATTTGTTCAAGATGGGTTCAGAAACGGTTCAGAAACTGTTCGTGCTTTGTCGCTACAAGCCGGAACTCGAAAATTTTTTGCTTTCATGTATGGGTGCACCCATACATGCAATTTCATGTATGAATGCACCCATACATGAAAGCAAACTAATTGTTTGAGCATCGGCTTTCACAGACAAAGAACGAACAGTTTCTGAACCGTTTCTGAACCCATCTTGAACAAATTCGTAATCATATGACGGAACACAGTTTCGCCAGAGTGCCGTTAAATACCATAATTTCCGTAACTGGTGTTACTTGGGTTCTCCATGAAAGTAGTGACATACCGAAAACAGCGGGCTATTTTTAACATTTCTCAGTTGTTTTTTTTTGCGGTTCGGAAAGTGTTTTTAAAAGTGTTATTTCCATCTTTTTAGAAGTATTTACGGAAAAGTAAGTATTTATACAAATTGTTATATTATTAATAAAAGTTAATACGAAGTTTTTATTTCAGGATATGAAGTGTTTTGTGAGAAATTGCTTCTCATACGAAAAAATGAGGAAGCTGGGAATTTCTTTCTTTCGGTAAGTTGACATATTTATTTTTACAAAACAAAATAAGAAAAACTTTATTTGTGATGTGCCTAAATGGCTTTTAGTGATATCTTTTGTGTAAAAAGTGGTTAAAAAGTGAAAAGTTCCGCATTGAATAAATGTAAACAAATCCGATGTTGACAGTTCAATGTTTACCATGAAATAGTACAGTGCCGGTGTATATAAAGTGTGTGTAAGAAAGTTTAAGGGACCGAATTTTTTTAATAGTGCGAATAATACTTCAATTTATGTTATTTTTTAATTGAAAAAGTAAATGTGACGATCGAATATTTATATGTTGAGGAGGATAATGAACATGTAATATAAAAACATGATTGATATATAATTTTGCATTAATTACTTTTATTTTCTTGGTTCCTAATAGCAGCACTGAAAGCGAGGACTCGTCAACAAAGAAAGTAAGTAATTGTATACATGTATTATAATATTTTCTCCTATGCCCATTGAAATCATTGTTTTCTATTGATTCATTAAATTATTATGTTTTAATAAATAATATATAATGAAATAAAAAAATAATGTATTAAAATAGAATACTGTGTTTTATTGCATATTTACAAAACTAATTTCATCAAACAGCAAGACCCGCAATATTAAAAAATCCGCTTCTTTACGCATAAATGACATCACATATGAAAATGATTTTGAACGAACCGCTTCAATAGCATACTGAACTTTTAATTTGGCCCCCAATGATTTACGCCATTTCTGTTGTATTGCATGTGCGTGCGTTCTATGAATGTATTGCCAACAAAAGTTGGACAGAATTTTTGTGTAGAGGCCTATCCAGTACTTCTTTAATCTAAGGACAGAACTAACTGAACTCGAAATGAATTTAGTGCGAATGTATTGTAAATTTACATTTCTATGTGCTTGTTTCCACTGGTGGACTTGACCTCGTTTTTAGGGGAGAGGAAGAGTGCGGGTCGGGGGGAAATAAACCAAAAACTTTTGAAAAATATTTTGCGTTCAACCGTTCCGTTCCATGTTCTACCTTACAATCGTTTCATATATGTCAAATAATATCATAATGTTCGAGCTGCCGAGCAAGAAGGTTGTGTTGTGTTAAAAAAATTGCTGCCGCTGTCTGCAGTGTTCCGATTCCAAACAGACCTCTACCGATCTAACTCATAAAAATCAGTTGCCACCATCTTGAAAATGTCAAATAAATTTATTTTTCAACCGGATCAAGTCCACCAGTGAAAACACGAAGAGCTCAAGTCAACCAGGTCAAGTCCACCAAGTGGAAACATGGTATATTAGTTGTCAAAATAACCAATTGTTAATTGAATGTTGCGGCGACTAAAAGTTTTCCTCGTGTGTAAAATAAAGAAACGTAATAGTACATTATATTAATTAAACTATATTATTAGAATTAAAATATATAATAAATAATAATATTATTAAAAGGAAAATGTCCAAAAGAGCGTACGATAGGGAAGTCGCGAACGAAATTAAAAGAAAATTAGTATGTGCAGTAAAAAAAAACAACCTAGAATTCACACTTGTTGATTTGCCTATGCCGGTGCAAGGTAATATAATTGAAACCGACAATTCTATTGAATATCTTGAAAGTTTGGATAAAACAGAAGAAAGCTCCAGCACTCCACAAATACAACATTATTCCACTGAATATCTTGATGAAACAGAAGAAAGGTGCAGCACTTCAGAAATACACCAATTGAGAGAAGATTTGCAAAGAATTGCAGTGGACACGACCATTTGTGGACGTACTATGAGTAAAATACTTGCAGTATTACATCAGTATTTCCCGTGGCTCCCATCAGATGTTAGATCATTGAAGAAAACACCAAGAAAAGCTGATATTTGCATTTAATTTTTAATTTTTTTTTATTAGAAGAGAATATTTTATTTAATTTTTTGTTATTAATTTTTTAATTTTATAAAAATATATTTGATTACAAAAAAAATAAAAATATTTAACTATATGAAGAGTTCAGAAACTGCCGGCACTCTGACGGCACTATGTTCCGTCATCTAATTACGAATTTATTCAAATTCAATAAATTCTAATTACTCAAACATCTAATTGTTTGAGTTGCAGCTTTTACAGACAAAGAACAAACAGTTTCTGAACCGTTTCTGAACCCATCTTGAACAAATTCGTAATTAGATGACGGAACAGAGTGCCGTTAAATAGCTTAATTTTCGTAACTGGTGTTACTTGGGCACTGATTACTTTGTGGCATATCAGTTATGTTAGTTTCTTTTCTATCCTTTTTTTTTGGCTTTTCCATTGTCCTTGTTTGTAGATTATTTTTCGTGATGCACAGTAGTTGCATTAAATTCTAGTGGTAGCGGTAAAAGATAATAGTAGTTTTCTGCTGCTCTTATTTAGATTTTTTTTTGGTTTTTTGTTTTGTTTTATGCAATATATTTGTCTTTACGCACATACTGTAATACAATATAATTTTTTTTATTACAATTTTTATTATGCACGCACACTTCTCCTTTTTAAATTAATTATATTTTGTGATGATTATTATTCAATGTACACATTTTTTTTTATTTGATGAGCTTTTTTTTGGAATTGGTCAGATCCCAAGTAACGCAAGTTACGAAAATAAAGCTATTTAACGGCACTCTGTTCCGTCAGCTAATTACGAATTTGTTTAAGATGGGTTCAGAAACTGTTCGTTCTTTGTCTGTGAAAGCTGATACTCAAACAATTAGTTTGCTTTCATGTATGGGTGCATTCATACATGAAATTGCATGTATGGGTGCACCCATACATGAAAGCAAAAAATTTTTCGAGTTCCGGCTTTTACAGACAAAGCACAAACAGTTTCTGAACCGTTTCTGAACCCATCCTAAACAAATTCGTAATTAGCTGACGGAACAGAGTGCCGTCAGAGTGCCGTTAAATAGCTTTATTTTCGTAACTTGCGTTACTTGGGTCTTCATAGTTAAATATTTTTAATTTTTTTTGTAATCAAATATATTTTCATAACATTAAAAAATTAATAACAAAAAATTAAATAAAATATTCTCTTCTAATAAAAAAAAATTAAAAATTTAATAAAATAGCCTCTTCTAGCTATATAACCATATAAAAAACTTAAAACCTATTTAATTTCTAAGAACTCGATGTCATCGAACAATTCGGTGTCCGAAGTAGTTGCACAATGTTGTTCTTTTTTTTTGTTTTTTTTGGATATATTGTCTTTTGTGGTATAAAAAAACCTCCTCAATATTTTATTAATATCATGTTCCCTAACGAAGGGAAATTTATCCAATGCACAATCTATATTAAAAAATAGTTATTAGTTATGTTATCATAGATTTAAAAATAATTTAGATTATGCTTACTCTTCATTATTTTTGACACATTCAGGTCCTTGAAGCCAATATTTGCCTGCCTCCCATCAAATGTAAATTTTGAGGCCAATTCTTCGGTAAACAATATTTTGCACGTTGCATATAAAAACTTTTTCAATTCTGTTCCCGACTGCTTCATAAAAATATCTATCTGTTGATCAATATAGTACATACATTAAAATGATAACTTGTAATAATATCACAAATATGATCATACCAATTCTATTTTCACGTCTTCACTTGCTTCTAAAAGCGATTCATCAAATAGTTTGAATTTATCAACTCGGCCTGTATCAACTCGTGCTGCAGCTTTCTTCTGTTTCATCCGAACTTTGAAGATATTCAGTGGAATAATGTTGTATTTGTGGAGTGCTGGAGCTTTCTTCTGTTTTATCCAAACTTTCAAGATATTCAATGGAATTGTCGGTTTCAATTATATTACCTTGCACCGGTATAGGCAAATCAACAAGTGTGAATTCTATGTTGTTTTTTTTTACTGCACATACTAATTTTCTTTTCACTTCGTTCGCGACTTCCCTATCGTACGCTCTTTTGGACATTTTCCTTTTAATAATATTATTATTTATTATATATTTTAATTCTAATAATATAGTTTAATTAATATAATGTACTATTACGTTTCTTTATTTTACGCACGAGGAAAACTTGTTGTCGCCGCAACATTCAATTAGCAATTGGTTATTTCACAACTAATAGAAATGAAAATTTACAATACATTCGCACTAAATTCATTTCGAGTTCAGTTAGTTCCGTCATTCAAGTCCATAGACGACACTCATTCGTAATACGACATAATGCTGAACTAAGAGCCGTCAGACGTAACAAAAACGGAACTCATTGACGGAACTTATTGAGTGAGTTCCGAGTGCGTTACTTGGGATGTCTGTTATAAAAATTAATTTCATTTTTCTTCTATACTTGAAAAACATTACTTTTAATACACTATTTTTTTTCAATTTATTTTGTGTGTATTTCAATTTAATTTTATTATTTATTGTTTCAAAGTACAGTAGTAGTTATTTTTCCGTTCTTAGTTTAAATTTCTTTGCGTTAACGCGAATATTTTTGAACTTATTATTATTATTAGGTCTATTATTATTGTTAGTTCTATTATTGTTATTATATTTATTACTAATGTTAAGCCCATTATACTTTATATTGTACTTTCTATTATCATTTTTATTTTTACGTATTGCGTAGCTGGGTCTTCCAAGTCTATGATATATACTCTATTTAGTTCGGAGATTAGCGCAAAGATTCTGTTATCAATATTCCTTATACGAGAATTACGTTGCTAGATTGCTGATAGTTTTATTTGCAGACTTATTCTCAGTTTAGACATTTTTATATAGCATTTCCCTTAGCGCTATCAGTGTATCCGTTTTGCTTCTGCCTTTTTTTGATAGCTGAGTACAGAAAATGAATTTTACCAGTATTCCATGCTCATTGATATTCAATGAGTCGAAGTACATTTCTGCTAATTCCAGCAATATTGTTGATATCTCCAGAAAATTCTGGGATAGTTTTTATCGCAGTAACCAGATCATTCGTTTTTTGGATTATGTTTGTTTCAGAGAAGCTTTCGCAAATAACTTGATTACTCTTCTGTATGTATGAACTATATATCTCTATATGCTTACTATTTCTTAAATTTGTTCCCTCTAGCCCAAGTATTTCCTATTGGAATTTGGCTCTTAAATTTTTTAGTGAATAAACCTTTGTTATTATATTTTTTGTGAACGTGGTCTTTATTTTCTAACTTGTGAAGGATATTCTTCAATTCATCGTCCATGTAAACATTGCTTATGCCAACATTCTATGAAATTGTCTTCTTTAGGTAACTCCTAAGAGCAATAATACCAATTATTACTACAGCAACAATTGCACTTATTATTAGGGCAGTATTGACGTATTCCAATAATGCACTATTGCTGCCATTACCAGCTTGGCTAATTATAATTTCTTCCTTAGTTGATTTGGCCACGATATTTTAGTTAGAAAAAGAGTTAATTGTTTGTTATTTATATTTTATTTTTCTAGCATATATTTAATTTATTTTTCATTTAACATTTCCTTATATTGTTAATTTATTTATTTCTTACAATATTTTTTTCTGATTTTATTAAACAATAAGTTTACATATATATATGCACAGTATTAGATTTATTGCCGCCAGGCATAAATATAGCGGTATTAAATTACGAGTACATAAAAAGAAATATTATTTTTCTAATTTAAATGCTATTATTTTAAGCTAAATGAGATTAAACACCTAATCGCATACATAGCAACTTTCGATTTTATATGCAAATGGTACCGTTACATCTTTTTTACTTTAATATGTATTTTGAATTCAACTGAACATGTTTTCATTTTAATCTTATTCTCAATATTTAAATAAACTCTTTTCAATGGTTTTCTTGTTATTTTAATATAAAAAATGTTTACAATTTTTATCAACATATCAGTATAAAAATTTAATAATATTAAATAGGAACTGTGCGTTCCTATGGGCATCTACTCCCATAGTACTTGGGAGTAGATGCCCATAGGAACGCACAGTTTACCGACAGAAGTAAAATATAACCTCCAAATAGTCAACAACAATACTGAGTTTACTCACACATAAACAATAAAAACTGAGTTTATTCACAAATAAACAATACCTTAGATTAAAGAAGAAGTGGATAGGCCTCTACACAAAAATTCTGTCGGAATTTTTTTGGCAATACTTTCGTCGAACGCATCCACATGCAATACAACAGAAACGGCGTAAACCATTGGGGGCCAATTTTAAACTTCAGTATACGATTGAAACGGTTCGTTCAAAACCATTTTCATTTGCGATGTCATTTATGCGTAAACAAATAGATTTTTTAATATTGCGGGTTTTGTTGTTTGATGGAATTAGTTTTGGAAATTTATAATAAAACACAGTATTCTATTTTAAAATATTATTTATTTATTTATTAGATATTTCACAATATTTTATTTATTAAAAAAGAATTATAAAGTGGAAGAGCATATAAAAATATAAATTGTAGGTTATTTGATTATATCAAAACAATTATGTGCACAATAAGAAGTTAATCGTATACAACATTAAAGAAAATGCTTCAAAAATAATTTACAAGATGAAAAAAAATTAAAAAAATATTATTTAGTAAATGCATTATAATATGGTCTAATAGAGCAAGCAAAACAAATTTATTTAAATAATAAGCCTACCGAAGAATAAACTTTATTTATTTTAACACAATGAAAACAGCAATGATAAATAGACTGATAAAATTCGGTACCTTAAACTTAAACTTTCTTACACACACTTTATATACACCGGCACTGAACTATTTTCTGGTAAACATTGAACTGTCAACATCGGATTTGTTTACATTTATTGAATGACCAACTTTTCACTTTTTGACCACTTTTTGGATAAAATAAATCATTCAAAACCATCTAAACACATTATAAACTAAATTTTTGTTAATTTCTGTAGTAAAAATGAAAATGTCAACTTACCGAAAGAAAGAAATTCCTCGTTTCGGCGAATTTCTAGCAATTTCTAATAAATTACTTAATTTTCTGAAATAAAAACTTCTTATTAAGTTTTATCAAAAATATAACTATTTATAAAAATACTTACTTCTTCGTAAATACTTGTAAATATGTAAAAAAAAAACACTTTTAATTGCACTTTCCGAAAATAGAATTCCATTTCGTATCAAAAGATTGTACAAAAAATAAAAATTGCCTATCGTTGTATTTAAATTGCATTTTTGTTCCCAATAAGTGAATTAAAATGAATATAAATTATTCTTCTGCAATTCAATAAATTTGTATTACGACAACTATATGGCAGTGGGTGTCATGTCTACATAAAAAAATTTTGACAACAATATCCCTTTGTAATTTGGACACAAAAATGCGTATACATATACGGTAGGGGCTATCCAGGTATTCTTTAATCTAAGAACAATACTGACAAAAATATAAAAAAGCCATCTATTTCCAGTTCGGGAACTAAAATACCCTACCATAAATTGTATGGCGTAACTACTCATTTGTTCGAGGTGGTGTAGATGATGACAGCTAGAACTACTCGTGAGTAGCGAAATTGGTCCATTGGAATACGGCTAATATCTATTTTATATATATATTTAGTAAAAAAATTCTATAGAATTTATGAGATATACTGAAATTATTTTTCGAAAGCGCTCGTACATCACTAAAACCACAGTTTAGATCATACACTCTTAGATTAAAGAACAACTGGATTTTAAATTTTAGACGAACTTGATAGGCCTCTACACAAAAATTCTGTCCAAACTTGTTGCCAATACATTCATAGAATGCACACACATGGAAAATAACGGAAACGGCGTAAATTAGTGTGGGCACACACATGGAAAATAACAGAAACGGCGTAAATACTATTTCTAAAAACATGAGCGCAGTTTTGTCAAACTATACATGAATGGTTAATGAATAGAGGAAAATAAATTATGCCTTAGTTGTGAGTATTTCTAATTGTCTCAAGTACAGTATAATCTTTGTAAGAAAGTGATATCGATAAATTCAAAAATGTAGGGCTTTATATAAATAAACAACTGGAATAAAATCTGCAGATAAAGATTTAGTAGAATACGCGAGAAATGTATTTGCTGAAAATTAACCACCTATTTAAAAAAAATACTATCTAATTGTTATAAATAGGAATATTTATAAGAATGAAACAAATGAATTTACGTATTTATTTTATTATGTGTATTTGATGTTTACAATTCAATGGTCAAAGCTTAACTAACTTATATATGCTCACACAGAACATTGGTTATGTTGGTGTGACAGTTAGTTGTCATTCAATGATCTGATGTGAACCGATAAACCCTTAGATTAAAGAAGAACTGGATAAGCCTCTACACAAAAATCCTGTCGGAATTTTGTGGCAATACATTCGTAGAACGCATCCACATGCAATACAACAGAAACGGCGTAAACCATTGGGAGCCAATTTTAAACTTCAGTTTGCGATTGAAACGGTTCGTTCAAAACCATTTTCATATGCAATGTCATTTATGCGTAAACGAATAGATGTTTTAATATTGCGGATTTTGTTGTTTGATGGAATTAGTTTTGAAAATTTATAATAAAACACAGTATTCTATTTTAAAATATTATTTATTTATTTATTATATATTTCAACAATTATGTGCATAATAAGAAGATAATCGTATACAACATTAAAGGAAATGCTTTAAAACTTAATTACAAGATGAAAAATTTGATATACTTAAAAAATTAATAACTAATATTCTAAAAAAAAAGAAAAAATATTATTTAGTAAATGCATTATAATGTGGTCTAATAGAACAAGCAAAACAAATTTATTTAAATAATAAGCCTACCGAAGAATATACTTTATTTATTTTAACACAATGAAAACAGAAATGAAAAATAGACTGACAAATTCGGTACCTTAAACTTTCTTACACACACTTTATATACACCGGCACTGTACTATTTTATGGTAAACATTGAACTGTCAACATCGGATTTGTTTACATTTGTTCAATGCCGAACTTTTCAGTTTTTCACCACTTTTTGGATAAAATATATCACTTAAACCCATTTAGGCAATTCACAAATAACATTTTTTTTTATTTTATTTACTAAAACTACAGATATCAACTTACCGAAAGAAAGAAATTCCCGGCTTCCTCATGTCATTGTAGGAAAAACAATTCTTCACGAAACAATTCATTTTCTGTAATAAAAGCTTCTTATTAAATGTTATCAATAATAAAACTATTTATAAAAATACTTACTTTTTTTTAAATAGTTTAAAATACATAAAAACAACACTTTAAATTCCATAACAAATTCCAAAATGACACCGCTAGTTAGATTAGTTCGAGTTGTAATCACTTTCATGGAGAATGGCAGGTTGTAAAACTCTTTGAAAGTCTACAAAATTGAGGCGCTTTATATTTGAATGATATTTAGGAAATCAATAATAAACCTAAAATAGAATTCCATTTCATATCTAAAGATTGTAAAAAAAATAAAAATTGCCTATCGTTGTGTTTAAATTGTATTTTTGTTTTCAATAAGTGAATTAAAAAGAATATAAATTAGGCTTTTGCAATGTAATAAATTTCTATTACGAGAAGTAGATGGCAGTGAGTGTCATGTCTACATAAAAATATCTACAAAAAGCTATGTGATAAATGCCAATTCTCGCCGCTTGGCATGTAATTCTTACACAAAATTGCGTATACATATACGGTAAGGGCCTATCCAGGTATTCTTTATTCTAAGGATAAACCGATCACCTAATATTAATCTTTAAGTGGGGAGAGACCGGATTATGTCCACAGATTATGAAAATTGAAATAAATATGATGCTGAAACAGACGACAATTAAATTGACCTGGAAGAAGATTTAATTCGTGAAGTTGAGCAAAAAAATCGTATTAATTCTGCTATAATCGAATGAAACAGAAACTAAATATTACAATGAAAAATGTCAATAAAGTGTTTCCAATAAAAAAGGAAGTTCTTGCAACCAGGTTAATCAAGACTGATTTGGGAAGCATTTGAATTAATCATTTTAGATATAAAGAACGAGGTAATTTTTTCTTTCGAGCGAAAGAGTATTTTTTTGGCAATTAAGGAATATACTAAATCAATTCAACTTTTATCTTTGGCAAGTATGTATTAGATTCTTAGAATGAGGATATATTTATTAAGTAATATATGTTCGAATCGAAATCTTCAAAATATTCGGAGTGCATAAACGACTTTGAAAATTACTTAGAAAAGGTTTCCAATACTTTAAAAGCCTTTTAACGGAATGATGAAGCAATTTTACCACTAAATAATGAACACAATGTTGGTTACATTAAATTGAGAATAATACAATTAATTAACTAATTAAATTAATTAGGCACTACAACATTCCACCTATTTTCTTAGCTTTATAAATAAAAAAATACAATTTCTGAAGAAAATAGTGTTTTATTAAAAATAATACCATCAAACAACAAAATTCACAATATTAATAGATATATTTATTTACGCATAATAATATCATAAATGAAATGGTTTTAAAATTCCCGTCTCAATCGTATATTGAACTTTAAAATCGCCCCCACTGATTTACATCGTTTCTGAAATTCTGCACGTGCTTGCGTTTTTACGAATGTATTCTCGAAAAAAATTGAACAGAATTTTTGTGTGGAGGACTATCCAGTACTTCTGTAATCTAAGATCTCACCCACGCACATTGCTGAAGAACGTTATTTTTAGTTAGGAATAATTTTATTCATATTGCTTTAAAACAGATTTTTAAAATTATAGTCGTAGTTATGTGTATATAAATGAATTAAATAAGTACCGTAGTTATTTATTTTAGAATTATAAACTTAACAAAATAAAACATATTTAAAATCAGAAACTTAACTTATGAAACAGAACTTGTGCAATACTTATTTTTTTGATTAAATTCTGAAAATAGATCAAAAAATTGAAATGGATCATTGAATAAAATTTACTTACATCGTTATCCTTCCCAGCGGAAGTATCTTTATGTTTATGATGGAATAGTAAATACGTACAGGATTTTCCAATAAGAGCAAAATATTTTTTTTTCAAATAAAACAAAAAAGAAAAAATATTGTTAGAACAATACCTTCCAATTCAAATCGCACAAAGTTTGTTATCATCTGTACCGCTGACAATAGCTGTATTCCATTGGGCCAATTTTGCTACTCGCAAGTACTTGCGAGTAGATGTCCAATGGAACGCATAATTTTGCGTACAAATCTGTGTAATTTGCAATTATATGCACATAATTTTCAACTTTACTTTTCTTGATACATGGAGGCACATCTTCATCAGAATCTGATGATGATGTAGAGTCTATAAAGTCAAATTAGTAAATATAACAAAAATATGACACTTCAACAAAACCAATGAACCCGCTAAGCCATCTATTGCCAGGTATAAAACTACAATCCCCTTACCCTAAGGGGAGAAGTGCAACTACTCGCGCGAAATACTTATCTGTATGAGCAAGAGTAGCTGCGAGTGGCTAGACGTACTTGTGAGTAGCAAAATTTTCCCAACGGAATACAGCTAATAACAGCAACTCCTTCCTCATATTCGAAAAATGTATATTAATGGCCACTGTCACGCGGGGTTAACAAAACATCAAAAATATGACATCAATCGCATCCATACTAATTATTAACATACCGATTCTCCTGTATGTGTGTTAGTGAAGAAATGTCATTTCGATCTGAAATTTTGGGTTGAAGTTTGAATGAAATTTAATTTTGTTTGTTAAAGAATATTATATTTAATTAGTAAGTATTTGTTTCAATAATTGTGCGTTTATTTTAAAATTATTTTATGCATTTATATAATATGTACGCTAATTTAAGGTATAAATTCCAACGAAAGAATATTTATCAATACATTCAGAGTGGTTGCTATTGGCTTGCTGGTTACAGCCAAAATCGACGAAGAAAATCAGAAATCAAAAAGAAATGCTGGATAAAGCAGTATAGAAGTACGCGGAAAGACGTAGAAACTATCTACAGCTGGATAAAAAAAGTTTCCAGTTTATTTTAGCAGTCCTAAATATTGATATTATGAAGCAAGATAGATTAATGAGGGATGTAATTAGTACCGAAGAAATATTGATGATTATGCCTAGATTTCTAGCAGCTGCCGAAAGTTATACAGAAAACTACTACATCAAAAAATTTTCTAAGTCATTTCTGGCAGGTGCAATTATGGATGTGCTTTTTCGAAAGAAAATCAACGCCACCCCAACAGAAGAGCCTCTGTAGTCGAACTTTAGCAACGAAGGGAAAATTTATATTCAAACTTATTTAAAAATATAATTTTTAAAAATAAAGATATACATAATTTAACTTACTATTTCTTTAGCAACGATGGGAAAATTTAAATTCAAGCTTATTTAAAAATATAAGTTTTAAAAATAAAGATATACATAATTTAACTTACTATTTGTATTTAGTTTTTCGGCTATTGTTACATCATTATCACTATCCACCTTCTTATTATATTTAAAATAGAATAAGCTACACCAAACTTCCAATTTAATAATTGCTACTCAAACACTTCATTTTCTGAATTATTTTAGTACATTAAATTATTAAATTTATTATTAATATCAATATTTACTTATTTTACTTCTATCTTTATAATACTTTACCTTTTTTTATGAGAAGAAACCTAATTTTTTAAATTATAACTTGTAGGAAAACAATTGTTTACATTTGATAATGTTCAAATTCAAGAACAAAAATTCCTCCGCTCACCAAATAGAGCTGGTTATTACCCAAGTAACACCAGTTACGGAAATTATGCTATTTAACGGCACTCTGGCGGAACTGTGTTCCGTCATATGATTACGAATTTGTTCAAGATGGGTTCAGAAACGGTTCAGAAACTGTTCGTTCTTTGTCGCTGCAAGCCGATGCTCAAACAATTAGTTTGCTTTCATGTATGGGTGCATTCATACATGAAATTGCATGTATGGGTGCACCCATACATGAAAGCAAAAAATTTTTCGAGTTCCGGCTTGTTTTAAAAATAAAGATATACATAATTTAACTTACTATTTGTATTTAGTTTTTCGGCTATTGTTACATCATTATCACTATCCACCTTCTTATTATATTTAAAATAGAATAAGCTACACCAAACTTCCAATTTAATAATTGCTACTCAAACACTTCATTTTCTGAATTATTTTAGTACATTAAATTATTAAATTTATTATTAATATCAATATTTACTTATTTTACTTCTATCTTTATAATACTTTACCTTTTTTTATGAGAAGAAACCTAATTTTTTAAATTATAACTTGTAGGAAAACAATTGTTTACATTTGATAATGTTCAAATTCAAGAACAAAAATTCCTCCGCTCACCAAATAGAGCTGGTTATTACCCAAGTAACACCAGTTACGGAAATTATGCTATTTAACGGCACTCTGGCGGAACTGTGTTCCGTCATATGATTACGAATTTGTTCAAGATGGGTTCAGAAACGGTTCAGAAACTGTTCGTTCTTTGTCGCTGCAAGCCGATGCTCAAACAATTAGTTTGCTTTCATGTATGGGTGCATTCATACATGAAATTGCATGTATGGGTGCACCCATACATGAAAGCAAAAAATTTTTCGAGTTCCGGCTTGTAGCGACAAAGCACGAACAGTTTCTGAACCCATCTTGAACAAATTCGTAATTATATGACGGAACAGAGTTCCGGCAGAGTGCCGTTAAATAGCTTTATTTCCGTAACTTGCGTTACTTGGGTCTTCATTATAGTTAAATATTTTTAATTTTTTTTGTAATCAAATATATTTTCATAACATTAAAAAATTAATAACAAAAAATTAAATAAAATAGCCTCTTCTAGCTATATAACCATATAAAAAACTTAAAACCTATTCAATTTCTAGGAACTCGATGTCATCGAACAATTCGGTGTCCGAAGTAGTTGCACAATGTTGTTCCTTTTTTTTGTTTTTTTTGGATATATTGTCTTTTGTGGTATAAAAAAACCTCCTCAAAATTTTACTTATATCATCTTCCCTAACGAAGGGAAATTTATCCAATGCACAATCTATATTAAAAAATAGTTATTAGTTATGTTATCATAGATTTAAAAATAATTTAGATTATGCTTACTCTTCTATATTTTTGACACATTCAGGTCCTTGAAGCCAATATTTGCCTGCCTCCCATCAAATGTAAATAACAGTGGAATAATGTTGTATTTGTGGAGTGCCGGAGCTTTCTTCTGTTTTATCCAAACTTTCAAGATATTCAATGGAATTGTCGGTTTCAATTATATTACCTTGCACCGGTATACGCAAATCAACAAGTGTGAATTCTAGGTTTTTTTTTTTACTGCACATACTAATTTTCTTTTTATTTCGTTCGCGACTTCCCTTTCGTACGCTCTTTTGGACATTTTCCTTTTAATAATATTATTATTTATTATATATTTTAATTCTAATAATATAGTTTAATTAATATAATGTAGTATTACGTTTCTTTATTTTACGCACGAGAAAAACTTGTTGTCGCCGCAACATTCAATTAGCAATTGGTTATTTCACAACTAATAGAAATGAAAATTTACAATTCTAATAATATAATTTAATTATAATATAATGTACTATTACGTTTCTTTATTTTACGCACGAGGAAAACTTGTGTCGCCGCAACATTCAATTAGCAATTGGTTATTTTGACAACTAATAGAAATGTAAATTTACAATACATTCACACTAAATTCATTTCGAGTTCAGTTAGTTCCGTCATTCAAGTCCATAGACGACACTCATTCGTAATACGACATAATCCTGAACTAAGAGCCGTCAGACGTAACAAAAACGGAACTCATTGACGGAACTTATTGAATGAGTTCCGAGTGCGTTACTTGGGTACTCCTATAAGTTGAAAATACATGTCAGGTAAGGCAGATAAAAAATAATGTTATCAACTTCATGCGATTTATTTTCCTTCTTTATTCTTTTCTTTAGTGAATCAAAATATTTGTATTAAGTTTAAATAATTTTTTAAAGTAAAATGGCATCCATTTTTCATTTTAATGTGGTTAGAATACATTTGATTCAAAAAGGGTTAGTAGTTTAATTTTAAGTTGGTAGATGGCTTAGTGACGGCACGAAAGATCTGTATATCGTTGCAATTCCACGGGATTTTTTTGTTGTCGGAATGTGGTTTTTATGTGGTTAGTATATATTTGAATCAAAAAGGGTTAGTAGTCTAATTTTAAGTTGATAGGTGGCTTAGTGACGGCACAGAAGGTCTGTATATCGTTGCAATTCCACGGGATTTTTTTGTTCCAATTGTATTCGTATATATATATATGCTGATTGGCCATCCTTATACTCTTTAATATAAGACCCGAATACAATTTTTTAAGAAATAGTTGCAACTTTCATTACCTAATGAGAGTGCATACAATTACAAACATTAACGATAATAAGTTATTGTTCAGTCGGTGATATAATTATAATATATTCGGACACATAAATAATGAATTGACCAGATAACATTTATTCGGTGAAACTACGGTTAATTCTTTCAATGTGCAAAAGTCACAAATGCAGTTGCAGTTGCTGGTGGCAAGTCTCAACTTTTAATAGAAACGCAGAAGCAAAAATATTTTTTTTTCTACTCGATTACAAAAATATTTGCTAAAAAGTTCAATTACATATACAGAATGCTACGCGGCTGTGATTAAAAGTAAATACTACGCTCTAATTGGCTGTGCACAAGTTTGGAACTATTCACGCTTTATCCGTTAACTTACATTAAATTTTTCTTTTCAACAACACAAATTTAATTTGAATTGATAAAATACAGTTAAATTCGATATAGTTCTGATAGCAAGTATCAATTATCTAGTCGATACATGTCAAATATATTATACCTTTCAATTTCGGTTGTGGCCAAGAAATGAAACTCGTAGTTTAGAAATAAAACTAGAAGATTTATTGGGTTAAATTATTTTATTCAGAAACACCCTTATTTAACAGTAAGCAGCTTAAAACTAAACTTTAATTAATTTGTAGGCTTCATCTGACTCAATGTCTTTTTAAAATCATGGGAACCTTTCTTAGTTCCAATTCATAAGAAAGTTTCCGTTTTCAATTTGCCGTGAGATGAATTCGAAAATATGCTCGTTTCGTTTCGCAGTTTAAGCGGATATATTACGTTGCCCCTGACCTGCGTACATAACTCCTTCTTGGTCAAAGTTAGAACTCTCCTGAATTCTATTTTTTATAATTTCTTTCTTAGTTTTTATGTTTATAGAATATTTTTTTTCTTATGCCAAATGATTACAATAATTATAAATGTTATTATAAACACAGTAATAATTTTTAACAATAATTATATTTATTACGTAAGACATTTTTATATTTTCAAAATGTTAAAAAACAATATTATTAAAAGTAAGAGCTTTTACATATGTTTGGTTGAATAAAAATATTTATCCTGTACAATGGTTTGCTGATTATATATTTTTTCTTTATGTAACTTGACTTCGCAATTGTAAAAAAAAAAGGTACAATCATTATTTAGTGTAATTTGTCCGTTATTGAAATTTTGTTTTAATTCTGTGCTTATGGCATTTTTACTATAATAATATTGTTTCCTCATCCAATACTTCTTCTCGATTAGTTAACACTGTATTCTCGATCAGTATCTTTCGAGAGAAGAAAAGTATCTTCTCGATTAGTTAACACTGTATTCTCGATCTGTATTATATATTCATCATCCTCAACAATTTTTAAATAGGTTTTAATTGATATTTGTGTAACTAATTTTAAATTGGATTTAATATAGCTTTGTGGGGTTTGAATTGCTATTCCCACATTTTAGTTTGTAAAAACCAATTTCATATAATTTTATTTTTTCCGTAATATTTTATCTTTATATTTCTAAATATTTATAAATATTTATCACTTCATTGTATGTATTATTTATTTTTATTCGATCTTTCTCTACTGAATTTTTGTATACATTAATTGTTTTATTAAAGTTTTTATATATTGAAATTTGTTTATTCCATGTTCTTATAGCTCCATGGTTGTTCGTGTCAGTTCGCGTCAAATGTTGTAGTATTTTCTAATTTTGCTGCATGCAAAATTATGTATATAGAATGGAAATTTTAGCGAACATTTTTGTAATCGAATAGAAAAATATAAAATATTTACTATATAAAAATTTCTATTGCTTACTATACATGTAATATTATAAGTACAATTATATATACTCATTATGAAATAAGTTAATGTTATCTGACTAACAAGCAATCCTTATGTCAAAGGTTGCTTATACGATAGGCTTATGTAGACACATCTATTTTCTTGATTATTAGTTTATATATAAGCTTTCAAAGCATGTGCTAGAATCGACTTTGTAGCATCACACCTATGTGGCTACTGGACGACTTCACCTCTCGTAAGATTTATGCCCCTTAATTTATAAATTTAATAGACATAAAGACTAACTTTAATTTATATGAAAAAGTTGAACTTTCTGACATTTTTAAAAATGTTTGTCGTTTTGGCTTGAATAATCACTGTTATTCTCAATGTTTTAAAATTGGTTTTAGGCTCATATTTTCGATAAGATCACTAAATTAAATTAATATTTGTTAGTCGAAAAAGTTGTCCGACACATGGTAAATAATTAATTAACCACTAGTATTGTAACAACACTATGCGCGCGTGTGAAAAGTGGCACTTAAAATTTTGTGTAGCTTACAATTTTATTGAAACTGTTGTAGTAGTGTATCCAAAGTTATTCAAGTTCAAATATGGATCAGAATAAAGAGAAAATTTGCTAAATTTTACAGTACAACTTCGACAAAGGCAATTACGTACCGTAGCCTTGTGAAAAACATTTGTGGTATTTATGGTAAAGGTGCTGTTTTGAAATCAGCAGTACGCAAATGGTTCGCTTCCTTTCATTCTGGAAATTTTGATGTCAAAATTGAGCTCCGTTCATGGTCGGCCAATTACCGAAAAAAGCGATGTAATTCTTAAACGAATGCAGTAAGACCGGTATATCAGCAGCAATGAAATGGCTTCTGAATTAAATATTCATTAACAAACCGTTTTAAATTATTGGCAAAAGGCTGGATTCAAAATTAATTTCGATGTTTGATTGCCTCATAAATTGAGTATGAAAAACAAAATGAACCGACTTAACATCTGCGATATGAAATCGAGCTATTTCTGAAGCCAATCATAATTAGCACTGAAAAATATGGAGAAACAGATCATGGAGAAAGAGAGGAGCACGATCAAAAACAATTTCAAAGCCAGAATTGACGGCCAATAAGGTTATGATATGTATATGGTGTGGCTTGCGGGAACCTTTAATTATGAACGGCTACCGTTCGGTATAACTTTTAACTTCGTGCTGTATTATGAGTAGTCAAAGAGATTACGCCAAGCAATTGAAAGAAAACGGTCAGAATTAATCAATAGAAACAGTGTCATCTACCATCGCCGATTGTTAAAGTAAAATGCAATAGCGAATAGAAATTAAATGTTTTTTGATAAGTTTATTATTTTTTATTAAGCTAAGCTTAGTACAATTTCCAAGCTTACCAAAAATATATGCATTTACCCGACCGTTGAGTTCAATTTAAACATTCAATAGTGCCACATCAGAAATATGCAAAACTGTTGGTCGAACTATAACCAGACTTCAAATAAGAGATAAGATTTAGTTGGACGATGAAGCAGAAATTTGTTTTTGTCGTTATTTGAAATTTCGTGGAATTTCGCGTAAGTTTTGACTGGGCTGTTTCAGTCGCTTGTTATACAGGGTGGACATTTAAAAGTTGCATTTTAAAAAGTAAATAAAATAAAGTAGTGTATATTTTTTTAAATTTCAGGTTTTATTGTATTAGAAAGATTAAACCTTGAAATTTAAGAATGAAACACAACATCAATTACGGCTGGCCTTACAGTACCCCATTCGCTCGACCCAATTTTTCAGTACATTTTCGATTGTCTGGGCCTGCATCTCTTCAATGCCAACTTTGATTTCATGTTTCAAGGCCTCCAGTATCTCTGGATGGCTTGTGTAACATTTATCCTTAACGGCTCTCCACAGAAAATAATCCACTCGCTTCACGAATTTGTCCACAAGTTGACATGATGGCATTCGATCTTTGCTCATTTTTTTTAAAATTTCTCACAGTTTGGGTTGAAGTTCCACCACTTTGGAAGAAAGTTCTCAATATTTCCCAGTTTTCTTCAAGCGTATGGAGTACCATTTCGTAAAATTCAGACTTTCAACTAACAATTTGTCAATTTGTGATGACATTTAACACTTAAGTACTTCAAATAAATAGTGGTTTAAAATGCAACCGCTAGATGGATTACCCTATAATTGTGTTCTGCGTTAGAAATTTGCATACTTATTATCTGTAATGTGTTATAAATTTCCAATTTACTGATTATGTCGGCTATATCATCTGTATCATTGATGATCAGTCATGTTTAAGGTTAACTGAAAGAACTATTTTCTTCAAAATATTTTGCGCTAAGGTTGGGGGGAATATTTAACTAATGACAAACATTAATCTATGTGCTGAACACATTTGCAATTTTAGAATATAATTATTCAGTATATTGAAAGCGATTATTTAATCATTATTAATTGTTAAAATTGTTATTTTGTCTTTATATATGACCAAGAAAATTTGTTTGTGTCTATGCAGCTTAGAGAATACTTTGGTAGATACCATACATACGATAAATAGAATTTATTTCGGTACATGGCGATAAGGAAATTATTACTTAGCCGTTCAAAATAAACAAAATATATTGGATAGGAGTTTATTTCATCGAAACGGGACTGGTGAGAACTTTAAAAATGTATTTGGGATGGATGAGTCAAAAATGCAGATTATTGCTGCCGTGCCAACCGTGAACCATGACGGTAGCCCGATTTTGGCTTCTTTACGAATGGAGTAGAAAATTTGATGAGAATTGAAGGAATTTGAAAAAATCCAGTATCTAAATATTTTAAAAACCAATTGTCTTTCCTCAGGACTTCGTTTAATACTTTAGTAATCATGATAATGATCCTGAAAATAGTTACACATTATATATACTTCACAAAATAAAAACAAAAAAGGCATTATATGGCATGGTCACCACAATTACCCAAACTAAACCCCATACCAGTTTTAAGAGATGAAGTGAAAGACTTATTGAAAACTCTTTTACAATCCTGGACATGTGTAGGATCAGCCATTTATTATTATTTTTAAACTGAAAAAAGCATATATCGTGAGCAAACATCAGATATTTTTATTGAAAATGAAGTCGAGTCTATTATAATTATGCTAGAAAAAAAAATACCATTCAATTTTATAAAAATATCAGTCTGTTATAATTATGCTAATAAAAGTGAATTAGCCGCCTCAATTTCTTGTCGAATGTTATTCTTTAGGTCTTGAATTATTAATGAATAATTCAAGACTTAAATTATAAGGCATAGTCCTTTTCCTTCAAACAGCCCCAAAGAGAAAAGACCAACAGTGTCAGATCGCAAGATCTTTATCGCCAAATTCAGTGCACAACAAATTGATGTTTTGGCGCTGTTCTATTGAAATTAATGCTCATTCATATTAAATTTATGATAATAAATTAAGAAAAGAAATGTTGGGTAAGGTGGCATTGCTTTAGAAGATGAGTGATACTAGTTAAATAGGACAGTATGGATAAACGGAAAGAGTGTGGTTTCCTAAAATAAATTATGCAAAATTTTCGAATAGACTGGCTGGGTAATGGTTGGCCAATGTTTCGAAAAAACATTTCCCTACTTATTCAATCCGTGGATATACGAATGACCAAAGGTGTTATTTGCCAATTTGTTAGCAGGTGCGGCAAGTAAGGAACTGCTGTGAATACTGGGCGACAGAATCCATCGCAATTCAATGTTGTTATGTAGATTATATCGAATATGTTATAGTTTGTAAGGAAATATAGAAAATTTCCTCGGTGTTGGACTAAAGATGAGAAAGGTATAAAATCTGTATTTTACAATGAACATTAAGTTTAACAGGAGTACGGCTTGTCACGACCGTACTCAGACAACACCTTGATTTGCTAGGCATGCCTTTCGCTAGCTTTATACGGACATTGTGGGGGAAGAGGGGATTTAGAAGTTTGTGCAAAGTGGCGCTCTCGCACGCACCATAACAAGAAATAATCATGTCAAAATATAAAAGGGACAATGGAGACACTCAAAAGTGTTAACTTCTACATGGGAGGGGAAAAACGGCAGAAAATTAATGAGATATAAAAACTAAGGTATACAAATTAGGAAGAGCTAAAATTTTTAAACTTTTGTAAAATTAGATAAGAAACAAAAAAAAATTTAAAAAAAAAGAATATGCTAAAACTGACCGATGACTGAGATGGGAGAGAACTAGGTGTTATGTCTCTCCGTGGCCATGATTCATCAGCACTTCTTGGCCAACTATTTATGGTACTCCATACTATGTTGAGAATAACAAATATTGTTGACAATGAGATGACTCGATGGACCACGAATTGCTTTCATAATTGTGTGGATGTCACTGAATCAAGCAAATATTATGTTTATCTGAAAAGTGTAGATTTGAAAAATGCTGGTTGTACTCAAATATATTATGAACACATATTCATCCTATTTAACAGATTGTTAATAAAAACTCATTTTCTTACATATATATTTCAAGGAAAATATTATGGCACGCCGTGTCAACGAATTATGCACGAATTAAGTAATTATGTATATCAAAAGTTGTAGACTAACTTCTTTAGTTTTTAGCCTTCTATAAAATTATTTATTTTTCCAGTTGTACACATATCAATAAATAAAGGTCTTATAGTTATAGCGTTACAGAGGTTCTCTTTTAGAGCAAGCGATTGTATCATCGAAAATAAAATATGTTAATATTACCAAAAATTCTTTCAGTACCAAAAAATTCATCCTTACCATTAACTTTTTCCCAAAAATGTCAATAAACTTATTACTCAAAAACGGGATAAGAACGAAAATAAATAATGTTAATAATACATAAGTAACAAAAAGTAAAGTTAGCGTTAACAAAAATATAGAAAAAAAAGTTATATATTATAAGTTCGTGAACATGTCACTATATCGTTCAGAATTCACTGTAATGGCCTGTTTACGATTATTTTCGAAAACGAATGGTCCAATGAATCTAACAGCCCATAAACCATACGAAACAGTAACTTTTCTAGGATGTATTTAATTTTTTGTTAATCATATTGGAGTTTTGCGCTCCCCAGAATCGAAATGTCATTTTTACAGAACCTCCATTTTCGTAATAAATATGAATGATTAAAATGCTCTCTCTTGTTAATGACTATATGACTAAAATTGTACTACTATACACTTGAATATTATAAGACAAATCATAAACGGTGTGTTTAACAGATATATTGATAGTTTAAAAAATAACCAACAGATGGTCTACCATAGGATACCCTAAAAAAATTGATCGACACATAATTGTTATCGAAACGCTATGGTTTTAGATACATCCTATATGCTTACATATGTGACGATGTTGACTTCTTAACACTGGTAAATTTCTCCCGATTTCATCAATTGGTGTGATTTAGTAAATATTTTGTATAATCTCAAGAAAGCCTTATCTTTGCTTTGATTGGTAGATATTCAAATCTGATGGGGTTTATAGTATTAGGTATGACTTTATATGAATAAGATTAGATTTTGCTTATTAGTAAAATAATGTCGTAGCAACATCTGGGTCTGTTAGTTCTTCTTGGACTAATAATTTGATTTGATTTATCAATAACTGCACTGTCGAGATAATCTATTCGGTGTAAGGGAAAGTTCTGTCGTTTTTGAACACTCGCACTTGTATGCGTTGCCGATTCTTAGCGAGAATTCTGATTCGACTGAAATCGATTTCAATCGTTACATTACTATATGATTAATGGTCTATACAAATTTTTTCGTATTTTTGTCATTTTTTTTAAACTTGTAAAATAGTCAACATATGTGAAGAAAAAGTGCACTTAAGACAATGATGTTGTATGAGTTCCAAGAAGGAAACAACGCAATGGAGGCAAAAAAAACTTGTGTGGCGTGTTTGGAGAAGACTCAGTAATAGCTCAAATATGTCAGAGATGGTTTGCGAAATTTCGTTCGGCTGATTTTTCTTTGAAAGATGAACCCAGATCAGGAACGCCATCAGATGTCAATGACGAAGTGCTACGCAGTATGATCAGGACAAATCCCATGTTAAATTCCACAGAAGTGACCTTCAAGCTTGGAATTCATCACACTACTGCTTTAGAGTACATTAAATAGCCTGGTTTTGTGTCCAAACTCTCTGTTTGGGTGCCATATGGATTAAGCGACAAAAATTTAATGGATCGAATTTCAATATGTTCTTCAAATCTTACTCGTCACGAAAAAAACTGTTTTTGGACCGCTTGGTGACTGGTGATGAAAAATGGATAGTTTATAAATATGTGGTAAGAAAAAGGGCATATGTTTACAAAAGCGAGACACCACCGACCACATCCGAAGCTGGCGTGCATCAAAAGAAAGTTATGTTGTGTTGTTGGTTGGGATCAGAGGGGTATTGTCCACTATGAGTTGCTGAAAGAAAATTATACGGTCGATTCTGATCGTTACTGTTCGCAACAAAAATAAAGAAATTCAACGTAAACGTCCATATTTAACCAACAGAAAGGGTGTAATTCTTCCCCATGACAACGCTAGACCACCAGTGGTAAGAAAAACCGTAAAAAAATTACAGAATTGGGTTGGGAAACTCTACCTCAGCCAGCATATTCTCCAGATATATCACCATCTGACTATCATCTCTTCAGGTCGCTGCGGAACTTTCTTGATGGAAATGAATATATAAATTATGAGGGTGTCCAAATGGCAGTGGAAGAATACTTTGCGTCCAAAAAGAGGACTTTTTTTCCTTAGGATTGGATAAGCTGCTAGAACGATAGCAGACAGTTTTAACCTAATAATTATTTAGGATTATTATCAAAACGCATGACTGTAAGAAAAATTTGATTTACGAAAATGTAATTACGGAATGTTTTTTTATGGTGAAGTTCTACAAATATAATAAGAATTACCACAAATGTAACATAAACAAATAATGAATCTATTTCAACAGCAAAAACAAAACATTTTTAAATATTTGTATCATTTGTCATTATTAAAAAAGAGCAATGAACTTTAAAATTGGAGAACTTTCTTAAAATTATAAAAAAATAATAAGAATATATTATATTATGTATATTATTCGATTCATGAAAGTGACGAAAATTAACTCTTCCTTTGATATAAATTTTTTTTCTTTGGTATCTTAATATATGTTTATACAATTGTACACATAACACTTCTCATGTATATTTATCAGTAAATAGAAGGTAAAGCTAAGAACTAAAATGACACCAAATACAATATACTTCGTTTTTAATTACTTAATTCCGGAAATACGCTGATTTCCGGAAAAGAAATTATTATTCTATGCTTATACGTATAAATAATTGCTCACTAATACGTAAGTTGATATATAACACCACTTATGAATACTGAATTAGAAAGGTACTGTCTACCTAACAATCTGTATTGTTTAGTTATAATGCATTTATTTATATATGCTTACAATGTAGATTATTTATCATATTGCATTAAGTTTGCGATGAATATTAACAAAAGACATTATACGTACTTGTAATAAACGTTACTTGAATTATACTATTTCATTTATTCTGGCATTTTTTTAAATAAATAACAATATCGATGTGCTCTTCTATATAGTTTTCGATACACGAATATTAAATATTTTATGAACAACAGAACGGAAATGATATAAATACAATAGTATCAGAGGTATTAAGTTTATATTTTGGATGAGACATTTAGTAAATATTGAAATAAAAAAATGTTTCCATTGGCATATTTAATACAGAATTTTTTTTTGTAAATTACAAAATAATTGTACTCAAGCAAATGTTTTCCAGTCAAATATGATTTTATTATTTTAAAATCATATTTTGACTGGAATACATTTGCTTGAGTACAATTATTTTGTAATAATATCGAAAGTTTATAATTCGTAAAAATTTTATATGATATTAAAACATTTACCAATTTTTTATAATATTAAAATATTTGCGAACTATGAACTTTTGACTCTGATGATTTTAAAACTAGAGATAATTATTAGTTACTAGGATAAAAACAAATAATTATAATGTATTCTCGACAATAGAGAAAATTTCAGCTAAAATATATAAATGTTTGGTTTAGGTTTTAATTTTAATATAATTTGTACCAAGGAGATTTTTTTTATTAAAACAAAATACAAGGACATCAACACATGAAGGAAAAAACTACCTACGATGTTTCCTTAAGAACGGGATGATTTATTTTATAATTTTAAAATATATCGCGACCATCGGTTTTTTAAATGGTAATATAATAATGAACATTTCTCTTACAAAAGGAGTAGGATGGTAGAATAGACGCGAATAGAATTTCTTATAACGATCGATGCATAGTTCACGAATGAATGGAATATTTAGATCACAATGGATGATACTGTTTCGTACAAAAAATGTACCATTGCCAATTTTTCGAAAGATTTGGGATTGTAAGGTTTGAATTCAATGAAAATTGGAATGCTGAGTCGAATTGGAAGATTCCAGTTTGTATGCTGAAATTGGTTTCAGTACCGTGTTTACTATTACTATACAAAACAGGCTTCTAAAAAGTAGTGGTGGCTGTGGAAAGATTTTGATGATTGGTAAGGATAGCGGTTATAATATCATTCTGACAAGGAATATCATGGGACCTAGGATATAAATGTAATTCTCTACTTTTCCAGCTACCTAAAAACATCGGTCTGATGTATAGAATTTTAGGATATGGAAATAACCAGACGGTAAGAATCGCTGCAACTTCCAAAGCAATCCAGGTATAAATGATTGAAAATATGCGAAATACTAAGAAATACGCCTGGGCTTTATTTTTTTGTTCCAGCAAGCACGCTATGTTATACTGTATTTCTTTTGTTCTAGCAAATACTGCCGAGTAGTGGAATGCTTAGCTCTAAGTCCAAACTGATCACGCGCTAGGTTTCAAAAATGGGATAAAGACGTTTTAGTATTAACTTTTTTTGCGAGTTTTGATAAAATAGGAAGGAGGCGTATGGGTCTATATGAGGTAGGAATGATTTGGGTTTGTTTAATTTTAGGATCATTTTGAGTGCAGAAAAAATTAATGTGCGAAGTGTACTATTAAAAAATAAAGTTCGTTATTATAGAATTAATAGGTGTGGTGATGAAATAGTCCAGGACATCAGGAACATTGTTTATTAAAAAAGGAAGAGCTAGGACTTCAAAAGTGGTACAGAAGAGTATAAAATATTTTTTCGGAGATTCTAAACACGGTAACCACATTCCGCAATGAATGATTTTGCAAGTAAATTGAAAAAGGAGTCAAATTTCACGACAGTTACTAATTTATTCGAAGGACAATAAACGGATGCAACCTTGAAGATAAAGGATATACATTAAAAGGTAACTGTAGGGAATCCGTGACAGTTTGTAAGTAGAAGAAATAATTTAAGTAATATGCAGTAGTATCCGAAGTTACACATATTGTCTGTGTTGAATCAAACCGTTTGTATTCCATAGTAGAAATGGTAACGATTCAGTAGTACAAGACAACATTTATTTGTGGACGAAAAATAATTAGATTTAAATTAGATACAATTACCATAAGTGTGGACAAAGTTGGTACTAGTAGTTTATTAATTTCTTGGACAAGAGTATTGGTTAGCCGTATAGGCATTGAAATGATATCTGCTAAAAATTTATAAAAACAGAGAGGAGGAGGAGGAATATATACATTTTGATTTTTATTATTATGGTTTTCTGAGGTTGGTATTGGTGTTGATGCTGTTGAAGTATTTGACAATGTTGTTATATATGGTTTTGTAGGTGCGCCAGTTACGACAGCAGTAAAAAAATGGCTTGATTGACAAGTGCGCATTTTTTTACTGCTGTCTGTGCTTTAGAAAATTGAAGAAATAATTTTTAATACAATGATTTGTAAGCTAGACAGCCTTTATAGTTAGTTGAACCATATGGTCGAGAATGTTTTATGCTCTTTGGTGTAAGTTTGCAATAGAATTTGGTTTATCAAAATTATTGGCAATGGTGACATTAAACTGTCTTTTGAAGGATATGGTTCTTCCACGTTCATCTTGAAACATATCAAGCTATTAACATTAAAAATTTCTTGATTTTTTAATATAATTCCGAATAAATTTAAAAAGTGGTAATTTGGTAGTTTTATTAATGACCTTAGAGAAACTTTGTATTTGAAAACCGATGGTATCACAATCAATTTGAATATCGTCCGGGACCGTGTGTGGTGTGAATGGTAAGTGCAATAATCAGCATTCTCTTCATTCAGCAATTGGCTTTTATTCCTTGCGCTGATAAGTGCGATATTATCAGAATGATATTAACATTCTCTTCATTCAGCAACTGGAAAATGTTCTTATATGAATTTCTAAAAAAAAAGCGTATTTTAAGGCTCTTTGGTTAGCTTCCAGAATTAATGTGTATGACCACGCCAACTTTGCAAAATTCTACACATTTCATATATAAATAGGAGTAGTTTTTCGTATAATTTCTGGAAGTTCCTGCTCTGGGTTTTTCGTTAACGTTATTCTAGGATAATGCACCAAATTGATTTAGTTACAAAACGGTCATTAACCTTAGTTTTATTCCTCTTGGTGAAACTGGAGATTAAATTTTTCTTTGGTTTTCCCAGTTTCAGAAAGCCAGTTTCAGTTTTAGAAAGCCAGTATGTCACTCTAGTCGTATTTTAGCAGTACTTGTTGATGGTGTACAAGATATACCTAACTGTTGTATAATTAAATACTTCACAAATTTACCAAAATCAGTCAATATTCGTGTTTATAACCGAAATAACAAAATTTACTAACCACAATCTTAATTGTTGCTATTGCTGATCACCGAAAAAATAAAAACACGTCCGCAATATACAATTTAACAAACAATTTATTTAAAAGTAATAGTAGTAAAAATTATAAGTAGTTCAACTTTTTGTTGTATATTTTCGTTAGAAAAATTGACATACCGTGTTCATATTTTCCTGTAAATAATATTGTATTTATAATATAAATTTTAAAAATATTAGCACATAAAATACTCGAACAAAAAGTCTAGCGAAATATATTGGCTGTTGTTACTAGTACAAACGTATTTAAAACAATTGTATAATAAACAGAAACTCTTCATAGAAACGTACTAAAATTTATTTAAATAAAATTGAGAGAATACCTAAAATTGAGAGGTGGTTGCCTATTTTTTATATTGTAATTCCGACATTTTATTATAATGTATTTCACATTTTATTATTTAATTAACATTTTTAGAAGATATAGATTAACATATAGTAGACCGTGATTGAACATGATATCAATTAAATCGACGAGTACATTTATTTTATAGAGGTGACTATCACTAATTTGTTTATAGTCCTAGAGAATATTGTACGAGAGGAATGGTTTAGCAGTACTCGTCAAAATACTGGTAAAAAGAAGATAAAAAGGTTTATTTATTGCTTCAGTTCAGAAGATAAAAATAGGCTCGCTCTATTTTGTTAGATAGAAGAGAATTTCGAGTACGGCGAAATTGGACCACCATAAAGTTATAAGCTCTTTTAAAGCTATAATTTTTTCTTGAAGATAATTTTAGAAGAAATATGTTAATTTTCTAGTGAATTTTCTCTTAGGAAAACTTAAATAGTATATATTTTATTTCTGAAAAGCAAAGATTCTACTGAAGATATGCGAGAGTATGCCCTTTACTGCTCTTGTTCAAATAATTAGAGAAATAACCACAATTATTTTGATTATCTTACATCAAAGAATAATACAGTAATATAAGTGAAACAGTTAATTACTCTGCAAAGATATAAAGTGAAATTTATGAGGATCAACGCTTATTAGATGGTTATATGAGGCAATACTATAATTTTGACAGGTTTTGTTAGAGAGCTGTTACACAGCACGTTTACGAAACTTCAATCCACGTAGATTTGTGCCATGGAGCAGTACACGCCACCAGAACGCGCTAAAATTGTTCAGCCGTGCATTTAAAATTTAATTATGAAAACTCAGCGTGGCTGAAGAAAAAAAATGTGAAAAGTCCTTTGTCAAAGAACACAATTAACCGTTTGCACAAACGATTGTTATTTTCTGGTATAGCCGCTAAGCCCAGACGTTCCAATAAAAAGCGACTGAGACGATCCTATAGCGATATCGCGACCGTAAAGGCTATTGTGGAGACGTCTCCAAAAACGTCTTTTCGACGTCATTCTGAGCTGTTGTGCTTCTCTTACACCTCTTTACGGCGCATAATGCGTATTGATTTGAAAATATTCTCTTACAAAATTCAATTGACTAAACGACTGCTGCCGGCTGATAAGCACTATCGCTTGGAATATGCAGAATTCATCGCTCGAATGGCCGAGAATATAACATAGACAATTTTTGGCAAAAAAACCATCATGCGTGATAAAGCGCACTTCACTTACAACGGAACCGTGAATACCCAAAACCGTAGGTTCTATGGGACTGAAAACCCTCAAATTATTGAAGAGGTACGATCAAAAGTTTACTTTGTGGTACGGTATTTGTGCTGATATGGTCATTGGACTATTTTTCTTTGAATACTTCTGATATTAGAAATAAATCAATTTTTTGCAAAAAAAAACGGCGTTCCACCTCACACAGCTTGAAACACAATCGATTTTTTGACGCCATTGTTGCCTGCTCGTTTGATATTAAAAAATGGTGATTTTGACTAATCCACGTTTCGCCTGATTTGATGCCGCTGAATTTTTTCTGTGAGACTAGTTGAAGTCAAAGGTTTTTATCAACAAGCCAAGGGCTCTAGACGAATTTAAGGCCAACATCCGCCAGAAAATATCCGCCATATCGGCCGAAACACTTGAAAATGTGGTGAAAAGTGCCAAAAAAAAACGGGGATATTACGCCATTCAAGCTCATGCTTACTTCTTAAATATGACCACTTGCCTGATATATTTAATAAGTAATCATAATAAATCTACTTGAACCAAATAATATAATTTTTTACTTAAATAGCAGAAACTGTGTTTTTTCCGTTTTTTTAGGAACAAATAAGTCTATATCATCGTTACCGTACTGGATTACCATCGAAAGTGTCTAGGGTTCAAATTCCACTGAGGCATGGCCTAAAAATCCAGCTTTCCTTTCCATTTCCAGTTTAATTTCTTTATCCCGATATCCTTTGTCGCCAAATGGCCTTACGTGTTGTGGCGCTTAGAATATAACATTTTTCAGTACTAATACTATATGTTACTTGAAATTATTATTTAAAAGAAAAAAATTTAAAAAGAGTTAAGTTGTTCTTTACAGCGTTTCGAAAAATGGAGCTTCGAAATTTTGAGCAGGCATGTTAATATGTTTAGATTAGTGAATCCACAATTTAGACTTATGAAGAATTACATCATAAGTCTTACTCATGTTATTCCTTATTAGGGAGGCCTTCAACATCGAAGTTAAGTTCGCCCAATGACTTTATTCTCAAGATTTGGGCATGAGAAAGGTATGCGCCAAGATGAAATATGTGCCTCGTCCTTCTTAACAGAATCGAAGATGACATAGATTTCTTCAGTCGTGTAATCACTAGTGATAAATAATATATTTTCGAGAATAATCCAGAAACAAAACATCAAAGTAAAGAGTGGTACATCTTGACTGAAGGAAACTAAAATTGGAAAATAAAGAAAAAGTCTATGGTCATTTGCTTTACCTTAACAGTAGAGAAATCTGTCAACAATGCTTTTTGCAACAATGGTTCTCCCGCGTCCTTGGAAGGCTAAAAATAATATTTTTCCCCGTCAAATTGGACATTATTAAGGCACTTACATACTTCACCGTGATAATGGCCGCGGTCGGTGTGGCGTCTCCATTAACGTGTTCTAGTCAGAAAAAGGGATTCTTAGTCCATTCACCTTTTTGTTTGTTCCCAAAGATCTAAAAACACTTAAGACTACGTAATTTTGGTAATGCCGATAATATCGTATAAATGCCGATAATATCGTATTACTTTTCTGCCATAGCTTTAATATATTGTTAAGCGTTCAAAGTATAATAGGATATTTTAGTAGGTTGCAATTATTTTCACTCAATTATTATCTAATATCTTATACTTTTAATAACCGATTGTATATTTATTTTGATAGACTATTTGTTATTCAGAAGTAATATAATAAATAATTCTAAATGTTAAAATTGATAAAATAAAAAATAACTGTTTATTAACGGCCACATATAATTACATAATCTATATAAATTAAATTAAACTAATTTTTTAACTAAAATAACAAACATTTCGTTTTGATCACATGTACCAAATAAAGCAAATGAAAAAGAATTCATGAATCCTTTTGAATATAAAATGTTTAGTATTAGTTTTAGTTAATTAATTTTTGTTTTCTGTTTAGACTTTAAAAAATATACATGCTAAAGAATATTTAATAATAAGTTGGTAAAAATTTAAACAACATTTAAAAAGTTTTTGTACATTTTTAATTTTTAGTGTGTTCTTAAAGAAAAATGCCAATTATTTTTAATGAATGGACTTACCTTAAAACCAGCTTTATTAGGAAAATATTTTGTCCAAATCTGAAAGCCTATTTAGTGATAATATTATAAAATATATATTTTTGTGTACTTACGGACTAATTTCCAAAAATTTTCAAGTGCGCAAATTATAATTATACTTGCAGAGAACATATTTTAATTACTCTGCAACGCTACAGCCTGAACGGTTTGGCTTATTCTGAATTGTTAATTATTCAACAAAAAATCTTTAAGGAGCCGTCGGATCTGAATAAAATAAGTAACTGACAAAATTAATCATTGAACAACTTAATAGAATTATAAAAAAAAATTAGTATATTTATTCAACTTGGTAAAAAATACTGCTACAATTATTATATTTTCGAAAATAAATATATTTCTACTTAGCAAATATTTTGTATAGTCGCAAATATGTACACACATGACCCAGTCAAGAAGATTCTTGACTATGAAATTCCATACCACATACATTCGACAGAGAATTGAATTGAACATGCCTACATTCATACACATACATACGTCCATGTAGATATAGTATTTAGCCACAATAAAAAAGCTAACGCTATTTACAAGCCAGTTACCAATGATTTTTCACATTCCATAGCGAGTAAAAATGTTTACAAACTTTTTCATAGTATGTTATTCTGCGTATTTATTTCTATTCTCAGTAAAGTTTCATTTGGGCTTGAATTATTTTACAATATAACAACTTACATACTCGTACATTCTGTATGCCAGTTAGCAATATCCGTATATCTAATCCAATTTGGAAAATCACCAATTCAACTGCATAACGAGCTTCACAAGGTAGTGTTACTTGATTTCATTTATTTTATTTATTGTGATATTTTGTTGTTGTTTTCTGCGTTTCGGCTTACTTTCTTGTACACAGTAGTTTTTGCAGATCCAAGCATTTTTTCTTGCATGCATATGGTTAGCCCATATGAAATTTGATGTTGATATTTAACACATAAATTTAAGAGGTTTAATCAAGGCAGGTATTACAATAATTTTTTTGCAAATAAAACTGCAGTTAGAGACAAATTTTGATTGATTTGACGTATTACATGATGCTATTTTGGCCTTGAGTTTTACCATGTGCGCGCCTTATTTGGCCAGTTATTGCTGGTCTATTTGCGGTCGATGATAATCAGCTCGAATATATTTTGTTTAAATTTTCCACCCATACATACTATAAACATACACATATACACACACATATAAATTTACGTATAATATATATATTTATAATATTATGCCTCTTCAATTTAAAACAATTTATGTATATTATTATAAATTATCTAATAGTTCGATAATTAAAAACTGTATATTATATATATTCATATACATGTGCATGTGTGTGTGTGTACATAGGTATATGCATGGGAGTGTAGAAATTATCAAACTGTCGCACAGGTAATAAAATAACTATTGAATAGCCAATTTGCATTTGCCTAATAAAAAAATGTATTTCTCTTTTGTATGACTTCCTCTTTTCTGGTAAGACTCTCAGAATAACAATAAATTATTAATTCTATTTTATAATTCTTAAAACACCACCTGTAATTACAAGATGACTATGAAGTCATTAAATGAATGCGTTCATACTGTTATAACTTTTTCCTATGTACGAGTTTTAATGTTTTTTTCTTATTTAAATATAATAAGCTCAAGTCCAATTGTTTCTTTTACAATTGAAATTTTTAAGAGTCATAACCTCATAAACAAACATTATGGTCTGGACCTAGTCATCATTAATAAAAAATTAAAACATTCGACAACAAAAAATGTTAATGGTTAAAAATTTTTTAGTACCTCGCAAATAAAGTCAAAATTTCCGAACATGTTGCTCAGAGGGGATGAAAAATACGATAAATAATGGACTTTCTTCTGCCACTCATACGATTTGTTTCATGGTATGAACCGAGCATTGATCACTCGTTTTTTAACTATGGTAAATAATTTCATCATTTAGTTCATTGATAACAAATGAAAAAGCTCATTTCCTACCAACAAATTGTAATTAATTACATTATTATTAAATTTATTATCCGGCGCTTACAATCAGAATCTTGCTCTCCTGTGCGAATTATACATATTACCTTGAACCAAAGGCGGAAACTGTATGCTCAAAAGTTGACATATTGAGAACAATTTTAATATTTCTTAATATAAATCTCGTAAGACAAAAATAGACTTTAATAAAGACACTGCACTATTATTATGTGAAATTTGTGCAGATCAAATTGTTTGTTAAAATGTTTTTTTTTCCAAAAGCAAGTATTATTTTGGAATGAGTGTATTTGAAAAAGATTGAATCTGTTTTTTATCCTAAATGAAACAGAGGAAACGAAGTACTAATATTATTTTCTAGCATTTTTATTTTTAATTGTGATTTGATAGGAAATTATGTCCTTTGTGATAAAAGATGATAATCTATTTATGAGATACTCTGTATATTGCAAATAATTGTCTGTGTTGTCGCATTTTTAGATGCTTATAAAAATAGAGAACGCATGTCTACTATGTAGGAAAAGTCACTTAATAATTTTATTTAAAAAAAAAAAACATTTTGTATAATTTCGTGTACTCGTATGCTTATGAAAAATGCTGTAAAAAAACTATAAGCAATTGGATTACAAAAAAATTTGTTTTGTAGTTTGCTGTAATTATTCGGTAAGTTACCCATTAATGTGATCTCAATTACCACTAATGCGCCTATTAATATTCACTTATATAAAATGTATATGACTTAAATACGTGTTAAAAGTTGTTTCATTAAAATATTGATACTCAACAATCGTTTATAATTTGAATTATAGCCACAAAAGATGAATGACTGGCAGAAACATATAAAACCTTTAAAGTGAGAGAATACACTAATTAAAAATTTCGACACACTATCAAAAAAGTTAAACAGGGTATTTGTATTTATAATTATTTTATGGAACCTATTTTTGTTCATACATTATTATTGAAATTTTTTAATAATAAATATTTGAGCACATAAGTATTAAAAGCTACTACGCATAAGTATGGATACAATGTGAGTAATTTTTATGTGACTTATCCTTATACAATAGTACATTTTGCATGTTTATTTTTTGTATAAGTTTATTTTTGATTATTTCTCCAAATAAACCAATATTTATACTATTGTCTTTGAGTAATAATATATAAAAAGTTCTAATGTAGAAGACAAAATTTTTACATGAAAATATCACTGACGAAAGTATTGTGACGTCCACCCTTCATTGAATCGAACTTCTAATTTCCATTCAGCTTTGATCTTGTTCTCTTCAATTATTACAAAACACATGGTTTCAGTTTGTTTTGTGAAAAGGTGTTTTAAGTATTTTCTTTCCGCCATCTGTAGCCTAATCTACTATGATTAGTCCTCGTTAGAAATAATATTTTCTGCTTTTTTTTGTTCAAAATTATCTACAGCAGAAATTGTAAACGAATTCATTTTTTAAAACTTCAAGCAAGTTTTTTAAAAGTAAAGTCCAACTAAGTTGAAGACAAAATTCAAAATCTTATAAAAAAAGATGTACACATATGTTGACCAATACTCCATAATACCTTTATTTGAAATCAAATTGTTTTTATGCAGATAAAAGAAAAATGTATGTCAGGTGTTTCTTATATGAAATTCGGTCAGATGATTAACAAAGAGATTTATTTGCTTTCTGACGGAAGAAAATAAAAAGAAAATGTGGATGCGAACTATAGGTTTAATTGGGAGTGATTTTTCAAATAAAAGGCACTTCCTTTATCAAACACATGTTAAGCAAAGCAGTACTGGCCTAGAAAAGCTAAAGCAAAATGCTCTACCTTCTATCAATTTTGCTAATGAGCAGTAAAATTCCTACGACATTTGAACTAAGAAACGAAGTTTTAACAAAAGTTTTTGAAAAACGTGTGAACAAAATTTTACTAAAGACATTCAAAATAATATAAAAGATGAAATGTACTTAATTTTTTAAATCAAGTAAAATGTAATTCTTGTGATCATTATGTTGCCAAAAATGATAGTCGTTTATGTGATACAATTGCAGTTAAAAAATTTAAATTTATAAAAAAAATTAAAAAATTAAACAAAAATAATAATACTTACTAATGTAATTCATAAATTCTCCGCAATTCACAATAAAACTATAAACAGCAAACCCTTCTTTCGATGATGTTGGAAACATAATATTTTTACAATTTGATCCATGTCCTATTTAAAATTGCGGAGACTCAGGAAATAATTTAACTACCGAACTAATGCCAAATATACAAATATGTTACCCCAATAAATTTAAAAAAAAAATAACGTAAAAGCAGTTCAGTTCTTACGTATCATATGGTTTGATACGAAAACAAATTCCTATTAAAAGTTTTATTTGACTCAGAAAATAATTTAACTACCGAACTAATGCCAAATATACAAATATGTTTACCCAATAAATTTAAAAAAAATTAATGTAAAAGCAGTTCAGTTCTTACGTATCATATGGTTTATAATAAGCCTTCGGCGTTCTTATACCACATATGCTAGGAAAAATAAATATTCTATTTGATAATAATAACTCATCCACATTTCCGTCTCCAAAACCACACAAAAATACTCGGTAGTATCAGAATTTTGTTTTATAACATACGAAAAAAAATACATTTAATTGCCGTTGGCATAGACATGCTTTTCCAAATATGAACAAAAAATTACATAAATATAACTATCCGGACATATTTAAAAAAAATGTAAGAGTTGTATCATAATAAAAAAAAAATCATTTTATTTGATTCAATGTTAAAAGGGCTATGTGTTACCACATGAAACAAAATGCACCAAATAATGAAGGGTCTGGGTTCCGACCTGGGAAAATGTTTATTTAAGAAATCAAAATTCAAACTATAAAATTAAAAATTAAAAATCATATTTGGAATATAAATATCCTTTATAAACAGAACATGTAACGTGATATAAAAAATATATGTTGTACAGTTTAAAAAAAAGATACATATTTATTTAATAAATAAAATTTCTTATATAACCGCAAAGAAATTTAATTCATTAAATAGAAAAATCAAATCGAAATATTACTTTATCTAAATTCCTATTTCTATAAATTTACAATTTTTTATGATTTTAAAAATAAGTTATCTGCATTAAAAGAATTAGAATTTAAAATCTAATTGTGGAGTAAAGATTAAGATGCACCTATTTTTCTTTTTTTTTTATTTATTTATGTATATTCTTAAACTAAGTTGCAATCTATTTTTAAATTTTTTTTTTCAAGTTGTAAAAAACGAATTCGTTTGCAAATTTTCGATTCTACCCAGTCCTAGTTAATGAAAAAATTATTCCTGATCACCAACTTGGCTTCCGATCTGAACACTCCACTATACAGCAATGCCATCGCATTGTTGATCATATTGCATCCTCTCTTGAGAGGAAAAAGTATTGCCCAGGAGTATTTTTAGATATCTCCCAAGCTTTTGATCGTGTGTGGCATCTTGAACTCCTCTGGAAACTTAAGAGCTTTCTTCCTTTAACATACTTCCTTATCATAAATTCATATCTCTCCCAACGACATTTCCGAGTTGTAATTAACTCAGAATCTTCGGAAATATATCCTATTTTAGCCGAAGTCCCACAAGGCAGTATCCTTGTTCCCATCTTATATAATATTTATACCCATGACATCCCAGCTGAACCTAATATTATCATTGCTACTTATGCAGACGATACGGCCATACTTGCTACCCATACAAATCCTGACATAGCTTCCAACAATTTACAATCCCATATACACAACCTTCAATCCTGGTTTAAGAGATGGAGAGTGAGGATAAATGGACAGAAGAGTGCTCATATTACTTTCACACTTTGTCAAGGAAAACCTACCCCTTTATACCTTAATAGCAACATGATTTCACAATATGATGAGTATGTTATTTTGGACTTTACTTGGACAAGAGATTAACATGGAATCATCATACTAGACTAAAAAAACTTGAAGCTACTAGACGTTACCTACAACTTCCTTAGACTACTTGACAAATGCTTGAAACTAACAATCAAAAGTAAAGCTCTAATAAACAATACAATTATAAAACCTATTTGGACATATGGAATTGAATTTTAAGGTTCAACGAAACGTTCCAATTACTATCGCGTCCAGGCCTTACAATCCAAAATCCTGCGTAAAATTGTTGATGCCCCCTTTTATGTTTGTAACATCGTAATACATCGTGAACTAAATGTCCCCTTTGTTCAGAACCTATGCATTTCGCGCTATCAAAAATTTCACTCCCGTTTATCCTATGTGTATCATCATAATCCACTTGTGAGAGAATTGTCGTATACTGCCCTCCTCGGAAACACTCATCGGTGACTTAAGAGACAATAGCTTAGAGGTTTTCTAGAGGAATCTCACTTCCGTTAGTTGGAGAAACGCCGATGGGTGTTTACTCCCACTTCATGATGCACAAGATTGTTAATTAAAATGTTATGTAAATGTGCTTGTTACAATAAAATTGTAGTTGCAGAAAAAAAAAGTTTGGATTTTTTGTGATAAACGATTTTCACAAAACAGAAGATAATATTATTTCTAAGGAAGATAGGGCAGACGCACAAGCACAGGTGAAGGGAAAAAAACGCAAATCACCTTTTCACAAAAAAAAAAATGAAAAAAAGTGGAATAATTGAAGGGAACGAGATCGAATTTAAATCCAAATCAGGAGTCCGATTCAATGAAGGGTGGACGTCAATGTTTTTACATAACGTTCTACGTTGGAACACTTTATATATTATTACTCCATGCTATTGTATTATATTAGCCAAAGTTTACCATATATCATTGTAGATCATATTTTAATATTTTAACATCACAAGCTGTGCTCTTATATATTTTTGTAGGCTTTAAATTACGTATTGCTAGTGACTGAAACAATTAATCATCAGATCAATAAATATTATATTTGCTTTTATAATTAAAAATAGCAAAGAAAGTGTCATTTGCCTTATTAATATAATAAGGCAAATGAATCGACCGTTTATGATCATTTGAAACGGCTAGGTTTAATGTCAAAGCTCGGCATATGGGTTCCTCATCTTCTTACGGAAAAAAATTTGTGCCGTCGCATTGACGTTTGTGATTTGCTTCTCAAACGTCAAGAAAATGATCCATTTTCGAAGCGTGTCATCACTGGGGACGAGAAATGGGTTATCTACAACAATGTTAAGCGTAAAAGATCGTGAAGTAGAAAATATGAACCGGCTCAAAACACTTCGAAAGCCAATATTCAATCATTTATTTTGAGCTTCTACCGAGCAACACAACGATCATATCTGAAGTGTACTGTCATCAGTTAAATAAATTGAATGATTCACTTAAAGAAAAAAGGCCAGAATTGGTCAATAGGAAAGGTATAGTGTTCCAACAAGATAATGCGAAACCACATACAAGTCTGATCACTCGGCAAAAGCTTTTAGAGCTTGGATGGGCTATACTGCCACACCGACCATACTCTCCAGACGTAGTACTTTCCGTTTATTATGAGCTTCTAACGAGCAACACAACGATTAATTCTGAAGTGTACGGTCATCAGTTTGGACAAATTGAATGATTCACTTAAAGAAAAAAGGCCAGAATTGGTCAATAGGAAAGGTATAGTGTTTCAACAGAATAATACGAAACCACATACAAGTTTGACCACTCGGCAAAAGCTTTTAGAGCTTGGATGGGCTATACTGCCACGCCGACCATACTCTCCAGACCTAGTACTTTCCGATTATCATTTGTTCCAGTGTCTACAAAATTTTTTACATGGTAAAACGTTTAATTCAAATGAGGAGGTCAAAAATCACTTGGATCAGTTTTCTGCCAGCAAAGAACAAAAATTTTATGAGCGTGGAACCATGCTACTGCAAGAAAGATGGCAAAGGGTATTGGATCAGACTGGACAGTATTTAATTGAATAAAATATTAATTCACTATAGGAAAATCGTCTTTCATTTTTATAAAAAAAAAAAACCAAATTACGTTCCGAACAACCCAATATTAGTTATACTTCTAAGATTTGACATATAATTTTAAGGAAGATTTTAATAAAAAAAATAATGACTGATATATAATCACAAAGTAGAAATGAACAGATAACCTTCTACTGCAAATATATTATTTTTTCAACATTAACGCGACTACATTAAATTATATTAAATTAAATAACATTAAATTATAGATACACATGATAGATTAGTACAATTTTAACTATTATTCTTGTATTATAATTAGTCCAATTTAAACAATTTTTAATGCCTATTAAGTGATCAAGAAGTTACTACAATATATGTGTATACACAAGCGATTGAAGTGAATCTCGATTTTTTATAACAGCCATTGCGTAGACTCACTCAACTGTCAATGGAAAACGCTATCGTGGAATGATTGTATGTTTCCTAAATCAGATTAAAGCCCATAGAATTTCTTTAAAATGTGATCTCAAGAATATAATGCAGCTATTCAGCCATTGCAAGAGATCATTGATCAACAACATTTCCCGACTTTAACTCGTTGGTTTGGAAAAAAAAAAAAAAAAAAAGGAAAGGAAATACTGACGATATCGTGGCACAAACAGATTACAAATTCAAGAATATTGAATATAACTCGATAAAACATTATAATTGTATTTCTTACAAAACTATTCTAATGTGTTATTTTAAGAGGTGCATTTATTTATAACTATATTTTAATACCAGTACTTATAGTCATAAGTTTTTTCTATACTTTAATTTTTCTTAGAATTCACATTAAATATGCTTCATTTTTGAAAATACGAGTATTCAATTAATTTCATATAGCGCATTTCGTCCCAATGGGCTTTTTTAAAAAAAAATGTCCAAATTTTATCTTTAATTCATTTCATAGAATACTCTTAATTATATATTACGAGTATTTTCCGATAGTATAATCCTAAATATATTATTTTAACATTAAAATTAATTAAAACAAATATAATTTTTTGAAATTATATTAAGTATAGCACTTAAAACAAATTATATATTTTTATTATTTCGATACAGTAGACTTTTTAAAAAAAATCAAGGATCTTGAAATAACTTCAGTTGTCAACATTTGGTTGTTTTACGTAAAAGCTAGTTAAAAATATATAATTAATATTGATTTTAAATTATATAATACATAATAATTTTTGTTAAAAAAATATGTATTGTTATTACGAGGGTCGTTCAATAAGTCCTTAGAAAATCCGAGAAATTGCGCTCGTAATGTCGGTAGCATTATCAACAGGAAAGCTGTCAAAATTTCAGCTCGATCCAAAGCGTAGGTCAATTTCTATCGTCGATTAAAGTAAACAACATTTATTTGTGCATAACAATGGAAAAAAGCGAGTTTAGGGCTGTCATCAAACATCTCCATTTGAAAGGCTTAAGCCCGTAAGAAATCAAAGCCGAGTTGGATGCAGTTCATGGCACATCTGCACCTGTGTTTGCGACGGTTTACAATTGGGTGAATGAATTTAAACGTGGCCGTTCATCCACAAAAGATGAACATCGTTCAGGACGCCCAGTTGAGGTGTCTACTCCTGAAATCATCGACAAAATCCACGATCTGATTTTGAACGATCGGCGAATTAAAGTGCGAGAATTAGTTGAGGCCACGGGCATATGACAAGGTACAGTCGCTTCAATTTTGCATGAAAAATTGTCTGTGGAAAAAATTTCGGCAACATGGGTGCCGCGTTTGCTTTCAGAGGAGAATAAGCGCAATCGTGTAGTGGACTCTGAGGCTATGTTGGCACTCTTTCATCGCAATCCTGCCGAATTCCTTCGTCGATATGTCACTGTGGACGGAACCTGGATACACTACTACACTCCAGAAACGAAGAGACAGTCATCACAATGGATTTTCAAGGGTGAACAGGCTCCGAAGAAGGCAAAAACTGTGCCATCGGCCGGCAAGGTGATGGCCACGGTCTTTTGGGATTCGCAGGGCATCATTTTTATCGACTACTAGAAAAAAGGAAAAACGCACACCTGCGCTGTTTCCATGGCCAAAATTGTGGAATTGAGAATGGAATTGTTGCAGCATCCTGCTTATTCACCAGATTTGGCCCCGAGTGACTATTTTCTTTTCCCCAATCTGAAGAAATGGCTTGGCGGACGACGGTTGACTTCCAACGAGGACGTCATTGCTCAAACGGGTGAGTATTTTGCAGAACTTCCGAAATCCTATTTTTTGGACGGGATAAAAATTTTGGAAAAACGGTTGGAAAAGTGTATAGAGCTAAAAGGAGATTATGTTGAAAAATAAAAATTTTTTTTTTTTATAAAAACATTTTTTTTCCATCTTTTTCGAAGGACTTATTGAACGACTCTCGTAACATTGATTTATAAAAAGAATGATGTTATAGTAGCCTGATTTATTTAACAATGCATTTATTCAATTTAGATGGTGACAAAACCTGGATTTACTAAATTATCATTGGATTTAAAATATTATATATTAATATAAACAATAAACATCATAAATAGTCAAATTTGTATAACATAACTTTTGTTTGTGTTAAAAAATTCTTGTTATACTTGTATAAAATGTGTATTTTTTTAAGAACAACTGTCCTACATTGATTACTCTTTTAGTTATGTTAATATTTTGTAATTTTTTTTACTTTCTGTACCTTTCAATACATAGACTAATTTTCAATACAGATATACCTGTCAATCAACCAAATAACATAAACATTCGGAAAAATTGCAATAACAAGCATGTTTTTAAGCCATATAGATTTTTCATAAATGGTAATAGTTCGGTTGAAAATTGTGTAACTAACGGTTACGAATGCTTGGATATTCTCTACATATCTGAAAAGGTAAAAAATCAGCAAAATTGTACAACAAAATTTTAATCTAATAAGGTTTTACAACATACACGTATAACATCCTACAAGATAATCGATTAAAGTGATTTTCAAAATATAACTTTTAATGAGTTAAGTTGGAGTTTATTGGAATATCAATTTGTGTGTCTGTTGCTGAAAACATATTTTCATTACTTTTTTCTATTTTAATTTTTGTATTTTTGAATATTTATTTAATAAGACACAAATTAAAGCAGAAGCAATTAAGAAAATATTTGATTGAAATTAAAATACGAATAAAATTAAGACCAATTATAAGTAAAAAACATGTGCATTCGGTATTTATATAAGAACGTGTACAAAGTATGTATGGATGTAATTAATATCTTAATATTTCTATAGGAAATTTGATGTATTAAACATGAATGTTTCATCAATGAATAAACTGTTAAAATGTATATAAATATAGCATAAAATAATAAATTTGTAAAATTATTAACATATTCAGTTTTCCTACATCTACAAACAGAATTTTATTACAATGACCTCGAAATTATCTTATACAAATGGTTATCTATCAACTGCATGTTTACTATATAAAGATTTAAGAAATATAGTTTACAAATATTTCCATTCTTTCAACTTTTTATTTTGTGTCCCAATGTAAAATGCTGCATTGCCTACATATATTTGTTACTCGGTTATATAAATATCTATTTATGTATGCAACCATAAGAAAAATTAAAAATCGTAGGTGCTAAAGATGAATACACTTCCAGCTAATATCCAGGTCTATGTATGAAAGCCTTATCTGCATGTATATATTGAATTATAATTCCTATTATAATCAAACCAATTTATTATAAATTATATTACGAGTACTATCAAGTATATCTGCTTTTCAATTTTTTACCATTTTATTAATATTCTTGATAAAAATGGGTAAATGACTGTTAAAGCAAATAAATACACATTTTATTGTATATTACGTTCATTACAGCTTACTGTAAAAATAATATTGAATAACACGTGCGCATTTATGAATTGTTTCAATACAATTCATAAAAATTAAAATAACTCTAATTATAAATATATTTTAAAAATGTTTGCATTATATAAACAAGAGATTATATTGGGTGTAAGGGAAAGTTCTGTCGTTTTTTTCTAAAGAAAAAATTAATTTTTTTTTTCACTTTTCATTCAAAAATTAGTCGAAAATATAATTTTCTTTATTAGTTACAGCTGTCTGCCATTGTACTGGCAGCTTATCCAACCCTCTCGAAAAGAAGTCCTCGTTTTTGGACGCAAAGTATTCGTCCACTGCCATTTGGACACCCTCATAATTTATATATTCATTTCCATCAAGAAAGTTTTGCAGCGACCTGAACAGATGATAGTCAGATGGTGCAATATCTGGAGAATATGCTGGCTGAGGTAGAGTTTTCCAACCCAATTCTGTAATTTTTTGTACGGTTTTTCTTACCACGTGCGATCTAGCGTTGCCATTGTGAAGAATTACAACTTAACTGTTGGTCAAATATGGACGTTACCGTTGAATTTCTTTATTGAAAACATCGAATTGCGAACAGTAACGATCAGAATCGATCGTATAATTTTCTTTTAGCAACTCATAGTGGACAATACCCCTCCAATCCCACCAACAACACAACGTAACTTTCTTTTGATGCACGCCAGCTTTGGATGGGGTCGTCACCCCTTTTGTAAACATATGCCCTTTTTCTTACCACATATTTATAAACTATCCACTTTTCACCACCAGTCACTAAGCGGTCTAAAAACGGTTCCCTTTTGTGACGAGTAAGATTTGAAGAACATATTGAAATTCGATCCATTAAATTTTTTTCGCTTAATTCGTGTTGCACCCACACAGAGAGTTTGGACACAAAACCAATCCTTTTAATGTGCTCTAAAGCAGTAGTCTGAGAAATTCCAAACTTGAAGGCCACTTCTGTGGAATTTAACATGGGATTTGTCCGGATCATACTGCGTAGCACTTCGTTATTGACATCTGATGGCGTTCCTGATCTGGGTTTATCTTTCAAAGAAAAATCACCCAAACGAAATTTTGCAAACCATCTCTGGCTTTACATATTTCGTTCGAGCTGTTACTGCATCTTTTCCAAACATGCCACACAAGTTTTTTTTGCCTCCATTGCGTTGTTCCCACTTTAGAACTCATACAACATACAATGTCTTAAGTGCACTTTTTCTTCACACCTGTTGACTGTTTTACAAGTTTCAAAAAACCGACAAAAATACGAAGAAATATGTATAAACCATCAATCATACACATATAGTAATCTAACGGTTTAAATCGATTTCAGTTGAATCAGAATTCTCGCTAAGAACCGACAACGCATACAAGTGCGAGTGCTCAAACACGACAGAACTTTCCCATACACCCAATACAATTTGCAAAATATACGATCAAACTAATACAGGATTATTTTAATTTTTTCAAATAAAACGAAAAGGAAATGTTGCAAAGCAAAATTTTTTTTAAGTATTGGTTTGAGGAAAAGAAAGTTTATTTCAAGACCTTATTTCAAATGGTTTGGATTGTCCGATTTATGTCAAATTATCCTAACTTCCTAATGCCTTTCTCATAGAAGCCCTGGTCCCTTTTAACAACAAAATAATGTCATAGTAAATAATTGATTTACTTATTGTTTGTATGTATAGTTATATTCTTGATGGAAAAAGTTTATGGTGATGATTGTATGAGTCGTACTCAAGTTTATACGTGGTTTACACGATTTAAAAATGGTCGTGAGGATTTAAATGATGATCTAAGGCCAGGTCGTCCAGAAGCTAGTAATCGTACTGAATTGGTGGAAAAAGTCCGTGAAATTATTAGTATCGATGCCAATTTTACTACGAGAATGTTGGCTGAGGAATTAAATACGAGTAAAAACACTGTTTGGAGAATTTTAACTATGTTAAAGATTTGGGTAAAAGAAAGGTCTGTGCGCGTTTTGTTCCACATGAATTAAATGAAGACCAAAAAATTGCTCGTGTGGAGCATTGCAAAGAAATTGTTGAAACTGCTGAAAACGATTCAGACTTTCTTGATTCGATCCTAACTGGTGATGAGTCATGGTGCTTTAAATATGACCCTGAAACTAAGCGTCAATCTGCTGAATGGAAGACCAAAAAAATTGCGTTTTCAGAAGTCTCGAATCAAGACAATGTTGATTATCATGGAATGATCCATTTTTGAAGCATATCATCACTGCGGACGAAAAATGGGTAGTCTACAACAATTTTAAGCATAAAAGATCCTGGAGTAGAAAATATGAACCGGCTAAAAGTACTTCGAAAACCAATATTCATCAAAAAAAGGTTATGGTATCTGTTTGGTGGGATTTCAAAGGAATCGTTTATTATGAGCTTCTAACGAGCAACACAACGATTAATTCTGAAGTGTACTATCATCAGTTGGACAAATTGAATGATTCATTTAAAGAAAAAAGGCCAGAATTGGTCAATAGGAAAGGTATATAGTGTTCCAACAGAATAATACGAAACCACATACAAGTTTGACCACTCGGGAAAAGCTTTTAGAGCTTGGATGGGCTATACTGCCACACCGACCATACTCTCCAGACCTAGTACTTTCCGATTATCATTTTTTCCGGTGTCTGCAAATTTTTTCAGACTGTAAAACGTTTAATTCAAATGAGGAGGTCAAAAATCACTTGGATCAGTTCCAACTGCAAGAAAGATGGCAAAGGGTATTGGATCAGACTGGACAATATTTAATTGAATAAAAAATTAATTCACTATAAGAAAATCGTCTTTCATTTTTATTTAAAAAAAACGAAATTACTTTCCGAACAACCCAATATCATTATAAACTTTGCGAAGATGAACTATTGTATTTGAACTCGATCGTATTTGCATACAGGGTGCAACGCCTTTAGATATCGCTATTAACGATTTGTTTGTATCAAATTGTTGCTTATTTAATGAAATCTAAAACATAAAAGGTCTTATTTATATAACTATGAATATAAGACAAATATTACTATTAAGATCTAAAATGTAAAATTACATCACTAAAGTTTAAATGTACTAGAAGATATCACTTTCTATTAAACTGTCTGATGCTTTCACTTGATTAATTTTAGGCAATTCTAACCAACCAAGCAGGCAATTCTTAATCTGCATTTAACCTGAAGTAAAATTTAAACAATTTAAATTTCTTGCAGAAGGGTAATGACGGTTTTCATACTCAAAACTGTAACATCTATTTTTGTCCAACAGTATCTATACAATAATGGTAAAAAAGTAAGCAGAGATAAAAGATTATTGTTGAGGTATTGATGCCTATGGTCGCAGATATTTTTGCTCTTAATATAATAAGGATTTATTTTTTAATTTTATGCTATAATAGTTTTAACTACAAAACACTTCATCTTCAGAAAATATGCAAGATACACAAACTGTAAATGAATTTTTTCGAACAGAAAACGTTTTTCTATATTTGCTTACTAATAAGTACATCTAGAATTAACTGTAAAAATCCTTTTTTTTTCTTGACATACTACATACATATTTCTGTATTTTAAAACTTTATAATACTCGTATTATAATGTTTGTAAATATATGCAGAAAAGTTAAACTACAACTTAAGTATTGTCAACCAAAATAATAATTTCAAGAATAAAGTTTCGGTGAATAATGAAGGAACCGTTTTTTAAAGAAGTATTTGAAATAAAATCCATAACGAATATAGTAGTTGATTGAAGCAATAAAGTTTACGAACATCAAATGTTATTTTCCTGAAGATCCCAACATCAAATAGAACAAGTTAAAAATAAGGCCTTGATGTAACCCCACATGCAGGAGATTGAGGTTGACAGAATATTAATGCAAGCAGTGTAAGAAAGCCACGATGAGAAGAGACAAATAAAACGTGTTTCGCAATTGCATATTAAAAAATATAACAATTGTTTTTTGCAGACTTTTTATATATTTTTAGCAACTATCAAAATAGCATACAGTCAATGTAATAAATACATAACAAAAACCAACTGTAAATTTTGCAATCAACAGATTCAACGCCATGAAAACGGAATCATACTGGATTTACATATCCTTGTAAGAATCAATTTTACTGGACAATTTCGAAGTGCAGACAGACATTAATAGAATAATGAATCTATTAGATATTATAGTAGCTAAAATTTCTATTGATTCAGCCAGTTATATTTTAGAAATATAAGTTTTTTTTCATAGAATTGAGTGATTATATTTGACTTGACAACGCATCACTTTTAATATTCCTTTATTCCTTGCATACCAATTTAAAAGAAGAAGAAAAACTTGCATATAAAATGGATTAACTTTTTTGTACGTAAGACTGACAGCTATTATGTAAAAAAAATTTTTCTTTCTTTAAAAAAAAACTCTGGGGTTTATATTATTGATATGACTTCTGGTAGATAAAAAAAATAATTAAAAAAAGTAAAAGAAATAAATTCAAAATATAACAAAAAGCAAATTAATAATATCTATGAAAGATATAGTATTTTTCCGAACCATCAGTTGAATGATGTGACAATAAGTTTTATTTCAACTGCGAGTAAGTCTCTTTCCCAAATTCAACTGCGAGCTTTTAACAACCCCTGCACTATGTGTATGTGGAGGGCGCTACTTGAACTTAATATACTCATTAATACAAGCCCTGAGTGTACCACTCAGTAAAATCAGCCCTGAGTGTATCACTGTCAACAAATAAATTCAATATTTATGACATTATAGAGTAGTGAAATACTGTAAATGTTTCTTTTGTTATAACTGCTATAATCTACTATATTCTTGATGAGCAAAATAAGAGTACAACGAGCCTGAGTCATTAAATGCAATACAAATTAAGAAATTTGAGTTTTTCACTAACTGCAATATTAATTTAAGAAAATCGAGTGTATATTCTTAATTCAGGACGAATTATTTAGAAATATTTTTAATTTTCAAATTTGGTTTAACAGTAAAAATATTGTAAAGTTGCTTTTAATAGGGCTCTAAATTTAGAAGAAGTAACAAGTTAACAAACATTGCTTATCATCTGCAAGACCGAATTTGAGTTTTTGGTTGCAAAAAGCTATCAAATTATATAATTCGATTAAAAAATTAAGACTATTTAAATAGTGTGATAACCGAACAAAATAATCTTTAAATTAAATTTTATTATTTGAAAATATTTTCTTATAATAATGCTTATGAAAATATTTTCTTATAGTATAGCGGGTAATAATACCATTAAAAATTTCATTTATAGCGGCCAATACTACCATTAAAAAATGATTTTATATAATTTCGTGTAACTTATGAAATGGCATCAATAAAATTATTTGGTATCAAAAAGCTTTCTTCCTTCATAGACTTTTCGAAATAAATTTTCCCAAATATTTTCATTTTGATTGAAGTTCGGTGAAACAAGGGGCCGGTCCAAAATCTGAATGTTTTGCTCTTTGAAGGGCTTTTTATTTATTACCTTTGCTGTATCAATAAGAGCGTTATCCTAGTGGAATAAGAAGAATTGTTACTCTAGTTTTGTACTATATTTAACTACTACATGTTTCAGCAAGTTTAAATAGTGATGTGTCTTTCCCAAATCGTGAAAATAATAGTCTGTAATTTTCAATCGTGTTCACAGTAATGCCAACTACTAAAGTAGCGTAATTGTTAAATTGAAATCAAAGGTAAGGCAGATACATACCCATAATGTGTGGTGGGCTTGAAAAATAATTTTTCGTTGCCGTTGTGTTTCGTTTTTGTAATCCGCGTAATTCTGAAATTAATTCACTTGCAGTTACTATTCGATAGTCACGGTTGTGTTCAAGTCATGGAAATAGCCTTATGACTGTGACGCTACAAATTGACTTCTGGCATATGTCTTGAAACCTTACATAAAACAACTAATCAAACAAAGTAAGGAAGTATCCATATGCGAGTAAGCATGTGCTTAAAGTAATGCAATAACATTGATTATAAAAAATTCTTCTTTAGATAATAATACAAAAAAATTTCATTTTATTTTAAAAGTTTTCAGTAATATAATATTTTGCTCATAATGACCTGAAGCAAACCCTAAAAACTACTTAGTTACTAAGAAATACTCTGTCCATTCATAGGTTTATCAAATTTATGCCTGACTTTATCAGGATTTACATATATAATATTTTTTGTTTTAAGCGAACATATGACCGTAAGTTCTGCGCTACTCACAAACTGAAAAGCACAGTAAATTTTCATATAGAAAAGTGGCATATCCGCAATAGCCAAAAACATGTTTGGAGCTATTCACTTATTACCCTTTAGATTTTATTAAAGAATTCTTCTGTCCATACATAACGTTTGTTGTCAAATTATATTAAGTTAGTGCACTGAAGCTAGGTTGTGTATTGAGTATTTGAGATTTAGCGCATTGCTGGATGCATCGTGGAAACTAAATACATTTGATTGCAAATGATAAGAGTTATCCATGTATGCTTAGATAATTAAATTAGAATAAGTTACAAATGAAATTAAGCATATCTTTAAAAATGCTCATCTTGACAAATTCGCCATTGCTACACAAAACAGCGTATTTATATTATAATGGTTGAAGCCTGCTGATCAGTAGATGTTGGTGTGATTTGGTGTTATATCAATAGAATTCCAAATTATCTCAGCAAATAATCTGACTTGTAGCGGATAATTTTTTTTTATTAACTGATACGGCCTGTGTAAGCATTTACAAAATTAATTATACGCCATAGAAGCATTTTAGATTTGTATGCTATGCTCATAATAAGGAAATTATTCCACATACTTCTTAATAACAAAAATAAAATGGACCACTTAGTAATTTTGCTTTCAAAGGCATATTTTCTAAGTTGTAGCAGGTCCGGTATATAATTAGAAGGTTTTCTATTCCCTTGAAAAATGATTTACGAATTTATTAGATTTCGGACATTAAAGAAGCCATTGTATTTGGTGATAATCAGGTTCTCGAATACCTCTAGTTCAAGACTATGCATATGAAATACATTTTCTTAATCAATATTTTTCTTTTATAATTATACGATAACTCAAGTACTTTACTTATCGATAAAATTAAATGGTTCTTAAATTCATACTTCAGCAGAAATAGCTGCTCATATCACAGTATTATTAGTCAATGCAAAGTAGCTCATAAGCTCAATATAAACTTAACAACAATAAATCATGTTGTTAAGTTTATGCTGAGCTTATGAGCTACTTTCAAATAATAACGGATCTAGACTAATAATACTGTGATATGAGCAGCTATTTCTGCTGATATCACAGTATTATTAGGACCAATACCGGCCCATTTAATTTTCCGATAGGACACAATAGGCTATATGTGTCGGCGACCTAGAGAATTATTTGCGCAAGATTGAAGGTATGTTTTTGTAAACAAATTATGTGACGGTTAAAGAAGCAGGGATTTAACAACTGCCAGCATACGTATATGACATTTTGGAAGATTCAGGGTTCTTTGGCAACCATTTCCTTGCTATGCACGATCATGTGTGCTCGAATTGTAAGCAAATATTTTGCAGAAGAACAGAATAATACTGCACAACACTTTATTACAAATTTAATTGTGTCAATGTCAAATCGGCTCTAAAATATATAAATCGCGTTTGGAAGTAGTACAGATAATTAAAAATAAAAATCTTTTCTTTCTTTACAAAGAGATGCAATGACATCCCTTTTGATGGGATTGGAAGGAGTGTTATTGGTCTGTGTAGGAAGTGGGGCAATTTATTGACTTATTTGGCGTATATGACATTTTGGAAGACTTTCACGATAATGTTTGCTCGAATTTTAAACAAATATTTTGCCGAAAAACAGAATAATACTTCACAAAACTTTATTACAAATTTAATAGTGTAAATGTCAAATCGACTTGAAAAGTGCAGGTAATTAAAAATAAAAATATTTTAAAATAGTTCTTTGTTTAATTATTAAACCCTCATAAAATACTTGGTAAAAGATAGAAAATACACCGTTGCAAACGTCAATAATAAATGTTTCTTTTTTTTTGCACCCAAGAATATATTTAAAAGATGCTTCAAATTCAAACCTAGTACTAAAGGGTTGAGTCATTTCAACACTATAATTATATTTTGTTCAACATATGTGTATAGTAGCTTCAAATGTGATTCTGTAATCATAAATTATAAAATACTCGTATTTATTATTGTTGTGTTTCCAGTAGATTACCTTCTAAGTTGGACAAATTATAGGATTAAAATCAAGTTATATAAATTATTATAAATAAGCTATAAATAAAAAAGCAACTATTAGAAAATAAAACAAAATAATAAAAATTATATATTCGTTTTTATTACAATATTCACTTTAGTTTAAAATACTGCTCACAATTTTTGGAAAATTTTAAATAAGTGCTAAAAAAAACTGTTAATATTATACAGACTTATTCATGGAATATATATTTAAATTTTTATATTTAATCGATAGAATTTACCCTTACATATTTTATTTATAAAAATTATTTATTATATATATATATTATTAAGTACTTGTTAGATAACGAGCAAAGAAGTAAATTAAGCTAAAGTGTTTCATTTATTTATATGATAAAAAAAATTTTAATTTTTTCGATTTATCTTCGAATTGAACGTTTTATTAATAATCACTACAAAAATAAAAACTAAAACTAAATACGAACAAAAAAAATTTAAGTAGAAAATATTTATCAATAGAGCTTATATACACATACGTGACACGCTCATTCAACCAAAGAAACACAATTTTTTTTTAAAAAAATATTTAAATACACAAAAATATAACATTTTATGAAAATATTTTTTTCCATAGAAATTAAAAGGAATTACTTTTAAAAAATATTAAAAAATGGAACGAATTAAAATAGTTTACTTCACAGTTAGTTACAAGTTATATAACCCCTTAATTAATACAATAAATTGATTTTCGCAGATAGTCTTATTATAAATGGATTATTGGACTATAGATCGAAAATTTTCCTATATATTAAAATTACAAAATCTCTATCATAATGCGATCTGCCTGAGCAATACTACTTAAAACAATTGTTGTATTTTGTTATGTTTGTATAACCCTGAAAAGTAGACTCAATTATATTACATAAGCAATTATCGACTAGACTGAAATATCTAAATATAAGACACATTACGTGTTCTCGTTTTGTTTTTAACAATTAACACACGAGTACATACATTAATAACTTTTCCTTATTAATACTAGCGTTTCAAAAACAATTAAGGATAAGTATTTATTCAAAAATTAGAAATTAAATTACATTTTAATATTTCGTTATTAGCTTAACACATTTATTCTAAAATTTATATAATTCTTTTATTTAATTCCAAATCATGTTATTATATATCTATTATCCCAATTTTTCCTATTTATTATTTTTTTTTTAAACTAAAACGACTTTCACATACATATGCCTGTTTGTACATACACACACACATATATAGATATTTAAAAAGAAAAAAACATTTTTCCGCGCTTCAGTTTGCAAATTATTAAAACAATAAATTTTGCGCTCAATTAATTTGACCAAAACCTTAATTTAATTTCATATACACTTAATGTACTACTTATTGTACAATTAGAATTATCTGCTTTATTATTATATACTTATTCAGGGTGTTATGTTCTTCGTTGTGAATATTTCCAGAGATTATTGCTTGGTTCATTCTGAGAAATATATTCCGTATAAGAAAGGGAGGTAATCTCCAATTTTCAAAATTATTCGAATGGCTCTATCATAAATAATTTATTTGTCCTTATATCCGGAACTTTTCGTTGTAAAATACTAAAATTGATATTTTTCCATTCTTAAAATTTAAAGAATTTTTTGTGATAGATAACATATTTGCACCAATAATTTATAATATTTAATAACAAATTATTGGTGCCAATATGTTATCTATAGACATATGACAGATAAATAGTTCTATGATGGTAGCACTAAATTTTAGAAAAATGTAAAAGTGGTACGCAATCAAATCAAATGGATTCGGCAACTTTTAATTTCGGATATAGAAACAAATAAACGGTTCAAGGAAGATTCATTCCCCTAATTTCGAAAAGGGGTTGTGGCTTTATAAAGAATGAGATCTTCTCCTATTCATACGATTTATGCGCAGAATGAACTTAGAAATCATCGCTAAGAGATGAACCAAGAAATCGTCACTGTATTGAAGACCATAGCACCCCCGTGTTGAAAAAAACCGACCAGCTAACAATTAATTTCAAAAAAATTATTTACTTATGACAGAATATTGAAGTTCTGTTTCATCGCTACATTTGTGTTGAATATTAAATATTCCAATAAAAGTATGTTGGATATGGAAAAAAATATCCATAGTACAATATTATATTTAATATACTATTTGAATATTTTATACAGAATAATTAATACTGTCAACGGTTGTGTTTCGAGAAATCGACTTTATTCCTGAAATTATATAACTATGACATAAACAAATAATTTCCAATTTCTATTAGAAACTAAAATACGCATATTTGGAGAAAATTGTGGCATTAATTCAAAATTTCACTACTTCATATGAAAAAAAATATAACTTATATGGAAATTAATTTGATAGAAGGCGTAAGATAAATTTATGCAAATTTCTTATAGGCCAGGTGGTAGCGAATTAGGAACGAAGCATACTAGTATCGAGCATTATTCTTATAGGTGTGAATATTTGCCTATTTTTAATTTCAAATAATTATTGCTAAAGACATCTGAATTTAGAAGTTTTCTTCGAAATGTAAAAATTTGTAATTGAGAGTGATTTTAATTTCATTCAATATTATTGTTATAATCTTTACTTCAGTTATAGAGCATATTTTTCGAAAATGCTACTATGTAAAATATAAATACTGTAGGAATGTATATATTTGTTATTAATTCAAAATTTTATTTTAAACCATATTTTTCGAAAAAAACATTTTTAAACTTGTAAAAAGATTTCAGAAAGATCTTTGAAAATAGTAGAAATATTGTAAATTACCGGTGACAACAAAACAAATTATAAAACAAAATTGAATTAAAACTATTTGAACTTGGATCAACTAAATGCTTACAGTATTTGTTTGCTTTGAAAATAGAAGTTTTTATTTTGTCAATAAAATGGATTGTCAACGTTCAAGGGCACTTTTTTTTTAAATTTATAAAAAAATGATTTTAAATATTTCAACTAAAAATTTTCCTACACCACTTTATTTTATGCCCGACGATATAATTACTCGTATACTACTACACAAATTACTTCAAAACCAAAAATATTTTTGTGTCTATTTTTTAAAAACTAAATTAATGTTATACATAAATCCATACTATAAAAATATTTCATTGTAGTTAATAGTAATTTTATAAGAAATAACAAAATAAAAACATGCAGCACATAACATAATATGGATTGATTTACATTATGGAATTTTTATAAATTGTTTTTGATTAAAACTACTGATTTTTAAAAATGAATATATTTGTGTGTATACTTTGATTGCCGGTTTTATCCCTTAACCAAAAGATTCTAAAAAAAAACATCAATAAATGCAAAACAAACACACTAATTGAATTTTAACTAACCATATTTATAATTAGAGAATCAAATTAGTAATAATTTTACAATGATTTTACAACTTGAAGGAAAAATGTATTAAAAATTCAAACTACCGTTGCGTGTGTGCATGATTCATATGTGTTGAGTGTGGATGAGGAATATGTGCGTGATGTGAATGGCCACCATGCGATGGGGCATACGACTGAACATGCGAAAGCGGTGAATGTTGTCCACCGGAATAAGAAGATTGCATTAAGCTTTGTTCTATACTATAATGACTAATCGCTTGTGGATGACTTAAATGAGCGTGTCCGTGATGTCCATGACTATAAATTAATTGTCTTACTTTCGTATCCTCATCGTTAATGTTATAACTGAGTTCGGTTTCTTCGAATCCTGTTGCCGACATTCGTTGATCACTTGCACTTGTTCCAGTGGGTGGATCCGGTGAATTTAAACACGTTTGAATTAGTTGCTTACCAGCTTCAGAGGTGATCATTGGTTGGAGTTTTCGTGTAGCAAATGTATACACATGTCCTGTCTCAGATGCAACTAGCAACATCACTTGTGTGCCTGTTAATGTAGATAACTCGTACGCCTGTAATTATATAATCATTTTAAAACTGTTAATATTTAAACATACACATATGCTTCCTTTTAAAATTGTTTTGCTTTACAATATATTTAAAACGTAAAAAGAAATTTACACTTTTTACAAATTTTAATTAATGAATATAACTTATTAAATAACATAAAGAATTTAATATAGTGTCATTGTTACTATCAAAAAGATGTTTTATTGAAATTTAATTATTTTAGATATGTCGTCAACATAATATATATTTTTTTTGATACTCTCCTATAATTAATATAACCTGATTCATCATCCTACTCCACAAGTATAATACATATATTCTTTAATATACGATTTTATTATAATGAAATGAAAAATTTATATAATTGATATATATTATTATTATAATGAAATGAAAAATTTATATAATGCGATTTAAATCAATCTCAAAGTTAAAGAAATTACCAAAAAGCATCAGCGTTTACATTGATCTAGCGTAACGGAACTTAGTAGAATAATTTCCACAGATATCTACAATATAATATTGTAATAAGCATATAATAGTATTATTTCATATGAAGGGCTATGGGAGTGTATATATGAAAGGAAAGGTAGGATTGCTTGAAAGGCTTGAAAGAGCCCTAGAGATTTCAGCAAGGCATTGTATATAAGTACTTTGCTGTCTATATTAAGTTTTGAATATTTAGCGAGAAGTCGAAGTAGTTGCAGATATCGTCTGTTCAGTTCTTGTCTTTTAAATTTTGTGTGTGGGTTCCATACCAAGCTTTTGTCTAAGTTTGATCCTAAGAATCGAACTTCGGTGAGTTGTGGTATAGCCATGCCGTTGAGGTATATGTGAGGATATGGTTTATGGTATAGAGAAAAAGTTACATGGATACGTTTGCGTAAATCAGTTCTGGGCGGTTAGGATTTGGGTTTGGGATATTTCGGAATCATGTTGAGTTTTGCTAGATGCAAGGCAGGCCGTATCGTCAGGAAATAAGTTGTTTGGAACAGAGTGCATTGTCTGCTGCCAACGGGCTCTTATCTTGCGGTTCTCTGTGATTAGTGGCCTAATTGTTTATGGTTGATTTCGTTTGTTTTAGGTCATTTTATGTCAATTTTTATTCCTAAAGCTATTATTACAAGACTCATAAATGAATCATTCGACTGGCATTGAAAAAATTCCAGTCGACTGGTACATTTCTGAGTCTTGGAATATTAGCTTTAGGAATAGATTAGAAATTTAGAACAAGAAGAACTGGACTTTAGTCGGAATTGAGGTCTAGGAAAGGGTGTACATATTGTATATATTAGCGCAATTAATGGAAATAGTTATCAAATAACCCAGTTTATCAGAAAGTTTGAACTAGGTTAGTATGGTGCAGTTTGAAGTAAGATAATTTGGTAAGGACAAAAGGAAAATACTTGGTGAAGAATTTTCTCGTGGAATATGGAAAAGCGACATCCCTTCGTGGATGCTTGGCATTTAAGTTACCACCAGCGATGAAAGAATTCCCGAAAGCTTGGAGGAAATACCTAAATTTATGGGTTTATTCGGAGCGCAATATATGGCGGCTATATTTAATGAGAAAGAGGTACATTTGATTGATATGGCACTGCATTGAAGAAAATATTCTGGAATGGTGGAATGAAAATCTTCCGCAATGGAGGAATGAATTTTTTCGTGAGAATGGCAGTACTATCTTGGGGAGTATTGTCAGGGTTGTCTGTTTTGACAGTTTTATAGTCCTGTATAAGAAGTGTATTTTTTTAATGAGTACTACGTCTATGCATTCGCCATGTTGTATTAAATCTAGTTCTTATAATTTGGAACATAGTTTAATAGCATTGCAAAAGAGGATATTAAGGGAATTATAAGTTAGAGATGATATTTAAAATTCCATAGAAAATGGGGATGACAATAGACATATAGCAATAATTGTCGGAGCTGTGATAATGGGATTTAGTAGATTGCATCTGCTTACAATATGACAATTAACATCTTCAGACTTATTTAAATAAATGGATCGGTTTAATAGTAATACTTTTCTTGCGTTATATTGGCTATCGATAGACTATAATCTTATTTTATTTTCGGTGAGAAAATTGTTAAGAATTAGAATTGGGCATACGGCTCTTATAGACAATATTCTCTTTGGAAAACCTCTACATCCCATTTGCCAAGCAGTTTTTTTAAATAGACCTCCCCGTTTCGTTGAACTCTTTAAGCATCTAACTTCCTTTCCGAGTCCTCTTCTTAATATATTTAAGGTAAATACTTAAATTTTTGTTTTCACCTCACTAACAATGCGAACATTCTCAGATAGAAATCTTTTTAGTCGCCAATTGATCTGAATCTCAAGATGCTTAATAATATGGCCCTTGACTTATGTTTTAGTGATATTCATTACAAGACCGATCGCCTATTAAAGGGCACAATATATACAAAAATTTTAGCCTTAAGTAAATACTGTTCGGAAAAAATTTTGGCAGCATTTTATTACAGTTTGTTTCAATATAAAATGTAACATGGTTTACCTTATTATGGTTGCATGTATTTTAATAAAACTCAACCACTTCTCATTACCCAAAAGTACATGGTTGCAATATGTAGAAAGACTCGTAGGCGCAATAGTTTTAATATGTTCAACAGAATAGGAGTTTTACCTACAACACACCTATACTTTTATAAAATAACAAAAATATGTTTCCTCAGAGGCAGCACTTTTTAAATACTATAGTTATCAATTGATCTTTGTTGATTTTGGATTTTTGTTTGTATTTTAAGATGATTTTACCATAATAAATTTGTTTCATTAAAGAATGTTCTCTAATTTTTTTCCTTCTCTTAATGTCATGTTGTACTTTTAAAGAAGACTTTTTTTTAAATTTATAATATTGTTATGACATAACATGGCTCTGGTGTATTCTGAAACATTCTAGAAGAGCGGTTTCAGCGAGTTCTAGTGTATTGCAGAAGGTTTGATTCCGGAATATTTTAGCAGCACGCCGGAGCGGTATAAATACGAACGCTACTTATCAGCCAGTAATTCAGTCTGAAAAGCGATTTAAGAATGATGAAATCAGTCGAGAATTAATAAAGCAAATGCCGGAATAAAGCCGGAAAGTGTAAACGCGAATTCGTTATTTAAGTGATCAGAGGATATAGTTACATCGTAGAAATACAGTGAGAATTAGAATACAGCAAAAATATTTAATTAGGAGGCAAGCATTATAAACAACAAACACTTGTAAGACATTTTTTACTCTATCTATTGAATCTACGTATGATCGTTACATTTTGGTGTCAGAATTGGGAAAATGTCAAAATCACCAAGACAGCCTAGAACCCAACGAGCAAAGCAGCAGCCAGCTGGTGAAGGAGCTGCTGGAGAAGATAAACGTGCAGTGGTAGAAATTGCTAAAACTTCGCCTGTAACTAGGCAGCCTGCAGTCTATATGTTGGATTTATTGGCGTACATGAAAGTATAGAGAAGAAGAGAATCAGCGTCTTCAATAGCAGCCAAAAATTAATCAAGAAAAATACAGCCATCATCTAGAGACAACAGAAACTTATGGTACCTCTCAAAAGGCTCCCAAAATAGTCTTAAGGAAGAAGTGGTTTCCAAAATAAACCAAGTAGAAGATAAGGGGAGAGCAAGAATTACGGAAGTTGATGACAACAGTGGTTCAAGACCGACCCCATTGTTGCCGCATCTGTAGGTGGTAAATTCAAGGTTTTACCGTTCGATGGAAGTACTTTATGGGCAGCATGCAAGTTAAAGTTTGATTCTGTAGCTAAGGCAAATCTGTAGACAGATAACTAGGCACAAACTATACTACCACTGGATTTACTCAACTATGCTCTTACAGTGTCAAAGGCTGTTAGTGGTGCAATCATATATGATCGTTTATTGGAATCATGATACGGAGGGAGCCATCTGGAGCATGTTATCCGAGCACAGCTAAAGGATCCTACTCACCATCATAATGTAGGTCTCGAATAGTGGTGTCGATGGCATGTCAGTCTATAGAAATTAAGAAATTTGTTGTTGATGGCATGTTAGTATATATCAACTTATTTCATCGATAAAACACTGTTCTAAACATTTATCGATGGGATTAAAATTTTGAAGTTAGAGTGGCTGTAGAATTAGGATAGCATATTACCTTAGCTCATGTGTCGTAGGTAGAGGTAGTTCGCCAGGATCCGAGAACGCACCAGATTAGAGCAATTCTGTTCGAGTATACTGGTGCAAGTCGCATGTCAGATTTAAGATAATACTGATGCAGAAAACTGGAATTTAAGATGAAACCGATGCGGAAAACGGTACAAAATACTCAGAATGGAGAACTAGCAGTTCGGCGCTGAGCTAGTACACATCTAGAGTCAGGGAAACAAAGAAACACCAGGACAGAGGGACGTGTGCACGCTGTTTTACAGGCTAACGATAGATAAAACACTGTAATAGACGGAGAAATTGATAAAATGTGAGGTTCGTACATGATCAGAGGGCTCCGTCATAGCCATATTCGGACAAAATCAATAGAAATGAAAACCGCTACTGGTGTCAGATATCGTCGATGACTGCATAATCGGATTGGACTTTATGAGAAACTATTAGCTGAGAATCGACTTTAAATATGGTGTCTCGAAGGGTGGCTGCGAGGAAATATTCTTGCAAGAAGCAACAGATGTGTATAGCGTTTTCAAGGTTCTCCTCGAAAACAATAGCGCTGGACTTTCCCTACTATGGAAAGTGGAAACCGGTTAATACTCGTAGTAATAGACTTCTTTAAAAAACGGCCAGAGGCGTTGGCGATACCAAATCAGGAGGCAATAACAATAGCGGAGAACCTAGAAAAAGAACTATTTTTCTGATTTAGAGTTCTTCTGGAAATTCACAGTGATCAAGGCAGAAATTTTGAGTCTCGACTATTCAAGAAAATGTGTCAGCTTATGGGAATTCACAAAACTCGAAGAACCCTATATCATCCTCAATCGAACGGAATGGTAAGACGAATCAATCAAACTCTGAGAAATTTATTTAAATTGGTTAATAGGCTGGATGAATGCTTGTCATAGCACCAAACTGCATGCAAATATTTAGGAGGACAGTTGTAGCGGACCCATCATCTGCTTAGCGGGGACAAAAACATAGGCTTAAAACTGATACAAATATAATTAGAACATTTCTAAAAAATGTACCCTATTACGTAATGGAATGTTAAAGCAGAAATAGATATATTATATGTAAATTTATAAATAAAGGTAATTATAATGGAATGAAATTACTTTCTTGCGATATATAACTATACATTTTTGCATATTTTCTGTTCATTATACCATTATAATTACCTCTCTTTTATATGTGTAGGTTCCGATGTTGTACACAGCTATTGAATATTGCAAAAAATATTCGTTCATTACTTTTATAATAAATAAATTAATTAATTTAAGTTATAAATTTTCATATATAGAATTTTAATAAAGATTTTGAAAAGAAAGTAAAAGCCTTCTTCAGGTTTCTAAAAATAAAAAAATATTTCCACGACAACGTTTTATAGTTAAACTTCCGATTAGTTCAAAAATTATTTTCTATTATTAGGAAAAGAACATTTGGTCATCAATAAAATTGCAACCAATACGTAAATCTCATGACCACCATCCAATATGTATGTGGGGTAAGGAAAACACTAACAGAAAGGATTAAATTTCATAATTAACTGAACCAAAAAAGGGTTCTATAAAAATAGGCTCATCTAATGGTACATATTTATTTAAAAATTTAACTAGGACTTTGTCAAACCATTTTCGAAAGTAGTCGATATTTTTTATTGCAAGCGTACATTGAAAATAGTATCTAAATTTTATTTTTCTGCACAGTAGCAGTGTTGCCATAATACAAGAAAGCATAACAAATTTACCATAAAATTGCAGAGAATTTGACCGTTGCTGCCAGAATTATATATGTCTAATTTAATGATTTTTTAACAATTTAAACGAAAATTAAAATTGTCAAATCCGATTCTAGTTACATATCCAAATTTAGTATGGGTGCGATTTTTTGATAACGAAAAATAAACTATCAAAAGTTTTCGATTTTCATACTAAAAAAAAGGCAGAATAAAGAAAACTTTATATATATATTTTTTTGATATGTTTTTGTAATATAGATAGTTTTCGTATTAATGACGGTATACACACTTAATAAAATATTTAAAAAAATCGACATTTATTAATCGGCATAAAATTTATTACATATTAAAAGCGCGCTATTTAAATTTTAATGTTATATTAATTAACTTTTTTAAATAATTTAAACCAATTTATACTAATTTTGAACTTTTTAGTTTTACAATTAGTTCCTACACTTTATTCAAACTGAGTTTACAGTTTCAATTTTAATGCAAGTTAAATGTTTATATTAAATATAGAGGTCGCTTGTAGAATATCTAAAAAATTAATAGAAAAAGGAACTGTCATAAAAAATACACTTATATATGTGGGGTGACTCTGAATACACAAAAAAAAATTCGAAAAAAACCTACTATGAAAAAAATAGTCGTAGTGGTTATATAGTTGAAATATCATCGCAAAAGGTACTGAAGTCGTGATTGGGATCTAACGCGGAGAGGATAATCAAATAGTAATCGTTTGAAATAAGATTAATTAAGAAATTATATAAATTATAGTAAATGTAAATATAGTGAATGTGATATAATGAATGTTATAAAAAATTGTAACTATAATTGGTGATACCATATGAAAGTAAAAATTGAGTTGCGGATAACAAAAATTCAACACAACAAAAAAATTTTAATACGCAGTAAAAATATTGCGCATCAATTATGTGAACATCATCGACGTATTAGTAGTTATATATTAAAAAATATATACCCACACTTTACTGTCTATATATATTGGGAGTCCATCGCATCCGAACAAGTCGAACAGTGTAGTGGAACATTTTCACCGTCAGCTAAAAGACACTCTTAAAGCTCGACGAAACAGCGAAAATTGGCACATTCAATTTTCAATCATATTACTTCAGAGCCGCGGTAAAATAAGATTTACGGTGTTACCCTGCTGAATTAGTGTATGGACACACTTTAAAACTACAGAGATATTTGTTCATTAATAAGAAACCTGAGTTCAATCATCACTAAGCTTCAAAAAAAAAAATGCAAAGCTTTCTAGCCGGACTGGAAAATCAAAAATGCATTTTTATTCCAAAAAATTTGGATTTTTGTGATTTTGTGTTCGTAACGAATGATAAAATTGGACCAACTTTATCACCGACTTACGATTGCCCATATCGAATCATTGGGTAGCTACGTAAAGTTTTATACTGTCAAATAATAACAAGAAAATTTCAATATACGTTGATAGGCTTAAACCAGTCTACGGAGTTTCGTCACTTAAATTAAAATATATGGTTACACAGAGATTGGTAAATTGGTGACTTTGGAACACGAAAAACAAATATAAAAGTAGATCTGCTTTGCGTGAGTGAAAGTAGAAAGACTTACGCCATCGTCATCATCATTGATACAATCACAAAATTTACTGCAGGGATCTAACGCTGAGAGAATCATCAAATAGTAATAATCTGAAATTCTGTCTAAGTGTGTCGGACTTAACATAAGTAGTGGACAGTCACTCTAAACAAATAAACAAATAGTGAAACAAATATTTTAATAGTGAAACAAATATTGAGAAAAATATGAAGAAGTAAATAGAAAGATTAGAAGTATTGTTAACAAAAATAGTAAATTTAATTTGTAAAATAATAAATAATATTGCTAGTACTTACAATCATGTCTATATATATGTAATTATTGTACTAATGTGTGTTGTATATTTATTGTATTAAATAAAAACAATACACACAAAAACTAATCAAATTGAAAAAAAAATATATCTTAACGTATACCTTTTCAGTCATCATAGGATTTCAGTTATCATAGAATGGCAAAGCGCCCCTCCCACCAATCTATCATACTATTTATAACCCACGATACTAACATGACCCATTCTTAGATTATAGAAATTCTGTAGAATCGCAATGAACCAAAAACCTCATCTGCTGAACTTTACCTATCTAATAACTTAAAATTAAGCTACAAACCCCGTTATTTTAAATGTATATTAAGCGCATTTAAATTGGAAAAAAGGTATTATTTATCTTTAAAAAATTATTAAAAGTCAATAAAAATACTTTGGATCACAAAAAACAAAGAATAAGAAACGAAAATACAAATTATAAAGTTTATAAAAATCTACTTATCGATCTTTAAACCATATAGTATGTTTGCAGTTTTGACAGATCGAAAATGTAAACAATCGAAATGGTTTAGTTTTTTTGATATAGTTTTTTTGAAAAAGAAGTATTCAGTTAAAAAGTGGTTTAGTTATGCAAAAAACTAAAGATTCCCGAATTTCGATTGTCAGCTGAATTGTCGGTTAAAACTAATTATATATTGTGGATAAAGGTCATTTTTACCTATAATTGCACTAATTTTTATTGAATTTCGAAGTGCTTGAAAGCTAAAGAAATTCTTATGCAAGATTAAATGTAAACAGACGATTAATTGTGATCAGATTGACGTTTTAATGATGGTCGCCTGATTACTTTCCAATGGGGGATTTTATTGATTTTATATTTTTATATACCTATTAATGGACAATTTTCATATATGTAAAAATATAAATCTATATATGCTGCCTGGGAAAAATCCAAAGTAAATGTCCTACAAAATCATTCATATGTGTAAGAATATAATTTTGAATTTATGAATTTTTATACAACTGTCATACCAACTTAACGCTAAAGCGTTTTCCATTTGGAAGCGATTTGAGTAAATTTCTTATTATGAAAATGTTTCGATGATCCTATTTAATTTTCTGATATACTATATTTTTAGAATTTAATCAGAAAAAAAAGCATTGTAGAAGTTTTGTTTTGATATGTAAAGTTTTATTTATTAAAAATAATAATAATTGTTTTGATATGTGAATTGCTTTATTTAGTTTCTAATTCTAAATTTATTAAATAAAAAGCTATCGCAGTTTTTTTAATTAATCTAATTAATTAATTAATTAATTTAAAAAATATACGGCAAAGCAATTTTAAAAATATACGGCAAAGCAATATATACAAATATAAAATTGCACCTATTGGAAAGTGATGCCATTGATGCATGTGTGAGTTGCTTTAAAGTTGTATTTAGTTTTTTTCATTCAACTTGGTGCTTCAATTGTCTATCCTTATACTCCATAATCTAAGGACCCTATACTACTCGACGTGTCTGTTAACAGATTACGACGAATTTCATTGAACATCGGAACATTTGACGATTTGCGAATAGCTACTTTCTTATTGACTATGGCGTTATAATTGCCTACATATCACCATGGGAAGGGGTGCTTTTAAATATAATAATTGCACTGTATAGTTCACAAAGAGCTGCAATACATAATAATTATAAGGTCATAAACAGTTACATTCATGAATATTAGAACTAAATTACCGAATCCATGTAAACTAGGGACAATTTTTGTTCTCCGTCGCTGTACCTCTACTTCGCGATTCTCATGCAGGAGGTAGGTGTAGATAATAAGTGAAAAAGTAAATGAATCTCTTTCCAACTAAGAAATAATTCGGGAAATGGAGTCCGAATTTCTTTTTTGACTTTTGAAAAAATTATAAAGAGAATAATTAGAAAAACAAAGATTATTATTAATAAGGTTTAAACGGCACTTGTACAGATAGTATATGCTAGGTTATCGATAAGGATAGAGTCAACCAGGTAGATTCGATGTGCTCCATAAGAATAAAAATTATTATAACATAATATGTAGATAGATGCAAATTAAGAAATAATTTTTGCTTCAGAAATATAAGTAAAACAAATAAATAAAGCATTCAATTGTTAAAATAATTTTAAATAATTATAAATAATATATTTCATTTACTATCGAAACCATCTCATTTCTCCGTTGAATTATTCATAAATAATTAATAATTTTTCAACTGCTAATTTTTATTAATAATTGTAGGTGTACAAAGTTAATGATTAACTTTAAAAATGAAACAAGGTTATTTCCATTCGGTGGCTGGGTGGTTTGTGGGTGGTTTATGATTTTTAGCGTACTATGCTTAGGGCCAGAAGCTTTACTTATTCGCAAACATACATACACATATCGGTGGTAAATGTTGACCATATTTTTTCTCCTCTTCATCATTTCTAAAAAAATTTCCTTTCCTACATTGGTCCATTGAGAGGTAGTTTGTATAATTATTATTACTTATTTTGTAACTATGATTTATTTAAGCATATATGACACTGCATTGTTATCATATAATTGCAAACTAATAGTCACCAAAAAGAAATAAATCAAAGGGAAAAGTGCAATAAATTCGTCAAGGATATTAACAGAACCTAATTTTGTCACTCATACATTTATCGTTTCTTTTTATATATAGAATTCTTCGTTCTTCAAGCTAAAAGAAGACATTTTGTTTGTTGACTTTCTTGCAAACCCATTTAAACTGTTGTTCAATTATGAAGCATTATAATTTTAAAAATTAATGTCCTATAGTATAGATCGTTTATTAAATGACCAAGTAAGTGTATCAAAATCTATATTTGCGGAAGACAATTTGTTGGCTTTCTTGATGACTACAACTATTTTCAAAAAGAGGTAGTTTTAAAATCACAAAAATTTTAATTAATTTGGTGAATATGAACGACGAGTAAATTCTCTGCTAAATTAAAAAATAAATAAAATCTGTGAATAAACTTTATATCTACGATATCAATCAAACAAGATACGGAGAAAATAGAAAAGTGTTTGTTTAAATATGCCATTTTTAACTATTAAGGGTAAGTTGTGAATTTCCCAATGCAACTCATCCAGAGCATCGAAAAACAGGGCATGAGGTGATAAGAAAAAATGGGTGCTGTCGTGGGGGGTCTGTGGTATACACTTGGGAAATTTATGAAATTAATAAATAAAAAAGTCTCTACATATCCATTTCAAACGTTGCTATTGATCCGTTAAAACATGACACCAAAGCTACCGATCGTTGTTGACAACCTTAAACGAAGTTATTATTTTATGAGCTTCTTCTTATTCTAGGATGGAGCTCCAATCCTCAGGATCCTTGGTAAAAAGAAATTTATATCAAAGCCGAGAGAACGAACACCAGAAACAGATTACGAGTCTACTAATTCATCCATCTAATTTTTTCCAATCCATCAAAATCTCGCCATTTTGTAGTTCTACTACACCAACCTTCAGGATAGAATTGAAGCTTTTTAACGAGTGATCGTTTTATAACCGGGAATAGTTTTGTTAATTTCTATTCTCGGTTTTATAACCGGGCATAGTTTTCGTAAAACCATAAGTTATAATATAAATAAGACTAATGAACTGACAGAATACTTTAAGTTTATTTTCTTCGGTTATGCTCAGTTTAGATTATACTCGAAATAAACAAATTGTGACGCAATAAATAACCTTGGCCATCCAAAGCGCGATGTGATATGCTCCCGGTATATAGTGTTAAACATGTTTTCATCCAGTAATACTCATTCTCCCAAAACTATTAAACAAAGGTCCATTAATTCCTTATAGTCATAACGTGGCATATAACGCTTTTTTGTCAACCGTACCCCCTTCAAAAAACTAAAAGTTTGGTTACGTAATTAGCTACGATCTTGTCAATGATCTTCTAATGGTTAACCAGACTTTTTTAAATCTTTCAAATAATAGTATATTTGATTCTGATGATAGTCCAAATAATTCATTACATAATGCAGAGATAATGAGCTTGTAGATGTGATTACGACATGCTATAAGGTCACACGCCTCTTTCCTCAATCCACTGTTTGAAGCTGTTTTATCAAAACTCATTCCAACGACTTCATGCTTGACTTCACATATACTAAGAAGTTGATATGTTTCACTAGTCTGGAATGCACCGCCTCCAGATTTAAGTTTCCAAATGTACTTTTTCAATACCATATCCTGGTACAACTACGGCCAATTGTTCAATGTTAGTCCTGCTGGTATGTCTTTCTTCAATGCTAGAATTCTTTATCAACTGCCCATCACAGTGAATTACCAGTGGAACGTGCGAAGAAGAAGAATAATAATACGAGGGTCGTTCAATAAGTCCTTAGAAAATGATAGAAAAAAACTGTTTTTTAAAAAAAAAAATTTTATTTTTTAACATAATCTCCTTTTAGCTCTATACACTTTTTCAACCGTTTTTCCAAAATTTTTATCCCGTCCAAAAAATAGGATTTCGGAAGTTCTGCAAAATACTCACCCGTTTGAGCAATGACGTCCTCGTTGGAAGTCAACCGTCGTCCGCCAAGCCATTTCTTCAGATTGGGGAAAAGAAAATAGTCACTCGGGGCCAAATCTGGTGAATAAGCAGGATGCTGCAACAATTCCATTCTCAATTCCACAATTTTGGCCATGGAAACAGCGCAGGTGTGCACACGCGCATTGTCCGAATGCAAGAGAATTTTTTTCTTCTTCAGATGGGGGCGTTTCTCTTTGATTTCCTCGCTCAACCGTTGCAATAACGACGCGTAATACGCTCCTGTTATTGTTTTTCCTTTTTCCAAGTAGTCGATAAAAATGATGCCCTGCGAATCCCAAAAGACCGTGGCCATCACCTTGCCGGCCGATGCACAGTTTTTGCCTTCTTCGGAGCCCGTTCACCCTTGAAAATGCACTGTGATTACTGTCTCTTCGTTTTTGGAGTGTAGTAGTGTATCCAGGTTTCGTCCACAGTGACATATCGACGAAGGAATTCGGCAGGATTGCGATGAAAGAGTATCAACATAGCATCAAAAGATGTCGATGATTTCAGGAGTAGACACCTCAACTGGGCGTCCTGAACGATGTTCATCTTTTGTGGATGAACGGCCACGTTTAAATTCATTCACCCAATTGTAAACGGTCGCAAACACAGGTGCAGATGTGCCATGAACTGCATCCAACTCGGCTTTGATTTCTTTCGGGCTTAAGCCTTTCAAATGGAGATGTTTGATGACAGCCCTAAACTCGCTTTTTTCCATTGTTATGCACAAATAAATGTCGTTAACTTTAATCGATGATAGAAATTGACCTACGCTATGGATCGAGCTGAAATTTTGACAGCTTTCCTGTCGATAATGGTACTTATAAAAAAATCTTTACCGACACTACGAGCGCAATTTCTCGTATCAAAATTATTCTTTAACATTATTTGCTATGGTTACTCGGCGAGCAGAACGTTTCCTTCGGACAGTTTCTCGTGATATGGTGGTCTCGCCGAGAGTCTCACTATTTGCGCTAGCAATTGCCGCCGCTAGCATTGTAAATTTTCCATTGGATGGAAAATTTATGCGGTCTAATATTGATGATACGTCAGATAATTCTTAAATATTTCGCATAATTCTAGATTTTTTTTGAAAAAAATGACAATCCGCTTTTTATAATATAAAAAATTACAATCCACTTGTTATTATAATTTTTGCTTTTCTGCAATCCGGAATCAGTGCTGGTTTGCGATAATAAAGAACTAGTAAAAGATACCTGCAGCTGAATTACTTCCCATTTTAATTTTTTGATCTCCTCGCTGATCAATTAAAAAGTACGTATCTTCTTGGATTTTGATTAGTCACTCGACATCCATATGGGCGATATCGATGATAGTGTCTATTTTATCTTAGAAAGCAAGGCCATTTATCTTTTGGATTTCTGTAGATCTATCTCTGTTTTTCTTTCAGAAGTTTGTATAGTCCGAGAAAAGAATCAAAAACTCTAATTACGCTTATGTTTTCCTTTTTTTCCTAAGAAGGCACTCCCCAGATATCTATTAGTTTTTGGATTGTCGAGTTTCGGCTTTTATGTACATTTCTATTTAATATCCCACTATTGTAACAAAATATTCTAAGTAAGTCAACACCCTTTGGAAGACCGTTTGGAGGAAAATTTTTAGCTGGCTGGCCAACTATTCAGATAACGGTTTGAGTGCGTGCTGATTTGCTTGCCATGTTTTCTATTACTCTCAGAACCGTTTTGTAACTTGGATACAATTTGACTGATACTGATACTTAGTATCGAATGAATTTGAATTTTAAACATTAATATAGAAGGACCTGAATATATTCCCCGCTACCTTATAATATGTTTATCTAGTTTTGAATATTTCTAAAGTTTAACTTTTGCAATAACTAATAGAAGTTTCTTAAATTATTGAATAATATTGCTTAAAAATAATAAAAAACAAAATACCAAAAAAACTTAAAACTGATTTCAAATTGTCACTTTTTCTGAAATTGTTTCTTAGTTTTGGAAATTTACTAGTAAAGTTTTATCAGTACGCATCTATATTTTTAAGGGACTATTCCCATTTTTTTTAATAAACAACTAAAAATAAAATTTAAAAAAAAAACATATTTTGTCATATTATGATTTTGTCGAAGGTTATCTGATCGGCTCAATTTTTGACCTATTTTTCTAGTAAAATAAAGGTTATCCAAAAATGGATTGGTGTCAAATCGCATTATTTTAGGGCCATATGACATATCCATTGCATGTTTTCAATAAATTGATATTATCGCAGGATATATGGCTAATAGCGACATCCTGATAAAATTACATATAGTTCGGGTCTATGTCTTCTATATTTACAAAGAATTAATCATCATCCCTTAATAGTGCCTATTGACTGTGACGAGAGCTTCGGCATTATTTTGTAAGAAATAAGGACCGACGATGCCGCACGATATCAGCAACACCAAATATGATTAAAAAATTGTGATTATAATCTACGACAATTTGTATTTATATTACAATTACATTATAGATTTGGTCATCTCCAATTAATGCACCAGGATGTTCTGCTCGAACTTAATGATGTTCAGATTATTCCAGATCAAGCTCCAAAAATAAAATATAGGGTTCCAATATATGTGGGTGTATTAGTTGATACATATATTTCAAATTAAAAACTAATATTTTTAATAGAAACTAAGTGCCCTCTGTTATGGAATATAATAATTGTATTGGGTTTTGAATAAGCAATTCCTTTTTCGTGTAGGTAAGCAAGTTGACCTATTAGTGTATTATATATTCATAGCCCTGTATGTAAGTACCCATTTTAGAGATATTATCGTTCAATATTTGCCAGTATTATATTTTCCATAATATCGATGTTCAATTGAGAATTATTTGCATCTTTCATCCAAAGTTAGAGACTATTACGATACCACGCTAAGCAGCGCCATATATTTATTTTGGAACTACCATGTTTTACCGTTTTAACTATATAATATGGATCATGCGAAACATTCCACATTCTCAGATAATACTTGATTCCCTCTATTGTCAAACAAAAATATTTTCAAATCATTGATTTTATCGTCTAATAGGGATAACAAATTATTTTTGGAGAAAGAGCATTTAATACTTTTGTAACAGTCAGCAAAATTGTAGGCAAATTAAAAGTGTGTTCACACCTTAATAAGTAATGTCAATATAAATCTAAAAAAGGAAATTTCAATTTTTACCAAATATTGGGTTGTGCGGAAAGTAATTTCGTTTTGCAGCTGATGAAGTTGTAGGCGATGAAGACACAATAAAGACACTAATTTATGCAAACCAGCGAATAACAACTCGTGAGATCGCTGAGAGATTAAATTTATCAAGTTCGACCGTTCATGATCATTGGAAACGGCTAGGTTTAATCTCAAAGCTCGACATATGGGTTCCTCATCTTTTTACGGAAAAAAATTGTGCCGTCGCATTGACGTTTGTGATTTGCTTCTCAAACGTCAAGAAAATAATCCATTTTTGAAGTATATCATCACTGGGGACGAGAAATGGGTTGTCTACAACAATGTGAAGCGCAAAAGATCCTGGAGTAGAAAATACGAACCGGCTCAAAGCACTTCGAAAGCCCATATTCATTAAAATATGTTTGGTGGGATTTTCAAAGGAATCGTTTATTTTGAGCTTCTACCGAGCAACACAACGATCAATTCTGAAGTGTACTATGATCAGTTGAATAAATTGAATGATTCACTTAAAGAAAAAAGGCCAGAATTGGTCAATAGGAAAGGTATAGTGTTCCAAATGGATAATGCAAAACCACATGCAAGTTTGACCACTCTGCAAAAGCTTTTAGAGCTTGGATGGGATATACTGCCATACCCACCATACTCTCCAAATCTAGCACCTTCTGATTATCATTTGTTCCGGTCTCTACAAAATTTTCTACTTAGATCAGTTTTTTGCCAGCAAAGAACAAAAATTTTATGAGCGTGAAATCATGCTACAGCCAGAAAGATGGCAAAGAGTATTCGCTCAGACTAGACCATATTTAATTGAATAAAATATTAAATCACTATAAGAAAATCGTGTTTCATTTTTATAAAGAAAAACGAAATTACTTTCCGAATAACCAAATGATTATACTTTGCAGTTAATATTTATTAATTAAGGCAGACGTAAAAACTAACAAATTTTTAAAAGATCAAATTCCTTACAAATTTTATTGAAAACGATTCACACCTATTCTTGTTTGACCCACTAAAAATAAATTTTTTCTATACATATGTACATATATAAAGCTATTTTTAAATAAACTGATATTATAAGATTCCTTTGTTACATAAGTAGCTAAACGAAATATTATTGTATGCATTACCGCACTATACCTAAAATTTTTTTTAAACGTTATTGTTAAGTATATTTTTATATTCAAACAATTTACATACTTGAAGACAGTACCTTCTAAATTATTTCTACCATATAATTTTTCCAATTAGTAAAGAGATAATTTTTTAACATAATAATCTTAATGACGGCAATAATTATGTACAAATTTAATTTTTATTTTTTTATATACTAATTTTGAAATAACATATTGTATTTTACACCACTTTTCTTACACAATTCTATAAAATGTTGCGGTGCCAATTTTAAAAGAAAAAAAAACTTTCCAATGTAAAATACCATACAAAAATTGGAATTTCCTATTTCGAATACTACATATGGGGACTTGGAAACATGTGCATATGTGCTGATCGAAAATGGAGCGATATTTCATCCTTAACAGATGTTCATTTCAATAATAGTCAAAATACTTGTTAATCAATCTACGTCACTGTCGAATGACTTCATTTAATTATACATTAATATATTTTTTTTAAACCAACAATTTTTTTTTTAAAAATAAGTATTTTCATTTTAGTTATATATATATTTTATTTAAAATAATGACTAGATGATTTGTAGTACTACTATCGATATAAGAATATGTGTTTAACTGCAATCTGCATAATGAAAAAACCTAAGTTTCGCATTTTATATGGAACAGTCTTTAGTGCTTTTAATTTCTTAATTAATTTTATTATATAAGTCTAGGATTTTCGGTAATTTTTGCATTTAAAGCAGAAGCCCTTTTTATTTTTGTAATGATGTAAAAATGTTTATCGCGAATTTTGCACATATAAATATTTTTAATTTTACAATTTTTCTTGCTCTCTCTTCTATTACTTTCTACTAAAAGTATCTCTCCTTCAAGACCAACCTTCAAGCATAATTACCTATCTAATTTTATCAAATTTTTAAATTTATAAGTTTTTATATTTCAAAAAAATTATTTTAATTTTACACGTTTACTATTTGGATTTAAAATCAAAATATTTCTTTATATATAAAATAAGCTTAAAATAACAAAAAAAATATCTATAAATTGTAGTTAAATTTATAATAAATAATGACAATTTGATTAACATGGTGTGTCTCAAAAACAACCGGAATTTATATTTAAATCATACAACATGCAGCGCCATCTATTGAAAATTTGCAGCATTAAAAAGATACATTCATCCTTTCTTAAACGCACCTTAATTCATATAAATTCGATGAAAGTTGTGAAAGTTATAGCCATTTTAATACAAGAAAAAGTGTGCTAATGTTACAAAACAAAAATGGCTGGGATATCATCATAAAATGCTCCTTTCAACTTGGTTTTCAGTTTTCGAAATAGAAAATAGTCACATGGGGATAGATCAGGCGAATACGGAGGATGGTTGATGAGAGAAATCCGTTTTTTCATCAAAAATTCGTTCACTTTTTTGGTCTTAATTTAATTCATGTGGAACAAACCGCGCACAGACCTTTCTTTTACTCAAATATTCAGTTAAAATTCTCCAAACAGTGTTTTTACTCGTATTTAATTCCTCAGCCAACATTCCCGTAGTAAAATTTGCATCGATACCAATGATTTCACGGACTTTTTCTACCAATTCAGCACGATTACTAGCTTCTCGACGACCTGGCCTTAGGTCGTCCTTTAAATCCTTACGACCATTTTTAAATCGTGTAAACCATGTATAAACTTGAGTACGACTCATACAATCATCACCATAAACTTTTTTCATCAATTCGTATGTCTCAACGAATTTTTTTTCAAGTTTAAAACAAAATTTTATATTTCCTCTTTTTTGTTTTGTAATATTACCACACTTTTTTTTATTGAAATGGCTGTAACTCTCACATCTGTCATCCGATTACATGAATTTAGGTGCGTTTGAAAAAGGATGAATGTATGTTTTTAATGCTGCAAATTTTCATTAGATGGCGCTGCATGTTGTATGATTTAATAATAAATTCCGGTTGTTTTTGAGACACACTGTGTATTCTCTATTAGATTGACTTTTACTATTGTACAAATCTATTGTGATGGATTCTAAAAAAAAACAGTTGGGAGATATGTTTTTATACATTCCTCATCGATTTAAAAATGATCTTATTATGCGAGAGATCTTCACTTCGATGTTGAACATCGGACGTCAACGTAATTACATATATCGTAAAAGCTGGTATCGTATGAAGTACTATAAACTCATCAATACAATGAGTAATCAACTGCTTTTAAGTTACATTCATCAATAGAAGGCAATAAATATTTTTTTTAAAAACTAATTGCTCAAATAGTTCACATGAACGAAATAATTTGTATTTAAAATTAAATTAATTAAAATCTATAAATTAATATGCTTTTATATAAAAAATTTTAGCATTGAGCTTTCTACAAATAGGATGTGGCGGCACCAAGTACTCAATAGGCTTTGACTTTAATCAAATTCATTAGGTTAAAGATAAACTATTGAGGAAACAGTCGATTAGATAAATTGATAAAGGAACTAATTATAAAACTTCTACGGCGCTTTGCATCAAGACCAAATAATTTATAATATTGTGTTTATGATTTATTTTAATTTAGAAGAAGTGATAATCAAATAAGGAGAATCAAACGTCCTACAGAACAAACAACTTTTTTTAATTTTCAAGGAAAACCTACCCCTTTATACCTTAATACAAACATAATTCCACAATATGATAAAGTACATTATTTGGGACTAAACCTGGACAAGAGATTAACATGAAACCTACATACTAAACTAAAAAGAGTTGAACCCACTAGACGGTACCGCCAACTTCTTAGACTACTGAACAAACGCTCGAAACTAACAATCAAAATTAAGCATCGTATCTACAATACAATTATAAAACCTATTTGGACATATGGAATTGAATTATAGGGTTCAACGAAACGTTCGGATTCATATCGCGTCCAAACCTTACAATCCAAAATCCTCCGTAAAATTTTTGATGCCCCATTTTATGTTCGTAATACCGTAATACATCGTCATCTAAATGTTTCCTTTGTTCAGGACCTGTACATTTCCCGCTAAAAAAAAATTTTACTCCCGTTTATCCTATCATTAGTCGTGTACTGCCCTCCCCGGAAACACTCATCGGTGACTTCAGAGACAATGGCCTAAAGATTTTCTAGAGAAATCTAACTTCCATTACCATTAGTTGCAGAAATGCCGATGGGCGTTTACCCCTACTTCATGATGCATAAGATTGTTAATTAAAATGTTATGTAAATCTACTTGTTAATGTTATGTAAATCTAAAAAATAAAAAAAGGAGTAATAACTAAGAAATTAATTTAAAATAGGAAATATATTAACTATCATGCGTTGTTAGATAGTAAATTACTTCTTTTTTGGAATTATATATCAAATATAATTATATAATATTTTGTTTACATATAAGAAATTTATGAATTTTAAATGTACATAACCAACAAATAAAACTTTAAATTAGCAAGTAGTATAATTAAAATTTGTGTTAAATTGATGTCTAGATTGCTATAATTAAATAAAAAGAAAACAATTTTAATATTTTTTAACATATTTGCATGATTTGCATATAAAATTGCGAATATCTTATTTAAAAAATACTATGAATCTCATGCATTTTGTCGCTAAATGAAATAAAAATTGAAACATCATTTTAAATGAAAAGTTATTTTGGACGGACCATACTGCAGATGTCTAATAACATAATATAAAGATTCATATTACTATGTAGTATAGTCAATATAAATACGTTTAAAATTTTCTTCTCGCACAAACAAAAACTAAATTTTTACAACAATATTCTTTTATATTCCATATTATTTACGAGTATTATGAAATACTACTCGTAAATAATATGGAATTAATAGAATTAACATTCTATTTATTTATAAAAAAAAAAATTAATATTCACATATTGGCCAAAATTTTTCTCGCCCATCTATCCTACGACATAAAATGCTACAGAAATTTGCCACCTCCAGTTTTCTTAATCGTAAGCAATAACATAAAAAAAAGCGTTACTAATGAAGGCGCACTATTAAATATGTTATATATAAATTTATACCTATCATAATTTTTTTTAATAAATATTTAATGTTTTTATATTATTTTTTAACGCCTTTTAAATTGTTATAATTACTGTTATGAATGCAGAATTTTTTTATAACTATTTACGGAGCATCCAGTAATACAAATATTTTTTTTGCAAATTTTTTGATAAAGTTATATAAACGTTAGATTTTTGTGTTAATACATCAGAAATATTATATACATATGAATAGAAACAATCAAATAATTAATAGCAGGATATGATCAGCTGAACTTGTAAGCAAATAGTTTATAATGGATTGGAATCTTTGGGAATATTTTAAAGTGGATTAGAGCCTTTAAGTGTAAACTGTGATTTTCATTTTGTACAAAGTAAATTCTACGTTCTCACTGCGGTAATTGTTACAAACATCCACCTGCCAATTTTGCAAGTTCATTTTCATTCTAATTACGATTTTCCTTCTAAACACAAGTCTAAATGTGCGAATAATATACATAATTATATGATAAACTGTAATTTATATTCATTAGGTATTAAATGAATGAGGCATTATAAAATTTTCTTTTGATAAACAAATATTGCAAAAAACAATCTTCTTATTGCATTTTAGATAAAAGCACGAGGTAAAATTTTTAACGCATATTAAATATACCATAGATATATAAAAAAATTCAAAAATTTAATCATTTCAATAATACTAGATTATCACAAAAAAAAATACAGAAGATCTTTACAAAAAACAAATGATTTTATTAATAATAAAAACAAAGGGGAAGGGTCATCCATTCATCATATGGTCAAACCAAAAATTTTCTTTACTTCATCCAATAAAAAACTTACTTTTTTCATTATGCCGGTTTTACGTTTCGAAAAAGTTGTGTATCGACGCAATTTATTATCAATATATTCCATTTTGATTTTCACACGACCCTTGGTTTTTTTTCCATTCGCTGGTGGTGATTTCTTATTTTGTAGCGAAGTGTAATTTTCTTCAACATTATCCTGGATACTACTTTGGGTTTGGCCACCGGTATTACTACAAGCATCTAACTCTTGCAATGTTTGTGATGTCATTTGACTCGTACCACAATGATTATCTTCATAACAATCTGAATTATTACGTTTTATTCCACGAGATTGACCACCTACGAGCGTTTGACAATGCTCTCCCCCACTAACCGTAGAGTTGTTACCTTGTCCGATCAAAGCACTATTACTGCTACACCCTCTCGATTGCATTAAATTAAGTGTAGGCGGACGAACCGATCCAGATAGAATACTAGGATTACCATATAAATCAGTACCACTCTCTGATAAACTTATACCAATGTTATTCATACTATAATTCAAATTATAACGCGAATCTCCGCGCGTTGGATCCATTTTATTAAAATGTTCACACAAAATCAATATATTATTTAAGAAAGGTGCTAAATTTTATTTAATTTTTTTTCTATTCACGATTTGATTTAACGAAAATGTAGTCAACACACATGCATACAATCTGTACATATGAATGAACAAACACACGTTTATAAAAATAGTATTTTAAATTTTAAACGGATTAATTGTCAAATTAGAATAAAACAATATGTAATGTAAATTCAAAGATAGCAGCACTATTATTTGTTTCACTTTCATTTTTTTTAACTTAAAATATTACTAAATCAGATATTGAGTCGAAAAATGCAACCCGAAGAAAACAGCTCTTACACACCACCTTTCGTAGCGGCAGGTTGACTAAATGTTAAACGTACGAATTATTTGAAATAAACTTTGCTCATAATTTAGCGACTTTCATATTCTCACTTATATTTTATCCCTGTTTGATTACAATACAATATACGTAAAATAACTTCAAATTTCATATACTTGTCACACTCTTACACAATCTTCATTAAATCAGCTTGTGAAGTAAAATGTTTGGAACAATATACACCGTGACTCTTCTAGCGCTTTCAATTGCCATTATAAAATTCTAAAAACGTTGAAGAGAAGTCAATAAGCCCCGTGATGACGGTGTAGTCGCTTGCATACGTATGCAACAGTAGAACTCACACTACCGCCATGAATTCGTTAATATAATACATATGCTAATATTTTGTTAAATTTACAATGCTTATATTAGTATTAATATAATGTAAATACGATAAAAACATCGGAAAATCCTAAATTTTTAATTAAGCCCAAATCAAAAACAATAACGCAAATATTTATTTAGAAATAATTTATTTTATTTGGTCAATATAATATAACGATAATACTGTTTCCGTTTTCTGCTATGCGACTGACTACCAGTTGAAATCTTACGAAATTTAGATGCGCTACTACAGACACTAATCGCTTTGCTATATATGTATAAACACGTGCAACAAGCGCCGTGACGTAGTGTTTGTTGTTAAGCTTACTTCCTATTTTCCAATATGCGTGTGCATATGGATATGTTCTCAATTATCAGTCGCTGCCTGAAAGAGAAACCCATGAAAATATATGCTTCCCCTTTATGCACGTACAAGTAAAGCGATTTATATTCAAATTCAGATTTGTTCAAATAGTACGTAAGCTCCACCTCTAAGTCAGAGGCCTTGACGGAACGGCCCACTCACAGAGTAGTTGTTGCCTCTGTTCACCATTATTGGTTAAAAAACCCTACTGATAACCATTTTAATATTCTGACTGCAATAACTATAATGAGGATTTTTTTTATTTACATATTTAACAGCATTATTAGCATTTGTAAGAAATTCAAGACGCATAAGAAAAGCTGAAATTCCAAATGTAATGCTAAAATCAAGAATCCGTACTCATTGATAGTATTTGATTATTGAAATTTTTTAATCGTTACTAAATAACAAAAAAACAACACTATTATAACTTTTAGAAAATTTTGAATTTATATATGCATACTATAAACATGCGAAAATATATATATATGCACATTGTATTTGTATTAACTGCATCAGATTTTCGACTAATACGTATACTAACTAGTGCAATAATAGCATCAGATATATTATGTTAGAATATGTGTATACCATAATATTGTTGTACGAGTATAAATGAATTAAATATTTTGAAATGCGAAACATCTTCATGGCAATAAAATTCACAAATGAAAAAATATATTTATACAGTATTCAAGTCCTTCAAGTATTTCCTTATTAGTCAATGTTGAATGTTTTTTCACCGAATTAATACATTTTTTTTAATTTTAATCAAATAATTAGCAAATAAATCAAAAATTAAAATTGAAAATTTCTTTTTCTTGGGTTAGTTTGCAGTAATGAAATTTTATTTTGTGAAAATTTGTGTCAGTATGATAAATTAAAAAATAAACACGCATATTTTTTTAATTATGTATTTAAATAAACAAACATACATTAATATTTCAATTTTTATTCGATTATTAGCAAATAAGTCCAGCATAATATTTTTGATAAGTTCTATTTAACCAAGTTTGGGAGCTGCATTTTTTTAAGTAAATTATATTTATTGTCACTGAATTGTAATGTATTTTGTCATTTAAAAGTTTGTGCTTTTTGGTTTGATTATGTGTTGCGCGTATTATAATACAAGATTTAAAAAATATTTTTATTGATGACTTTTTCTAAATATATTATCTTGTTGAATAAATTTGATAGACATTTTCATTTTTAGCAAAAGACTTATTTATAATTTTGTTAAAACTTTTTATTTCCATTTTTCTAGTTTTAAAAGGTTACTTGAAAGTATCATACACATTTGATTCACTATATATAAATCAAAATAATTAAAACCATATCAACATTCTTATAATATTCATACTATTAACAACTGAGTTATTCTATATTAAAAATTTTACTATTGTCTTATACAACTAAACATAATAAGGACAAATTATTCATATATTTTTAAATTCTTATAATACAAATAATATATTTTAAAAGAAGTTATGATTATATTTTGCAATATTATCAATACACACTCATACATACACATATGTACGATTCTAGACAACATTTTCTAAAGATATTCATTGGACTCACGTAAAAATATTGCGCAAATTTGTTGCGAAAAAAAAACGATGAAAAATGTTTAGATGTTCGTGTCTTCCGGTGAATGATTCCATAAAAAAAACAGAACATTTTATATTCAGCTAAATTTTTATAGCTTAATTTTACTCATTATTTTTTTGCATGCATTAGACTTTGTGCTTACGGCCTTGATCTATGTACATTACTGTTATGTGTTAAAAGCATTATCAAAAGCGGATAAGCTTTATCTATGAAAGAAAAATAGAGATTGCTATGCAGAAATATGTTACTGCTTAACTCAGTTTTGAAAGAATAATATTCGAAAATTATTATTTCTGAATTAATTAAATTTTATTTCTTATTATAAACTACTCCTATTTCTTTTAAATTAGAGTGGCTATAGTACTACCATAAAAGAATTTAATGAAATAACTAAATTAATGAACTTTCTAAAGTTATCTTTAAAGATAAGCGAGAATGAATCAATTTTTTTTTAAAATAATGTCGCAACTACAAATTTGCACACACTTTTTGCATTATTGATTTCTTATGTTGAATATAAGGTGAAAAAATATAAATAAAAATATAGAATTTATTAAAAAATATGATAAAAATCACATTTTAAATTTTCAAAAATGTCCGAAATCACTTCATTTGCTTTTATCTGTTTAGAACAATTTTATTTATTTGCTTTTGGATGTACAAAATTGCATTTATTAAGATTTTTTTCTATACTAGATTGTACATATAATTAAAATATGTTAAAACTGAAATATACATTTAAAAAATTCTATGGAAATTATCTTGAAAAATAGTTTTTCAGAATTTCGATGATAGTGTTTCTTTAAAAGAAGAATAAAGATTTTATAAGAATAAGATTTTAAATAAATGATTGTACAAATATTGAAAACTTCTGAATATTCTTGTAGTTTAACCATTGAACAATAAAATTTAATTATCGACTTTTCGTTCGCATTAAACTTTGATATGAACAAGTAACGATATCGACTTTATTACAAATGAAAACGGGTAACAATTTGAATAAGTTCTTATTACTAATATTGAGTCGATTTATAGTCATTCGAAAATCCAAAATTCAACGTTATATCTCAGTTATAAATAAACTGTTTCAACTAATTTTGAAAGTTATTAGCTTTAGCATAAATATTTGTTTTCTCTTCCTAAACTATAATTAAATAATTATTTTTATAAAGAGTCCTAAAACATATTTACATATGAATAATTAAAAAAGTCAAAAATAATTCATTTGAATAATAATAATACTCAAATTTAAATTTTATATAGCAATTCCTTTATCAGTGTTTTATTAAGAGGAAAAACTGTTTTATCTTAATACAATTTTTTCTCAGTACATTGTTGCACATTAAATAAAAATGGACATATTGAAATTTTTTTTTTTGTAAAATGTACATTAATTTGTATTACTTTATGTAAAATAGTGTAAATAAAAAGGGAGGAACATATGTTTCTCAGACTTTTTTTTACATCAATTGCTTTTATTATTTTAACATTTATGTTGAACAATTATTATCTAAAATAAATATAAAATGCAAAAGGCACATTATTTTTGTGACAATAGGCCTTATATTAATTGCTAACCATGGCTGGCGACATATTTGTTTATTTGATTATAACCCTCATATTTTTATAGTAACTTATATTTATTTATTTATTGTTACTCATATTTGTTGGATTTACTTTTTTGAGTAATGGAATTCTGTGGCGAAAATAATCGTCAGCATTTTGGATTTATTTTAACGCCTATGTAAATACCCCAGACTGTTGTTTGCACAAACATGACTGAATATTTTTATTTTTCTTATAACATCTGTACTGAAATATAAATTCTACAGTGACACATCAATTTATGTCTATAGCTGGAATCGAACTCAAGACTACTGCGTTCTAGACGGCAACGTCCCAGTATCGCTAAATAATGTGAGTTGTGCCATTATTTGCCTTTTTATTCAAATTCATCTGTAGACTATTTTAAAAACAGAATCGTATATTCAAGTAACGGATTTATATAGTAAATAAACTTTGAATGAACTCGATTTTTTATTTGCAATCCCACCTGACATAGTGTGTAGGTGTGAGAGAAGAAGAAGAAGTTCCAAGTCTAAGACGTAACGTATAAACTATAATGAGTTTTTTAAACTTTCGTTCATACTCCTACTATAAGTTTTTAAAATATTTATTTAACAATAATTATCAGAATGGTGAAATATATTATAAAATAATTTTTAGGAAGAAATCGTAAATGATTTTAATTTAATTTATTTAATAACAAAATTATTCTGAAATCTTAATAAGCACTTATAAAATGGGATATGATGAATTTTTTAAAAAATATACAATTATGCTAAATCCTTAGATTAAAATATATATGTATATAATGGGCTACAGCTAAGAAACACGTAAAATTATCGGAATATAACAGTATTTTTAGATAATTCAAATATCTAACAACCGAATTTATCTACTTCACACATATAATTCATTTTCGAATAATTTCAAATAAAGGATTTTATTTATTGACTCTTAAAAATTAATCAAAATTATGCTATTTTTTTTAAATACAACCAAATTAAATTTCTTTTCTAGCTGCAATAGTTTCGAGATATACGCTCTTTTATTGAAGTTAAGTTTTACTTTTTTTTTTAAATTACACACAACTAGAACTCCTTAGCTAAACATACATTTTAATATGATCAAATTATTAAACATATCTTAAATAGCTTAATTTTCTAGAAATCATTTTAATCAAATTTTAATCTTTAGTCTTCGTTTTGAAGAAAGTACAGAAAGTACCGCAATTGTTTCTAATATATTGGGTTGTTCGGAAAATAATTTCGTTTTTTCCAACAGAGGACTTAATTGAATTTTTTCACAACCAACTTCACACTTATGCCGCATAATTATATGTATTTTAATAGTTGACATAGCAAGGCTTGCTTGTGAAAAAATTCGACTGATTCTGCATAGCAGTTTTTGGTTGATATCCTTTTAAATATGAAAAGTGAAAAACAGCATTTCTGGCATATTTTACATTTTTTACTATAGAAAAGATAAAAATGCTGTTAAAACAAGAAAAAAATTAACCGATGTGTATGAAGAAGATGTGTTAAGTGAGCGGCAGTGCCAAATCTGGTTTGCAAAATTTCGATCCGCCAATTTTGATCTCGAAGATGCACCACGTTCTAGAAGGCTTCAGTTGAAGCTGATGAAGACACAATAAATGCATTAATTGATGCAAACCGGCAAAAAAAAACTCGTGAGATCGCTGACAAATTAAATTTATCGAATTCGACCGTTAATGATCATTTGAAACGGCTAGGTTTAATCTCAAAGCTTGGCATATGGGTTCCTCATCTTCTTACGGAAAAAAATTTGTGTCGTCGCATTGACGTTTGTGACTTGCTTCTCAAACGCCAAGAAAATGATCCATTTTGGAGGCCTATCTTCACTGGAGACGAGAAATGGGTTGTCTACAACAATGTTAAACATAAAAGATCCTGGAGTAGAAAATATGAACCGGCTCAAAGCACTTCGAAAGCCAATGTTAATTAAAAAATGGTTATGCTATCTGTTTGGTAGGATTTCAAAGCAAACCTTTCTTTTGAGCTTCTACCGAGCAACACAACGATCAATTCTGAATGATTCACTTGAAGAAAAAATCCCAGAATTGGTCAATAAGAAATGTATAGTGTTCCAACAAGATAATGCGAAACCACATACAAGTTTGACATACACACCATACTCTCCAAACCTAGCACCTGCCGATTATCATTTGTTCCGGTTTCTACAAAAAATTTTAGACGGTAAAACGTTTAATTCAAATGAGGAGCTCAAAAATTACTTGGATCAGTTTTTTGCCAACAAAGAATAAAAACTTTATGAGCGTGGAACATGCTACTGCCAGAAAGATGGGTATTGGATCAGACTGGACAATATTTAATTGAATAAAATATTAATTCACTATAAGAAAAACGTCTTTCATTTCTATTAAAAAAAACGAAATTACTTTCTTCACAACCCAATCATTTAAAGCTTTTAGAGCTAGAGGTGCTATAAGGATACAGTTTGAATGTGTATAATTTTACAAGACTAGTGCAATAATTGTTTGGTGACCATATATCTGTGAGAGATTAAATATAATTGTTGTATAATGTAGCCATTAATTAAGCCTATGCAATTTAAATCCACTGGAATTTTTATCTTGAAAACAGTTTACTACTACAGAAATTGGTGAAGAAACAATCATATTCTGAAGAACTATGAAGAACTGCCACTTTTAAAGCTCCAGTATAATTCATACTCAGTTAATAAACAGTTTATTTAATAATATAAATTATTGAATAAACTGTTTATTAATTGTACTAAGTGATGACTGAATTAAAGCTTATAGAAAATATTCAAATTTGAATTTTTACATATACAAGATTTGTAATTTAAAGAATTTTATTTTAAATTAGTAATATTGAAAAATTTTAATAGATTACAAAAAACGAATACTAACAAATGATTTAACACAGTTATGTTAATTTGTATTAAAAATCTAGTCACTTTTAATTTTTATTAGATTTTTTAATAATTATTCTAAGAAATTTTACTTAAAAATCATTCTTCATTTTCGCCAATTATTCGATTGTTGTTTGCACTTTTTAATATTTGCAGCCTTAAAGTTTTGAAAATGTTAAAGTGGAAAAGGATAAATATTATATTTTTAATATTTATCGTATTTTAATTTTAACATTCCTTTGGGAATATGGGTGTACCTTTTTACAAAAGTTCTACTTACATTTGTATTTATTTTGCGATCATGGCGCTTGTATTCGTGTGATTTCTTGCGGTACCATGCTTTGGTACCGCAAGAGAAATAATGGTTTTTTAATAATATCCATTTCAGGTTTATTGTCTTTGACTAACACGGGTGTTTAATTTACGATTAGCGTTTTCTTCCGAAGCTACTATTTATATTTCCGTATTTTCTGATGGCTGTTTTTATTTTAGAATTTATTTTTTGAGGAAAGGATAACGGAATAAGAAAATTAAAGTACAATAGAACATAAGTTGATTTTTAGGAACAAAAGTTGGATCATGCCTCAGTGGCATTTGAACCCACGACGCCTGCGATGGTAGTCCAGAATGCTAACGACTCCAAATATTTGTTTGTTTATTTGTTAGTTTGTTAACGGGTCACCAGATTTCGCCAGACGCTATTGCATCCATCTGCTCAGGTGGTCTGATGGTCCGAAAGGGAAGGATAAGGAATAAGGAAATGATAGTCTAGTGGTGAGGAATTAGCATAGGGACCACAAATGGGATTCGAACCCACGACCCTCTGGGCTGGTAGTCCAGCACGCTATCGACTGTGCTACCTTGTTTGTTTGTTTGTTTTGTTAACGGGACACCAGACCTCGCCAGACGCTATTGCATCCATCTGCTCAGGCGGTCTGATGGTCCGAAAGGTAAAGTTAAGGGATAAGGAAATGAAAGAAGAATAGAAAGTAAAGCGGTGGGTAATTAGCGTAGGACGGGAGAGGACCATATTGCTGCAAATGGGAATCGAACCCACGTCCCTCTGCTTGGTAGCCCAGCACGCTGTTGACTGTGCTACCTAGAGGGTAACTGTGCTACCTAGAGGGCTACTCTAAATATTTATGATCGAGTAAAATTATTCATAAAAGTGCATATTTTGATATTAATTTGTATGATAATACATTAACAAACTGCTAGTAAAGTATATAAATATTGTATTCCGGCAATTATAAAAATTATAATATATATCTACTTGCCTACCTACAGAAACTTAGATTTTTTTTATAAACGATCAATAAAATTGTAAATTACTATGAAAATTTGGTTATTTGTTTTGTCTTTTTTTAGTTAGAACTGATTTTTAATTTGCCACATATATTATTAATATTCTACGAGTTTATATAAAAAAATTATAAATCTAATTTCTATACCAAATAAATAATAATACAGTGCTAAATTTGATCAAAATTTGATTATTTCATTAAGATACATCCTTAGCACATTGTACGATGTGCTAAGAATAATAATGATTATTTCATTAAGATACATACTCGTATATTAACTGCCATTATTTGTATAATAATATCATTTTAACGAATTTTTGAGTTTGAACTGAAATAAAATTTGTTTATACAGGTTGCGTTTTATGTTCCAGGTCGATGTTTTTGTTAAATAACTTTCCAATAAAATGTTATTTATATCTTATTTATTGATAATATGGTCTTTAGTATTATGTATGGAATATGATATTGATAATTACCCGCCTCCGTCGCGGATCAAATCTTTTTCTTCAAGGACCCCATACGAATTAATCGGGAGGGTTCAAATCAGGGGAACATGGGGAATAGTCAATATCACCACTTCTTGATGTTATCCGGCCGGGAAAAAATTTCTCTCAAAATTTGTATCGTAGCACGAGCTGTGTATGATGTGGCACTGTCTTGTTAGAACCACACATTCTTTAGGCCTAATTCGGGCAGAAGAAAGTTTTCAACATATCCCGATAGAGGTCACCAGTAACTGTTACAGCATTGCCCCCAGCATCCTCAAAGAAATATGGCCCAATGATGCCGCCGGCCCAAATGACGCACCACACAGTTGCTCTATGAGGGCGTAGTGGTCTTTGGTGTATCAGTTGAGCGTTTTCAGTGCATCAATAACGGCTGTTCTGTTTATTAACAAAGCCAGTCAAGTCGAAATATGCTTCATCGTTCATGATTTTCTGACAAAAATGACGCGCGTCTATACCAAGCTGTAAAACTGGAGCACCCCAGTCTCGTCGCCGTTTGTGATAATTTACCTGTAGCGTCAATTGAATTTTGTATCGATAATAACGTTAATTGAATTTTATACCGATAAAAAAGCAAATCGCTTTCGAGAATTTTTAACAATTATGATGGAGATATTCCCGATTCTTATATATGGCGTCGATGAGACGTACCCGGACATTCAAAAACACTCTGCCTCACGGCATCAATCTTTTTAGCTGTACGTTAGCTTAATTATCGTCCAAACTTCGCTTTATATCCTAGTATATACATATTATCAAAATTATTCATTATACGCTGAATAGTTGACTTGATCGGCATATGATTAACGCCAGAAAATTTTCTCTGCGTATTCACAATTGAACAATAATTTAAATATAGTGTTTTAATAATTTTGACTTATTGTTACGGCATGAAACATACAAATTATAAATTATTATTGATCACTCTCTATGACATTAAATGCTATTATACAAATATCATCCAAATTAAAACGATGGCCAAACAAAATCAACCTGGAACATAAAAAGCACTCTACATTTCCTGAAAATGAAACCGTATGGGAATAATTTTATAAGTCGAAGAGTACAATTAAATTGCTTATATTAATTTTATGCAATTAAGATGAAGTCCATTTTGAACAAATCTTTACCGAAATTTTCTAATTTGCTTTTACTCACATAATCTGAAATAGACCAATTGCTATTTTTTTTTTCTTAAAACTTGACAAACATTTAGTAAGATTAGCTTTTACGCTCTATACCATATATTACTATAAGGCCATCATACAGATGTAACCCAAAGTGGTTTTATTTCAGCTTCTACTACTTGAGTATAGCCCATTGGATAACATTTTACTATAATCATTCACTACAGTAGTATTTTAAAACCACATTACATAATAAAAAGTATGGCTGGAAAATAATGAGACTGGTAAAATGTTTTAACAACAAACACTCTCCTTTTCATACTAGTTCACATTGGCGCATGCATTGCTTCTATTCTTGGTAACAGTGCTGGAGGTCTCAAATTGGAATCAGCATCTGCTCCTCGATTACACTGCTTTGGATGTTATTGACAGTACCAATATAACGTTCTTTTAAATGTGTCTTGATATTGGGGAACAAAAAAGTCACATGGATAGAAATCATGTGAATAAATGGGCTAAAAACCATAGGAATTTATTTTTCCGACAAAAACTCTTTAATGGAGATGACCGTCTGATAAAATCATCTTAGAACACATACCTAAATATACAGAAAAAAAATGATGAAGTACAAAACGATTCAAATTTAACTTACTACTGATCAGCTTCAACGCCATAATTTTATTAGTTTTCAAGAATCAATTTTTTTTAAGTTTAAATATTATTTACAACTACTTACAATTAGTAGCAAGTAGATTTTGTATAAATGCAAATACTAGAAATAAAAATTGGTAATGGAAAACACCCATCGATGTTTTCTTAAGAATGGTGTATAATAAAAGAATAGGAATGAACAGTTCTTTTACTAAAGGATTATGATGGTAGAACAGACGCAAAAAGGATTTTTCATAACGGGAGATATAAAGTTCATTAACAAATGGAACACTTAAGTCACGATGGATAACAGTGTTTCGTACATAAATTGGAGTATTGACAAATTTTGAAGCATTCGGCATTGTAAGATTTAGATTGGAAAGGAATTGGAATGCTTAGTCGAATTGGAAAGTTCAAATCCGTATGTCCATATCTGTTTCAGTACCGTATTATATAGTAATAACTTGTTTTTTTATTATCTTTTTTGACCTTATGTCTAGGAGTTGTAGTAATTGTTTGTATGGTCCATTAAGTTCCCTTGTTTTTATTTTTATATGAGAGTTCTACGTTAACCATTTGTCAAATATTAGTCCATGGTAATGCACTCTCGTTTTTTGTAGAATATTATTGCCGTTTAGGGTTATATCGGTTATCTGTTCTGAGCAGAGTGTAAAAGCAACATGAGTAGATTTTTGCTCATTTACCTCCATTCTCCACCTTTTCAACTAGATTTCTAAGGAGTGGATGTGGTTCTGTAAGATATTGATGGTTATGGACAGATCTTTCTAATGTGTAAGAATGGATGAATTATCAGTAATATTACGGTAAGGATATCATTATGACAACGAACATCATAGGTATAAATATTGTAAAGGATTGGATCTGGGATACTATTATAAGGCACACCAGCGGAGATAGGATAAATGTTAGAATAATCAATATTTTCATCTACGTGTAAATAGTGGTCTGAGCGATAGGATTTTAGGATGTGCAGCATTACGAAAGTAATTGATGAAAGTGTTCGTCATTTTCTTCACACAACTGCGAAAATAACCGCGTATTAAACGCGTTGCTGCGGATTCGGTTTACTGCATCAATGACTAATTGAAGAGATTCATGCAATCTAACACTCAAATTTTTAGCAACTAAATGTTGTCGATGGATGACGCAATATTATCAAAATTATTCATTATACGCTGAATAGTTGACTTGATCGGCATATGATTAACGGTGATCGGCGTATTGATCAAGTCAAAGAATAGTTGACTTGATCGGCGTATATTTCTAACACCCCTGGCACATTTTGTTTTAAATAGCTTATAAATCCACGATAACGTCCAACCATGGCAGGTGCTCCATCTGTAGCTACTGATATTATATTTGATAAAGGGATTGCTTTTTCAATGAAGTAATCCTTCAAAACATGAAATATTGATTCACCTTTAGTGTCGGTTGTCAAAGTTCTTGCGAAGAACAGTTCTTCGTAGATTTCTTGATTCATAATAAAACGAACATATGCCAATAATAATGCTTCATTACCAGGTAAAGTTAACTCGTCCAGTTGTATAGAGAAATGGGTCGTTTGCAAATAATTACACAAGAAGCTTTCAATATCAGAACTCATTTTATCAATACGTCTTTCAACAGTCTTGTTGCTTAAGGGAATGCTTTTAATGATATCAGATGCAGGTTTGTGTAAAACAGTTTTTAAAACCTCTTCAACGGCTGGCAAAATTAACTTCTCTCCGATAGTATGCGGTTTTCCGGATTTTGCTATAAGTAGGGAGATATTGTAAGACGCCCGCAAACCATCATCGTTTCTTTGTGACGTCGAAGCGAACATTCTGTCCAGCGTGGGTCTCTTCTGAAGTTTATCTTTGAGTATTTGAAAGTATTTCAAATCTTTATCTGTTTTATCAGGGTGACATCTCTTCAGATGATCCTGCAGCTTAGATGGTTCCATAGCGCCATTGCCGAAAACTTTGTTGCATAAAAGGCACATAGGCAATTGTTTCTCCGACAATGATGGAATGAAGCCAAGCTTCAAATAATCAACACTGTACTGTCTACATTTCTTCTTAGATTCGGACATGGCATCAATCATCTGTGGGCAAAATTAATCTATTTAAATAAGACATAAAGTCCAGTAGCTGTATATTAAAAAATTAAAGTCAAATTTAAATTGTATGGTCTTAGATTTTATGGCAGGCATAGGCGTACAGCCATTATAAATGAATGTGAGAAGGGGAATGTTATGAATGTTACCTAAGGTTTTGGTATAATGGAACTTTAAGGAAATTTGAAAGTAACATGACAAAAAATGTTAAAATAAAATATACAACGAATAATAATAACAAATTGTTATGCGATTTTTCTCTACGTACATTCTACTGTCATGTATAAAAATTCGCTGGTTCCACTTTAGCAATAATACAAAATTTTAATTTTAATATAGAGAAGTATGTACAGTTCAATATCCATAATCTGAACTGCAGTAATCCGAACATTCCAGTAATCCGAACTGGCTCACAGTGTAACGACCAATGGACAAAAGTACAATTTTTTACTTTTTTGTGAAGTTATTTGGTAAGATATATGTATTTATAAAAGAATAATAAATGCCTAGCAAGGTCGTAAATAAGTAAATATTGACACACATACATATTTATTTATGTGACTGGCCAAAATATGTAGTTTAATTCCAAATTTTTGTTTTTTTAATATGTTTCCTATATGTAAACATTTAAATTCTATGAAAAAAAAAACAAATGAGATAGTGTATTGGAAATTCTTCAAAAAACACGCAGCTGTACATGTGGATTTCTTATTTTCTTAATTTATCTTTCAAAGTGGTAACATATTGTATGTTAATAATAAAATACATACGTAATATGTATGTACAGTTGTACTGTGTACGTATGTACAGTTGTTCTCCTTGCAGCAATTAGTTCGGATTACGGAGATTGCACTGTAATTATAATACCGATTACTAAAACTTTGAAAAAGAAACTATTGAGGTGTACTCGTGTAATTTTGCATAATTTGAATATTAAACTACTAATAACTGAAGTCATGATAGGCGTAATTTATCTATCTTTGCTAAGTACGAGTACAAAACTAAAATTTAATAAAAAATAATGTACTTATATTTCTCCGGCACTATAATTTGTGTGATAAACTACCAGTTTATATTTTTTTAAATATTTTCTTAGCACTTTCCTTTTCAAGATTCAGGAATCGAATAACCGTATTTGTCTCACATTCGTATTTATAGAGTGACGAATTGAACAAGTCAGTGCAAGTTCGCGAAGCTGTGAGACAAAAATTGACAAGATTTTTTACTGCGCGTATGCTTGTAACAAAACGATACTGGTATATCATTATGTGCAGGTCTTTATAAGCTCAAAATGTATTGCGACCACAAAGCGACCACAATCCTACAACTTACACAATTTTATAAACATATATAATAAATTTTTTACTTCATAGGTACTTTTATAAATAATGTATATGTCTTTATATTATAAGATAGTATAATGTAGGTAAATAGGTACTATCAGTGTATGTTGAGATCCACTATCGTGGACCCCCATTTTCATTTCATGGACCCCATATTTTTTTCGCTAACGTACACCCTTTGCAGGTTGTCATAGACCCCTGGGGGTCGATATATACCATTTTGGGAATCACTGATATAATCAAATACGCAAAGACACTGCTGGATAGTGGAATACTGAGTTATAAATCTACAAAGATGATGAGGAATCACACCCTTGGTTTCAAAAATAGTATGAAGGCGATTTAGTATTAATTTTTCTAGGATTTTTGATAAAATGGGAAGTAGGCTTATGGGTCTATATGAAGTTGGAAAGTTTTTGGGTTTGTTGGGTTTTAGGATCATTTTAATGATGGAAACCTCCAAAATGAAGAAAAAAATGATACTATCGAGGATACTATTATAAAGATAGGTTATAAGGGCGAGGGTTTTTTGGATGTAAGTATTTCCGATGTTATTGGGTCATATACTGACGCTTTTTTACTATTCGAGTGATCTATTGTGGATTCAGCTTCAGAGGGAGTAAAAAACTTATTATGTGGACGTATATGCAATTGAGTTAATAACTCTCTGTATATTTTTGCATGATGTCGAATGTCTTGGATGTATAGTCTTAAGGTGTTTGCTAAGTCTTTTCCAAAGGTGTCGGCTTTCTGTTTATCTATTTTTGCCCAGGTTTCATCGATATTACGTAGCGAATCTGTAGCATTTTTATATTTAAGTATTTGTCTGGTAGCTGGCCAGAGTGTTTTATTAGTTGTCAGTAATTCGGTGTATTCAGTAAATCGTTACTTATTGTAGTTGATGATTTCTTGTTTCAGTACAAGACAACCAGATCGTTGTCAGCAATGAAAGTTTCATTACTTTTTTACCAAACGTTTGGTTATCATTTGATGACTCTTTTCAAATTATTATTATTTTATTTTGATATTTTTCCAATATTTAAATTACTTTTAAAAATTTTACGAAGTTTAGCTTAATCCAAAGTGTATTTGTATAAACATTTTAATATTTTTTATAAAAAGTAAGTGTCGATTTGCATTATAATTTCTTGTGGTTTAAATATATTGTAATTTTTTTATTATGATAATTAAAAGCAATCACAAAGCTATGATAAATATGTCTAACACTAGCTAAAGAAAATTTTGCTGCATTTAATATTTCGTTCGTTTAAAAGCAATTTTGTAGTGCTTTTTACTGCTATTATTTTGTAAAATGCTGCATTATTTTAATAATTTGGCAGAATACTCTCCATATTTTACTAACATTTTTACACTTTTTATTAAATATGCTCAAAAACATATATTATTCATATATATACTTAGATTTTTAGTCATATTTATGTCTATTTTTTTAAATTTAAGATCATATATTCTACCAGTGTAATAAATACGCATACATTGCTTCGGTTATAACCGTGATTTAAAATTTATAATCCGTTTTTAGCCACGCATTTCAACATAGCAATACAAGCATTACAAATTTTCTGTTTCCTTTCGTACAACAGAAAGTATACGTTAAAATATTTATATTCGGTTGACGGAATAACAGAATGCAAATTTATCTGAATATCATGAATTCTTTCCTCAAATTTTACAACTCGTTGCCACCACAATAAATATTATGAATGCTTCCTTAAAATTTCACAATTTCTATCCACCACTGAGTAATTAGAAAGAATTTGTCGCGCTAACACCATGTCACAAGCAAATTTTTTATTATACTTGTTGTATGCTGGTCTCTATAGTGAAAATTGTAGTGCATTAGCAGACTGCAATCAAGTAATTAAATTTATTTAATTGAGTTTTTGTAGTCTTACCATATTTTTCGATTAAAATAAAAAATGAAAAATTTCTTTATAATTTAAAATGTAGTTTTATTAAAAATCATAATATTTATATATAATTTAAAATGTACTTTTGAAACTTTAATTATAATTTTTTTTTTAAATTATTAAAACTCACTAATTTGTGTTATCATTTTCTATCAAAATTTAACATCAAATAAACGCATTATTTATTTAAGATAAATGGAATTGAAAAATTCAAACTATTCAAGGCATATAATATAAAGACATAAAAACGATAGTATATAAATTATAAATTCGTTTTTAAATTTTTTAATTAGAAAGAAACTAACTACATTAAATTCTATAGAAATATAAATATCAAAGATTATTTATACTTTTAATTTGCAGGATCAAATTATCAAATATTTCCATTATTATTAGCATAAATAAAATTTAAGATAAAAATAGGTAAGGTGATCGAAAAAGTTCTGCAGATCGCCACTAGACTATAAAATAACTTTAAAATTAAAAACATCATCGAAATAAATTGTAAATAATTTTGTTATTAAATAACACTATTACTATAACGTGATATACATACATGTGCTACTAAGCGACTTTTGCTATATCTCATCAATGATGAGGTGTTGAGCGGGTAAAAACAGAATAAATATGATCGCGTTATCAGCAAATGACACAAATATCTAAATATATAACAAAAAGCAAAACAAAGAAACTGTGTGATTTTCTGCACTTCTAGTTTCCTATACATGCTTCATTTGTATATAGCGGTCAACAGAAGTTCTTCAAATAAAAACATTCAACTCAGAAAGAAATTTATATTTTCTCTATTAGTAAATTGAAATTATCAGTTAAAGAGATTAAAAAAACCGGAAATTTGATTTATTATTATAAGTCAGTAAACGTGGCATTTGAAGAGAGAATAGAAAACTATGTTTTCGCTTTCTCATATACTCCGCAATCCGTTTGTTGATTTTCATATATAGCTCCGACCACAATTCCTACAAGAATAAGTAACGATACCTAAGATCCTTCAAGAGTAACGCTCGATTCATTAAACTAAACCCAATCGCAACGATAAAGGAAACGTCATATAATTAGTTTATTATACGAAGGTCGTTCAATAAGTCCTTAGAAAATCCGAGAAATTGCGCTCGTAGTGTCGGTAAAGATACTTTTTTTGTAAGTAGTATTATCGACAGGAAATTTCAGCTCGATCCATAGCGTAGGTCAATTTCTATCGTCGATTAAAGTTAACGACATTTATTTGTGCATAACAATGGAAAAAAGCGAGTTTAGGGCTGTCATCAAACATCTCCATTTGAAAGTCTTAAGCCCGAAAGAAATCAAAGCCGAGTTGGATGCAGTTCATGGCACATCTGCACCTGTGTTTGCGACGGCTTACAATTGGGTGAATGAATTTCATCCACAAAAGATGAACATCGTTCAGGACGCCCAGTTGAGGTGTCTACACCAGCAATCATCGACAAAATCCACGATCTGATTTTGAACGATCGGCGAATTAAAGTGCGAGAATTAGTTGAGGCCACGGGCATATGACAAGGTACAGTCGCTTCAATTTTGCATGAAAAATTGTCTGTGCAAAAAATTTCGGCAAGATGGGTGCCGCGTTTGCTCTCAGAGGAGAATAAGCGCAATCGTGTAGTGGACTCTGTGGCTATGTTGGCACTCTTTCATCGCAATCCTGCCGAATTCCTTTGTCGATATGTCACTGTGGACGAAACCTGAATACACTACTACACTCTAGAAACGAAGAGACAGTCATCACAATGGATTTTCAAGGGTGAACGGGCTCCGAAGAAGGCAAAAACTGTGCCATCGGCCGGCAAGGTGAGGGCCACGGTCTTTTGGGATTCGCAGGGCATCATTTTTATCGACTACTTGGAAAAATGAAAAACAATAACAAGAGCGTATTACGCGTCGTTATTGCAACGGTTGAGCGAGGAAATCAAAGAGAAACGCCCCCATCTGAAGAAAAAAAAATCCTCTTGCATCAGGGCAATGCGCATGTGTACACCTGCGCTGTTTCAATGGCCAAAATTGTGGAATTGAGAATGGAATTGTTGCAGCATCCCGCTTATTCACCAGATTTGGCCCCGAGTGACTATTTTCTTTTCCCCAATCTGAAGAAATGGCTTGGCGGACGACGGTTCACTTCCAACGAGGACGTCATTGCTCAAACGGATGAGTATTTAGCAGGACTTCCGAAATCCTATTTTTTGGACGGGATAAAAATTTTGGAAAAACGGTTGGAAAAGTGTATAGAGCTAAAAGGAGATTATGTTGAAAAGTAAAATTTTTGTTAAAAAAAACAGTTTTTTCCATCTTTTTCTAAGGACTTATTGAACGACCCTCGTACATTACAAGGTGTATAATCTGTGCTTTTCATATGAGTTATATATGTGTACGATATATATATACACAAAGTGCACATCTTATATTTATTCTTATAAAATCATGCAAGAAATGAATAAACTGAATCCAAGTAAAAGCATTTGAAACTTCAGAGAAAACCTATTATGAAAAAAACTGCTATGATAGTGAAAACTAATGACAAATTTTTGCTATATGTATATATCGTTATACACTAATGATATTATGCTTAGATTTATATTTACTATCATTGTATGCACTATGGAGAATATACACTGTGGAGAATTGATACACTGTAATCAGAATAACGAAATAAATATGATTACTTTATTTTTAAATCGAGTTGCTCGAGTTGTAAGCTTGTAAGGTAGTTAATTATTAATAGAAAATATTCATAATAGTTTTTTTTTATAATGATATTAAAATAAGTTTCTAATAAATATGTATAATTAGGTAGCTTTTAATGTGTTAAAAATAAATTGTTTAAATCAGTTAAGATAAAATAAGTTGCTGTTAAAATAAAATGAATTGTTATAAAATATTAAAATAATAAAGTATGAATAAAAATGATATCGCGCAATTATTATTAAAAAAGAAAATTACATAAGGTATCAGTGCATTGTCTGGATGAATGCGCTTATCGACAAACATAATACGCTACATTAAAATTGAGTTTGTTAATGTAATGGATTTTGACAATTGGAAACCATAAATCATAACATTAATGTATATTAATTAAAAAAACAAAATAACACATGACTTCTCTCATTTATTCATTATAATTTAATAAAACTATTCACGATAATTGGTGACCCCGATAAATGAATTACGTCGTATATTTTTAAAATAAAAGGAAAACATCCGGCAAGCGCAAAAAATACAACAATAACCGCAGCCACTACAAAAATAATCGCAGCCGTTACAGCAACAACCACTACCTCAACCGCTTTAACAACACCAACAAGCAGCAATAAGTGGCAACAATAACAATCCGCAAGAGCAACATCAATTACAGCAGCAACTGCAACAAGAACAACAAAATCCGCAATAGCAGTAACCACAGCAGAAGTAGTTACAATATCAACTCCACTCATTGCAAAAAAATAGGTAGTAGTTGCAACAATAACAGAAACCGTTACATTTTCAACCAGAACCACAACTCCTTCAATATTTACAAAAGAAGCAGAACCAAGGTCATCATCAACTAAAACAACAACAACAAAAAAACCATAAAATCAACAAAAAAATTAACAACCAACTGCATAAGTAGCAGCGATATTAAAAATAAAAAAAACAAGTAGGGAGAATTTTTTTTTAAATAAAAAAAAAAATATATATATAATAAAAACAAAATTTTATTTAAGTGAATAATATATTTTTTCTTTTCATTATTATTAAGTTTTTTGTTGATTCATTATTATTAAGTCATTAAGTTGTTTCGTTCACATTTCGGTCAATTCGACGTGCAATCTTTCTTTGTACCTTTTATCGCGCGAGTCATTGGAGTTCTAGAAAATTTTGAAATTTTTTTTGGTAGGTTATGTTTTTCTCTCTTATTCCGTGCGGTATTAAGTGGTGGCATCCTTGTCTGTGATTCTTTTGTTGGTATTTCATTTCAATATTGCTACTGAAATAAAGGATATATCAAAACAAGTGCAGATTTCCTGCGCGACTTTGCAGAAACTACCGGATTTTTGGTCCTACAGGCCAAAAGTTATGTGCACTTAATCAATTGACTAGTAAGGAGAGTAAATTCCGTCATGTAGTACTGGATATTATCAATAGTCGGGTTCGGAAAATAAATACAATACTCTGAAGGCAGCACTTATTGTACGACACACGATTAGTGAAGATTATTTGGAGCAGCTTCTACAAGAGACCGAAATCAGGGATAGAAGCCTTTCTACCTTTTTCCGTGGCAATGAATCTTTGATGGGTTCCTCCAGATATATGAATCCATAATTGCTTAAACAGCTTTAGGTGCAAAAATTACCCCAATTAATAAAAATTGCCATAACAACATCGGATAAAGAAGACATTGTGGGGTTATTAGTACAATCAGCCAATGGCGAAACTTTCGCGCCTCCAATCCTATCCTAGAGCGTGGTTAACCCTATTATGGAATTAGCCGCACAAGTGAAACAGCTTTTTTCTTCAGTTTTTGCGTATGCTTTTTGGGTTAAGAAGCGCAGCTCATATATTCCAAACATTTCGTTAATGAAATATTTGCAGACATGGATTTCGTGGATACAATAATGAAGAAGAATACATTCTAGATTTAAAAAGTATTCTGTAAGGATAAGGAATATGGTATCAATATTAAGATCAACAAATGTATATTCTGCAGGACTGAAATTGACTTCCTTGGGCAGAACATCTCTGATAAATGAATTCTCCCTTCCGAGAGTTATACTTTCGCAATTGTTAATACCCTATTCCAACAGATATTAAGTCCTTATAAAGATTCATCGGAATAGTGAATTACTATCATAGGTTTTTACATAACTTGATGACGTATTTAATACCACTTTACAAACTGACAGTATCTTTGCGAAAAAAGAAATTAATTTTCTTTAAAATAACGACTGTTCAGACGCCTTCGAAAAAATAAAGCAACTTTTAATTAAGCTAGTACATTTGAACATCTTAGGTCAAATGCTAAATATAGCATAACCATGGATGCATCTAATGTAGCTATTGGTGTGGTATTAAATCAACATAATGAGATTGACGTTCCCCAACAAATGGCTTTTTACTTTCGTAAGTTAAACAAAACAGAGGTTAATTATTTCTACTTCATGGTATATAAGAAATACTTCGTAGCAGAATTTAACTAAAATAGAATGGATACCATCTGAGCTAGAAGAGAAGTATAATTTTAGTTCTGCAATTTTACTCGAAACAATGTCTCTAGACATTTGCGGCACTAAGTTTGGTAAATGTGAATGATTGCGCATATAGATGAGGTCATCATAGCATTTGAATTATTGCTGGGAGAACTGATATACACATATATCATTGTAGGTGGATACCCTTCAAACTCACTTTTTATGTTAACAAAATTTGAACAAAGATATATCTTTAAATTCATTAGAACAAGTGATAAAGTTATGTTTTTTAGACAATGATGTTCCTTGGTGTAATTTTAATTATCTGAAAAGCAATAATTAAAAGTAATTACTTATTAGATTATTGAAATTAAATAATGACTGGCATAGTAGCACAGTCATTAGCGTGCTGGACTATCATCTAAGGTTCGACTCCCACTGAGGTATGGTTCTACGCTAATTACCTAAGCCTACTTTAATTTCTATTCTACTTTAATTTTCTTATTTTATCAATTTCTTATTATAAAGTGTAGAAAAAACATGAAAAATATAATAAAATTAAAGAATTATATAAAGTATGCCATAACATATAAAGTATGCCATAATTTCCCATTAAACTAAAGATGCTTGTTGACCTTTGGTATTATTAGACCAACGTGCCTACTGTCAATACACCCAATACAGCGGTAAATTTTGTATTCATCAAAGAAATACTATTTTATGTCAATAAAATATTCTATCATACCTTAAATTTTAATTATTTTTCTAACAAATTAAAAATGCTCGAAACTGTGCTCTGCCATAAATTAATCATATAATTATTTCTAATATTTTGTTGATATTAGGTCAATCGCTAATAGTTGCAAAGTTGATGCAAATTTTAATATTGCTAAGATGGCGTTCGTCCGAAAATGTTGAGGCAATTTTAGATTTATTTGAAATGATTTCTAGAATTATTACTAGAATTATAGGTAAAACTTATATGTGCACATACTCATATTCTATCAATTCTAATGGATTATTTTTACTCAGCAATATCCTTCTCTCAATATAATGCTCGATTTCTAATATTTCTACTTTCGAAAAATAAATATTTTAAAATGTTTATTAAAATAAAAACAACATAAACTAACCGAAAGCAATGCAGATATAAAGCAACAAACTCCAAACTACTAACTGCAAAAAAGTACCTATTTACCAAATTCATTTGTAATCTGATATACTGTTACTTTTTTACGATTAGCGAAACATAACGACTGACACAATTTCGATAAGAATGAGTAACGACAACTTTATAGAACGTTTTTCACAAAATAGAACGACTGGATCGGCCTTTACACAAAATAACTGACTTTTGTTTATGATAAAATCTCCGATTATAGAAGAACTGGATAGGCCAGTTCCTCTATTATCGGAGATTTTATCTGTCCGAATTTTGTTGGTAATATATTTGTAGAACGCAGCCACATGGAAAATAACAGAAACGGCGTAAATCATTGGGAGCCAATTTTAAACGTCAGGATGCAGTTGAAGCGGTTCATTTAAAACCCTTTTCATTGTGATGTCATGTATTCGTAAACAAATAGATTTTGTAATATTGCGGGTTTGGTGTTTGATGGAATTAGTTTTGGAATTTAGCAATACAACACAATATTATTTTTTTAAATATTATTCATTTATTTATTATGTATTTTCATTTTCTTTATTTCACTAAAATAGAATTATAAAGTGGAAGAGCATATAAAAATATAAATTTTAATTTATTTGATTATATCAAAACAATTATATACACAAATAAAAATCCATTCCAAAATTTGCAAAATGAATTAAATGAGAGAATGTGATATTATGTTTATGTTGAAATAAAACCACACCGCAACTTAGTTAATATAGATTTTAATGTTAAACAAGCATTTGTAGATATAAAAGCTTCATTATAATATAAATGTATATTTGTGAATTGAAATGGTAATTTAAATAAGCATTGTGCATTTAAATTAAATTAAAAAATAAAGCATTAATTACATAGAATATTATATCAAATTCTTAATAATATAGAAGTTAATCATATACAATATTAAAGCAAATGCTTTAAAATTAAATTACAAAATGAAAATGTACTTAAATAACTAATAACTAATATTCGAAAAAAATAGAACAATATAATGGAGCAAGCGAAAGCACAAATAAAAACAAATTTATTTAAATAATAAGACTACCTAATATACAATTACTTACATGCGTTGGATTAAATTCTTCCTTTTCTGCAGATGAGTCCATGCCCTCACATTATGTGCTGCTATGAGTGACCTAAAAAATAAAAATAAGCCAAAATTATATATCAACCGTTCTTTTAAAAAAAAAGTGTGGAGCGAGCACACAATGTCGTGATTCCAGGGAATACCCAATGCTGCTGCCACAATCCACTTTTCCCTCAACCATTTATTTTGTGGAAACCTGTAGTGTTACATTTAGTTTTTCAATTAATAATTAACAGAAATTAAAGTTTTTGAGAATGGGAGAGTTGGCTATGAAATGGCTAATCGACTCGACCATAAAAAAAAACAGATTTAATACCTTCCCTCATTCCTATCTAACACCCAGAAAAATCGTACATATTTTTTTCAAAAACCATAACAGATGGCGCCCAACATAGGCCCAACTTAGTTTTCCGTCTCTTGACTCTTCATTGGGCATCGTCTTGTGATGCATAACAAAGCGATGTCGATGTAGAGCCAAGTTGAGCGGTAGCGTATTATGCCGTCTAGTTTTGAGAATGAGAGAGTTGGCTATGAAATGGCTACTCGACCATAAACAAACAGATTCGTCAGCTTCATAAACATTATAATTACCACACTGGGCTCTATAAGTTTTTGTGATTGTTTCTTTTGACTTGAATCCTGATAGGTTTGTCAAGAAGAGGAATTATCCAAGAAAAGTACATGTCCTATATATCGGGCGATAATGCGTTTTCGAGATTGTCGTCCGCATACCAGTTCAATACCTGAGCACCATATGACCCGTTCACAGACCAGGGAATCCCCACCGGTATTATGAGTGCCATCGGTATTAAAACCACCGCCATTGCCGCAACATAAACATCCAAATACACTTGTCCATGAAACCGTCTCTGATTTTGTCCCGGAAGCGAACGTAACATCTCGCCTACCTACAACTTTGGGGGAAATCCTCCTTCGCCTTTTCCCAGACCAAATATATTCAATTCTTGTTTCTCGTCGTACGCATTTTATTTGTAAAAAACTCGCATTTTATTTGTAAAAAACCCGCATTTTATTTGTAAAAAACTCATTTTAAAAACCCGCAACATCACCTCTCTCATTGAGTTTATTTCTATTTTTTTTTTATAATTTCTTTTTCTTTTCACTTCTTTTTTTCATTTCCCCTCTCATGGAGAACTAAACACCCTCGGGAGTCTTCATTATCCCCTTTATGTTCTTGGCATAATCTTTTCTGTTTATGGCGAGAGTAAGAGCGCATATCGACCCATATTTCGAAACCCCACACAATCTGCCAATAAAGCTAGCATCCAGTATGCCCAGCTGAAACAAGTGCTCTCTGAGTATGGTCGTCATTGACCATACTCCTGTTGAATTTAACGTTCATAATTCCTATCCCAATTCTTCCTCATCCCTATCCAACATATAAAAAATATACTAAGTATAATTTCCCCAAAACCATAACATAGATTATAAAAAATTTAGTTAAAATTCAGCAAAATGTAACTTTTTCAATGGTATTATTTTCAATCCGCTTATAGAATTTCTGCATCATCTTGCCATCTGTAAACAATGTTATTGTTTATTATAATTGACGTTAATCATGCAAGGAATTAGAATAAATTTAGCGTCTCCATAAGCAATCCCTGTTCTTGTATTTCTTTATATATTTAAATAGAGAATAGCTTATTATTGTATGAACACAATGCCGACTGTAAATGAAACTACATCCAGTGCACAGTCAAAATTTTAAAACCTTCAACAACAAAACGAGACGCACAAAATCGAACTTTTTCCGCCGAATTAGATCTTATTTCAATGTTGCAGCAGGGAAGTAGTGCCATAAATTTTAGTTTGTTGGGGTGTAACAGAATTTTCAACGAGTTGATATTAGGCGAATTTGATTGGACTAATTTTGCTACAGCGCAGTACTTACCAGTAGACTCTCAATAAAATGAACATATCACTGACAGCAGTAAAATACAAACTCACAATAGTCACCAACAATACTGAGTTTATTCACACATAAACAATAAAAACTGAGTTTACGCACACATAAACAATAAAAACAAAAATATGACGCTTCAACATAACCAACGAACCCGCTAAGCCATCTATAGTTAGTTCGGAAACTACAATCCCCTTACCATAAGGGGAGAAGTGCAACTACTGCTACAATCCTACTGTTTTGTTAGAGGTCTTAGATTAAAGAATACCTGGATAGGCCCTGACCGTATATGTATACGCAATTTTGTGTCGGAATTCCCGGTTTTGCTATCCCGTTGTTGCCATTTCTAGCCGCTTGGCATAGCTTTGTTTAAATTTTTTATGTATACATGACACCCACTGCCATTTAGTTGTCGTAATACAAATTTATTGAATCGCAAAACTATAATTTATATTCATTTTAATTCAGTTATTGGAAACAAAAATACAATTCAAACACAACAATAGGCAATTTTTATTTTTTATACAAACTTTTGATATGAAATGGAATTCTATTTTAGGTTTATTATTCATTTCGTAAATATCATTCAAATATAAAGCGCCGCAGTATTGTAGACTTGCGGAGAGTTTGAAAACTTTAATTTTCCATGAAAGAGGAGACTTAAGGGATAGCTTTGTCATTTGTGAAGTTGTTATTGTGTGACAAAGGAAAGTGAAGTTTAAAGTGAAATTTTAATATATTTTGAAGTATTTACGAAAAAGAAAGTATTTTTATAAATAGTTATATTATTAATAAAAATTAATACGAATTTTTTATACCAGAAAATGAAGTGTTTCGTGAATAAATGCTTCTCATACGAAGAAATAAGGAAACCGGGAATTTCTTTCTTTCGGTAAGTTGACATCTTTATTTTTGCTAAATAAAATAAGAAATACTTTATTTGTGATGTGCCTAAATGCCTTTTAGTGATTTATTTTGACAATTGAATGTTTATCATAAAATAGTACAGTGCCGGTCTTGACAGTTCAATGTTTACCATAAAATAGTACAGTGCCGATGTATATAATGTGTGTGTAAGAAAGTTTAAGGGACCGAATTTTTTTAATAGTGCAAAAAATACGTGAATTTCTATTAATTCTTAATTGTAAAAGTGAATGTTACGATCGTATATTTATATGTTAACTTTACAGGTTCCCACAAAATAAATGGTTGAGGGAAAAGTGGATTGTGGCAGCAGCATCCGGTATTCCCAAGAATTGGGACGTTGTGTGCTCGCTCCACTTTCATAAAGCAGACATAAAAGTAGGAGCAAGCAGGAGGAAATTAGAAAGAAATGCTATTCCTATTCCATATATATATTCCTTTCTATATGGTATAGTCGCACGGTAAGCTTTAATACTACAAAATTAATAATTGCAAAATTATAACGCATTAAAATCATTTTTGTAGGAAATCGGGCAACCGCCATCAAATCAGGAAAAGGTTCAAAATGAAACAGTAAGTTGTAAGAGGACACATATATTTGTATTGTAGTTTATTTTGTTTCATTTTAAAAAGGAGTTCATGCGGGATGTCGTCGCATTGAACATTGAAGTTCCCTTCAATCATGCTGAGGAGGATAATGAACATGTAATTTTAAAACAATGGTTGATATATAATTTTGCCCTACTTAGTTTTATTTTTTAGATCCCTAATAGCATCACTGAATGCGAGGACGTGCATTCAGCTGGAGAACCATTAAATGTACCGAATGTAAGTAAAGTAACCCAGATTTTAAGCAATTTTGTCTTAGTTACTTTTATGTTTTAGGTCCCTTATAGCATCACTGAATGTGAGGACATGCATTCATCTGCAGGAGAACCAGTTCATCTACAGAGTGTAAGTAAAGGAACCTAGACTTAAAGCAATTTTGCCTTAATTACTTCTATTTTTGTAGGTCCCTAATAACAGCAGTGAATGCGAGGACTCGTCAACAAAGAAAGTAAGTAATTGTATGCATGTATCATAATTTTTTCTATTGTGCACATTCATAGCTTTGTTTTTATTAATTCATTAACTTTCATTACAATTTGCATGTATAGAATCACATTACTTTAAAATACGCAATGGATTGTACATCTGATACTCAGGAAAACATTGCTGTAAAATTAAAAGTCTTAAGAATTCAGCAAAAAAGCTGGTTGACCAGAAGAAATTGAACATTTCTGCTGGTCATGCTGAATCTATTTCTGAAACAGTTGCAGGTCCATTTGGGTTTTTGTGCAAACGAAATTTGCAAGGGGCGGCGTACCTGAAGTCTTTTCCGCTGGAACTTAAAGTTTTTGCCCTTAATTTGAATTTTTATTCTCCCAAGGCATATTCATATGTCCGCGATGCTTTAAATCGTTCCATGCCCCATCCTAGAACCCTTCGCAAGTGGTACCAAACCACTCAATGTCGTCCAGGTTTTACAGACGAGGCCTTCACGGCTCTACGATATGCAGTAGATGAAACTGCGACTAAAAGTTATAAGCTTTTCTGTAACCTGGTTTTCGACGAACAGTCTATTCGAGAAAAAATCGAATGGGATGGATCCAATTCGTACGGGTACGTCGATTTTGGATATGGATCCGTATCCAATGTTAAGGCTACACACATTTTAGTATTTATGCTTGTTTGCGTGAATAAAAATTGGAAGCTACCAGTCGATTATTTCACTATAGCTTCCATTAATGCTCATCAGAAAGTTAATTTGGTACAGCACTGCATTGAAAATATGCTCGACACAGGCGCAGAGCTGCTCGGATTAACTTTTGATGGAGCTGCAACGAATGTCATAATGTCGAAGCTAATTGGATGTGAGTTAGACTGGCGAGGTGACAATTTTACTTTTACAATGGATAGCAGAAATACAAAAATTGGAATATTTCCGGATGCATGCCATATGATTAAATTAGTTCGCAATACCTTCGCGGAAAACCCTCCAATTATGGATGCAGATAATAACATTATTCACTGGAAATATTTGGTAGCCTTACAAAAGTTGCAGGACTTAGAGGGTTTGCATTTAGGTAACAAAATTAGGAAAGCCCATATATATTTCGGCACGCAGAAAATGAAAGTACGTCTAGCCACACAAATCCTGAGTAAGTCGGTGGCAGATGCTATTGATTTTTGTAGTGAAGAACTTCAATTTGACGAATTCAAAGGCAGTGAGGGTACTACTATTTTTATTCGTAAATTAAATGACATTTTCGATATACTAAATAGTAGAAACTGTTCTGCGTTTGGGTACAAAGGCGTTCTTTCTCTGCGAAATTATAGTGAAATATTTGAATTCGCCACGCATGCCATTGACTACATTAGTCGTTTGCGAATTGCAAGTGGACTGCTAATCGTAGAACATCGCAGAAAGTTGAGTTTTATTGGCTTAATTGTGTGCCTGAAAAATTTGCGGCTAATACATTTTGGAGTTTTAAATGGCAATTTCTTAAAATACGTTCCCTTATATAAGTTCAGTCAAGACCATTTAGAACTGTTCTTCTCCACCATTCGGTCTCGCCTTGGTTATAATAATAATCCTAGTGTAACACAATTTAAATCCGCATATTCGCAAATTCTAGTGCATTGCCAAATACGGGATGGTGCTTTCGGGAACTGCATCCCTCTCGAACATATTAGTGTTTTAAATTACTCAGCCAATTTTATGAAAGCAATTAATGCTACCTCGAGCAGATTGGCAATGTTACAAAATACTTCGAATATTGCTGATAAAGAATGTGAATTCGAATTATTGAGCGAAAATATTTTAAGTGACCATGATTATTTATTTAACCCATCTGCACTTAATGAATATAGTAAAAAAGTGGTCGAATACATATCCGGCTTTATTGTTTTTGAGCTAGGCAATGCTTTGCATTGCGAAGACTGTCTTTCAGCTTTAGAAGGAGAATTCACATCAAACAGTTTGATATCGTACAATTCCTTAGGCTTTTTAAAGAACCCTTCTACAAGTGTTGTGAAAATTTGCCGAAGTGCTGAAAAACAAATCCGACAGCAGGTGGCGGAATGTGGTCAGGATAGTTCCATTTTAAATAAAGTAACTTCCTTATTCGAGAATACTATTTCTCATTTTATCAATAGTGGCCACTTTAATCATTTAATTAATTCAATAATTCAACAGTACTTACGCATCCTCTGGTACTATATTTCACGTTCATGTATCGACAAACTTTCTGATCGTAGTTTCTTTAATAGATTAGTTTTATTTAAACACGCGTAAAGTATTCATGCTCAATTTTTGTATCTTCTTTTCTTATCAGTAATATTCTGCGGTAGCTTCTCCCGACTATATTGCATTCATATTATATATTTCTTCGTCCCATCTCACTTTCATTTTTTCTTCTAAATGCAAACCTAATTACTTTTTTAAATATTGTATGAGTGGTCATACATCTTATTTGTTATTGTTACGGATTCATTTTCTTATCCCTTGCGTATGTACGGAAAACAAATGTGCTTGCAACTAAGAATTTATTTTATTCGTATTAACGCAATCATTTATTTTAAATTTCTATCATTTTTCAGTCTGCTTTCCATTGTTGTTTTGATTGCGTTAAATAAATAAAGTATATTCGGCTTATTATTTAAATAAATTTTTTTGCATTTGTGCTTTTGCTTGCTCTATTAGACTATTTTCTAATGCATTCACTAAATAATATTGTTTTAATTTTTTTTAGAATATTAGTTATTAATTATTTAAGTATATTAAATTTTCATCTTGTAATTTTGTTTTAAAGGTTTTCCTTTAATGCTGTATATGATTAACTTCTATATTATTAAGAATTTGATGTGATGTTCTATGTAATTAATGCTTTATTTTTTAATTTAATTTAAATGCGGTGTGTTTTTATTTCACATTCTCTCATTTAATTCATTTTGCATTTTTGAAATTAATTTATATTTGTGCACATATGTTTTCTTTTTTTTAGAATATTAGTTATTAATTATTTTTCATCTTGTAATTTAGTTTTAAAGCATTTTGCTATAATGTTGTATACAATTAACTTCTATCTTATTAACAACTTGATGTAATATTCTATGTATTTAATGTTTTTTTTTAATGAATTTTTATATACTTTTGCACCTTATAATTCTGTTTTTATAAATAATATATAGTAAAATATATCAAATGAAAATATATAATAAATAAATAAATATTTTAAAATAGAATACTGTGTTTTATTTCAAATTTCCAAAACAAATTCAATCAAACAACAAAATCCGCAACTTTAAAAAATCTATTTGTTTACGCATAGATGACATCACATATCAATCAAAATGGTTTTAAACAAACCGCTTCAATCGCATATTGAAGTTTAAAATTAGCACCCAATGATTTACGCCGTTTCTGTTGTATTGCATGTGTGTGCGTTCTACGAATGTATTGCCACAAAATTCCGACAGAATTTTAGTGTAGAGGCCCATCCAGTTTTTCTTTAACTTAGAATAAAGAAGAACTGGATAGGCCTCTACACAATAATTCTGTCGGAATTTTGTGGCAATACATTCGTAGAACGCATCCACATGCAATATAACAGAAACGGCGTAAACAATTGGGAGCCAATTTTAAACTTCAGTATGCAATTGTAGCGGTTCGATTAAAACCATTTTCATATGCGATGTCATTTATGCGTAAACGAATAGATTTTTTTATATTGCGGATTTTGTTGTTTGATGTAATTTGTTTTGGAAATTTATAATAAAACACAGTATTCTATTTTAAAATATTATTTATTTATTTTTTAGATATTTCAACATTTATTTGCACAATAAGAAGATAATCTTATACAACATTAGAGAAAATGCTTTAAAACTAAATTACAAGATGAAAAATTTGATGTACTTAAAAAATTAATAACTAATATTCTAAAAAAAAGAAAAAATATATTATTTAGTAAATGCATTATATTATGGTCTAATAGAACAAGCAAAACAAATTTATTTAAATAATAAGCCTTCCGAAGAATATACTTTATTTATTTTAACACAATGAAAAATAGACTGAAAAATTCGGTACCTTAAACTTTCTTACACACACTTTATATACACCGGCACTGTACTATTTTATGGTAAACATTGAACTGTCAACATCGGATTTGTTTACACTTATTCAATGCCGAACTTTTCACTTTTTGACTACTTTTTCAATAAAATAAATCACTAAAAGGTATTTAGGCATATTACAAATAAAGTATTTCTTATTTTATTTAGCAATAAAAATTACCGAAACAAAGAAATTCCCGGTTTCCTCATTTCTTCGTATGAGAAGCATTTATTCACGAAACACTTCATTTTCTGGTATAAAAAATTCGTATTAATTTTTATTAATAATATAACTATTTATAAAAATACTTTCTTTTTCGTAAATACTTCAAAATATATTAAAATTTCACTTTAAACTTCACTTTCCTTTGTCACACAATAACAACTTCACAAATGACAAAGCTATCCCTTAAGTCTCCTCTTTCATGAAAAATTAAAGTTTTCAAACTCTCCGCAAGTCTACAATACTGCGGCGCTTTATATTTGAATGATATTTACGAAATGAATAATAAACCTAAAATAGAATTCCATTTCATATCAAAAGTTTGTACAAAAAATAAAAATTGCCAATTGTTGTGTTTGAATTGTATTTTTGTTTCCAATAACTGAATTAAAATGAATATAAATTATGGTTTTCCGATTCAATAAATTTGTATTACGACAACTAGATGGCAATGGGTGTCATGTCTACAAAAAAAATTTAAACAAAGCTATGCCAAGCGGCTAGAAATGGCAACAACGGGATAGCAAAACCGGGAATACCGACACAAAATTGCGTATACATATACGGTCAGGGCCTATCCAGGTATTTTTTAATCTAAGTTCTTTTATCTAAGTTAGCGGTACTGTAGATTATGCTACTACACTAGTTGTATATCTGTCATCATCTACTTTACCTCGAACAGAGTAGTAATTTTCATTTGGAGTTACGCATACAATGTACAGTAGGTGGATTGTAGTTGCTATAGTGAAAATAGATATATTTGCGGGTTCGTTGGTTATGTTGAAATGGCATATTTATGTTTTTATTGTTTATGTGTGAATAAACTCAGTATTGTCGGTGACTATTGTGAGATTGTATTTTACTGCTGTAGTGATATGTTCATTTTATTGAGAGTCTACAGCGCTGTAGCAAAATTTGTCCAATGGAATACAGCTATATTAAAAAGACCGAAACAATTTACAAGTAATAAATTTTATTTCAATTGTATTTAATAGGTTATTTCGGGCGAAATTCGTCAACTTTTGACAGTATTCATAATTTAGTTTGTAGATTATGCCTGGTATGCAGCTCGAGCGAAGATAAATTTTAACGCGATCTCCACTACTCTCTCATTTAGCGCAGCTAAACGAGAGTGAAACACAAACGTCAAAATTTAGCTAGCATTTATCTTTGATTATTGTTCCGTGCATTTAATTGTAGCGAAAACCAAAGTGAAATCGCGTGGAGACTTGTCAATGGAGACTTTGTTTTCACTCTCGAGCTGCGTACTGCCCGGCGAAATTGTGAGCTAAATTTTTCGTTTTCGATTTAGCTAGCTAAAAATCGTATGAAAATTTATCTTAGCTCGAGCTGCATACCAGGCTTTATAGGCGAAAAAAGTAGCTGTCATCATCTACTCTACCTCGAACAAACGATGGAACGGGGAGTTACGCATACACTTTACGTTAGGTGGATTCTAGTTGCTAAAGTGAAATTAGATAGTTTTGCGGGTTCGTTGGTTATGTTGAAGAGTCATATTTTTGTCAGTATTGTTTATGTGTGAATAAACTCAGTTTTTATTGTTTATGTGTGAATAAACTCAGTATTGTTGCTGACTAATTTGAGGTTATGTTTGTACTAGTGTTTAGAATTTGGCTTTTCTTTGGTCATCTACCGCGTAGTAGCAAAACTGGTCAAAAGGAAAACGCCTCTACTGTACCTCGAACAAAACAGTAGGATTGTAGCAGTAGTTGCACTTCTCCCCTTAGGGTAAGGGGATTGTTGTTTCCGAACTGGCTATAGATGGCTTAGCGGGTTCGTTGGTTATGTTGAAGCGTCATATTTTTGTTTTTATTTTTTATGTGTGCGTAAACTGAGTTTTTATTGTTATGTGTGAATAAAATCAGTATTGTTGGCGACTATTGTGAGTTTGTATTTTACTGCTGTCAGTGATATGTTCACTTTAGCCGTTTTTCTTTGGACCAATTTTGCTACTACGCGGTAGATGAGCAAAGGAAAGCCAAATGCTAAACACTAGAACAAACATAACCTCAAATTAGTCAGCAACAATACTGAGTTTACTCACACATACACAATAAAAACTGAGTTTATTCACACAAACAATACTGACAAAAATATGACTTTTCAACATAACCAACTAACCCGCAAAAGTATCAATTTTCACTTTAGCAACTAGAATCCACCTAACGTAAATTGTATGCGTAACTCCCCGTTCGATGTGGTCGTTTGTTCGAGGTAGAGTAGATGATGACAGCTACAACTACCGCGTAGTAGCAAAATTGGTCCAAAGGAAAACGCCTTTTATTGAAAGTCTACTGCTAAGTACTGCACTGTACCAAAATTAGTCCAATCTAATTCACCTTATGTAAGAACACAATTCTGACAGCAAACGAAATATGTATTTCGTCCAAATAAACCAATTAAATACAATAACAACAAAATTATGTTTTGTAAATGAAGTTTTATTCAATTTATTAAAATAACTACAAACAATTTATTTGCTTACCACATATTTATATTTCAATTTCAACTGTTTAACAACAATCCTGTTGCATAACAAAATACTGAAATGCATGGCAGTACTTCAAAAATTACAAAATTGAAAACAAGATCTAAACGACGATAAAATAGGCTTTCCCATAAGACTATGAAGGTTTTAATATTTTGATAGATCCGACTGGATGGAGTTTTCAGTTCCAGTTGCCATTGTGTTCATCACATTAGTCGGAATTGTGTTCTACCATTAATATTTCGTTTTGAAATTGAATAATTTAGTTGCAATATAGTTCGAGAATATTAAATGGAGCTGGCGAAATTGTCAACGCAGTATGGGAGGCACATGCTTTTTCTTTCGAACAAAATATTTGGTGAAGTAGTACGTTCTTCCAATAAGTCAGTGAAAGTAGTGAATTTACTTAGTGAAAAACCTAACGATATGCGAGATGAAATTGTTAATTACTATCCTCGGCATGTCGAAACACATTTGCTTGTTAAAGAATTGCGGAACTATGGGTTCTTCAGGGACGAACATCAAGATTTTAAAGAAGAAATGAAAAGGTTGAAGAAGTTACGTGGAAAAGGGCCTCCTAAAAAGGGTGAAGGAAGAAGGTCTAAGAAGTAAAGTGGGCATTTAATGATGCTTTGTTTCCATATTGTGCAATTTTGGATAATTACAGCTGTTACAATAAATTTAGAATAATATAAAATAAGTAAAAATGATTTTTTTTATTAGTAATACTCTGTGTTGCGAAATATAAGGTTTGCTTAAGAGAAGGAAGTAAGCTACAATATATGCACGTTATCTGTCATATATAGAATAACTATGTGAGAAGTGGTTTGGTTGCAAACTTAGATTAAAGAAGAACTTGATAGGCCTCTACACAAGAATTCTGACCGAATTTTGTGGCAATACATTCGTAGAACGCACACACATGAATACAACAGATTCGGCGAAACACTTCATTTTCTGAAATAAAAAATTCGTATTAAGTTCTAACAACAATATACTAACTATTTATAAAAATACTTACTTTTTCGTAAATACTTGAAAATAGATACAAACTAAACTTTAAATCTCACTTTTTTATGTGACCAAATAACAATTTCAGAAATGACAAAGCTATCCCCTAAGTCTCCACTTTCATGGAGAATTAAAGTTTTAAAACTCCGAAAGTCTATAAAATTGAGGCGGTTTATAGTTGATTGATATTTACGAAATGTATAATAAACCTAAAATAGAATTCCATTTCGTATCAAAAGTTTGTACAAAAAATAAAAATTGCCAATTGTTGTGTTTGAATTGTATTTTTGTTTCCAATAAGTGAATTAAAATAAATATAAATTATGCTTTTGCAATGGCAGTGGGTGTCATGTCTACATAAAAAATTTTTGACAGTCACATCCCCTTCGTAAAAATTCTTACACAAAATTGCCTATCCAGGTATTCTTTAATCTAAGGTTGCAAATGTGACACAAGTGAGTATAGAACCTAAACGAACTTTTAAATAACTATTAACATTTTGCCGGCGTAGTGCTTCTAAATTTCTAAACGGCGGACTATAGAATTACAAAAATGACAACCGATTTCTACTTCCTTGGGACAAGATACATTATTTACCTCCACGGTTCGCTGTGGTAATTTAAGACAGTTCTTTCGGAACAATCTTGAAGAAGGTGGTGGTATAGTTGCAGGAAGTGGCTGTATATTGTGCATGTACACCGCTTGACTTTATTGTCACGCCACCACGGCCATTTTTATGCGACAATTTTACGTGAATTTCAATGATACAACTGAAATAGAGTAAAAGTGTACTTAGTTAAATTAAAAAACAATATTCATTCATAATTGAATACAGCGCATATTTTGCAATTTATATCTAACAGTTTTTAAAGTAAGAAGTTGCAACTTTGTTAGCTGGGTTCTTCATAGCGCCACTACATGCTTAAGTAATTAGTAATGACTATTGATAACAATCCTTGATTATTTAGAGTGGCTGTCCGTTGTTTCAGTTGGACACACTTGACCAGGTTTAAGTCCGTTATGATACAACAAGGAGATGATAAGGGATAAGGAAATGATATGGAACGAAATGAAAGTGGCGATAGATACTTAGCGTGGGGCCATGCCTCAGAGGGGTTGGAACCCACGACCTTTCGATGGCAATACAGCAAACTAACGACTGTGTTACTGGGTTATTGGTAATTCATACTCAACTTATGCCATCGCTAATTATATTCGGACGCTATACCTCTTTCCCAATGAGTTGTAAAATCTTCACATGTCAACAAATGTTTCAATACCGATGCCATTGCTTTATAAATAAAAACAATTGGTGGGTAGTACATTCAACTTTTCTCTTAATGGAAAGATTCCATGGCAGTAATTCAATAACATTCCATTGAACATATGGTTATAGTTCTAAACGGGGCAGATAAATGGGTTGCAACCTATCCAGCAATCCTTTGATTATACATTGTAGTGTTTTCTGGTTTTACATTTGCGAGGAATATGTAGTTATACAACTTACGAACTGTGTAGATCAAACATGCAAGACTTGGTGATATTGCTCACCTTTATAAGCTTATTGTTCGAATATTTTGAACGAGCTGGTTTCAAATTAGTCCGCCACCCAGATAAGCTCCTAAGTTTTATAAAATCTATTGCACTACTGTTTCACAGATTGGAGGGATATTTTTAGATGTCTGCAGTAGTGATAAAACTCTAACATTTCAACATTTCTGCAACCCGCCGGTATATCCACTACATATATACCTCCCTCCCAGTAATTTTTCACAGAAGATGTTATAAGAATTTACCCTGTAAACATGCCGTGTTAATGCTACCTCTTCAACATATAATCCGAATAGGAATTACTCAATTAATAAACATAGTATCCATCCATTTATAAAAAGGATGGATCCAACATTTTTGCAGGGCCTCAAGATTTGCAAACTAATTCTGTAAAAAGCACCTCCAATGTTAATGAATGTTGTTATTGTTATACCCTTGGTTATAATCTCCTTTCCGCCGGACTATGTGTATACCAGTGCGATATGCGGGTTAATAACTGTAAAGTTGCAACAACGATTCCATTCTAATGAGCTGTAGGATCTAAATAAATTTTTCCAGTTTTTCTGCTCTAACATTTTGTCTCATATAGCTGCAACTTTGGAAACTGTATTTTTGGAGTCAACTTTTTGAAGTTTATGGGGCTGTTGAATACTCTTTATATTCGAAGAAAAGTTTCTCCACGTACTTTTACATTCACTTATAGATAATCTTAGTATAAAGGTCATATATGGGGATATTCCCTTAATATCGCTTCATCAATGATTTCTGACGTAATTCTTCAGGACTTCGGTTTTTCCATATCAGTAGGAATTTACGTCATCATCCAGAGCAGTTTGATGACATACTTGACAATATGTTTCCACAACCATTGTTTTTCGAAATTCATCTATGTTTTCCATGCCGTAATCTTAGAGTAGGCGCTGACCGTTTTGCTGTAAAGTTTGTTCTCTGGTTAATCATATAATAGCGTAGTAAACCAGCTCTGCAACTATAGTTGCTCACTAAGTATTCTCTAAAGGCTAAAGTCCTCTACCAGTTGAAATTTCGGGAATGCCGTCCTCTAGATAGGTTGGTCTTGGGGTTGATTCCCCCATTATGTAAAATTAAATACAGTTTCAAAGCAGAATAAAAAAAATAATTTATGGAAACATCAAGAATGAACCAGTTTTTCCCCGGATTCTATGGTCCAACCCCATAACTTAATTATCGCTATATTCTTTTGGTGCCTTGACACAGCCTCTTTCGACATAGAGGCATCAACCTTGGAGTTAGGTGATTTTTATAGAGACTATGTCTTCTTTTTTGTACTAAGTTCTTAGGTCTCCACATTCAGATGTATCTTACTCTACCTCTTCCTATATTCTATAGCAACTGACTTGGGAGATTACCGCTAGTATATTTGGTTAAATTAAGCAAAGTACTCGCATTTGATTTTCAATAATTTGCTAGAAATTCGTATTTTGTATGAAGACTGCCCAGTCGTCACGATATATTTTCCTTGGGGGATATTGGATACCCTTGTATTGACAGAGCTGACATAAATTTGCAGTTATCATTTCCCAGTTTTGAGTGTGAAAATACAATTTAGGACTATAACCTTTTATCAAATCTATAGATATTTAGTGTAACATCAATTTGTTAATCACAAAAATTATGGTGGTTATTGAAATTGTCATAATCGGATTGGAATGTTCTAAATATTAAGTGTAAACCATAACTCAAAATTATTATTCGATTATATTGTGGCCACTAACCAAATAATAAACATAATTTTCATTTTCTGTGTACAAGTTTTGGTAGTCTTGAAAATTGCACTCTATCTGGTTTGTTGATCAGATTATGTCAACTAACCAAAAATTTAGTGTCACATCGATGACTTGGACTTGAGCAAAATAAAATTAGTTAACGTCGATATACTTAAGTTTATACTTTCAGTTGCTATAATCTTATTATCGGTATAGTATTTTCCCATTCTGATAATCTTAGTGATTAAAAGTGATCACACTATTTAATTTATTTATTTATACATAATTGGAAAAATCTTAGAGGATACAAATATAAGGAGAGGAAATTCTGCTTGTAAAGTCGGAAGTTTTTCGAATACTCACAAGAAACCACCAAACTAAATACTCTAAAAATACATTTGAAAGTTATTTTGTATGCATAATTGATGTCAGTTATTTGTTATTTATTTATTTTAAGAAAAACTAAATCATTATTTTCGGAAATGTTATGCCGTAACTTCATCATAAAATTTTACCGCGATTAATCTGTTTTATATAGGTCATAAATTGCAAGAAGTTAATTCTATTGTAAGTATTACACGTATAAGTTTATTGTTGCTGGTGTGCGCAAAATATTTTGGTCGCAGTTTCTTTTCTTCTAATGCAAGATGTTAACTAATTTGAGTGCCAATTATTGGTAGTTTTTTTATTTAAAATAACAACTGATCAATGTGCTTCTATTCTGAATATCTCTCATCTCTCATTCTATACTTATTTAGAATAATATGGTGAGAGGAGATCTTTGAATATAAAAGGACAGAATGAAAGATGTCAAAAAATTGAAGCAAAAATTTACATATCCTAGAAGAATACAGTTACATATAAATAGCACAGTATAGGCACAAATAGCATAATAACTGAAATCACCTAACTCAAACTGGCAATTACAATTATGCATTTTGTTTGGTTGGCTGTTATCATTTCAAGTAATATTAGTACTGAAATATATATTAAAAGCCCCACGACACTTGTTATTTCCCAATTTTAGCTTCCTTCAGTCGAGATTTTCTCAAAACTCTACTTGATGTTTTGTTTCTGGATTATTCTCGAAAATATATTATTAGAACTAATGATCACACGACTGGAGAAATCTATGTTATCTTCGATTCTATTTCATCGATATGATACGAGGCACATATTTCATCTTGGCGCACATCTTTCTCATGCCCAAATCTAGAGAATAAGTTCATTGAGCGAACTTAACTTTAATGTTAACATGTGTACGCTGCCTGAACTCACAAGAGCTTTCACTTGCTCTACATTTTCATCAGTTTTCGATGTTGAAGGGGGCCCTGATACGGAATATTCTCCATAGCCTTGTTGGAATTCTTCAATGGATTCACCAATTTTAACATATAGATATCGCTGCTCCAAATTTTGATACTCCATTTTTCGAAACGTGCTAAAGTAACAACTTTATTTTTTTCCCTTTTTTATTTTAAATAACACTAGTACAGTTATATTCTAAGCGCCACGATACTAAAGGCAATTTGGCGACACAGCATATCGGAATAAGCAAATTTTCCATACCTCAGTGCGATTCGAACCCACGACTCCTTGGATGGTAGTCCAGTACGCTAACGACTGCGCTATCAGGCTGGGCAGGTTATTATACCTTTTGTTATAATATTTTCTATAGCAACAGAAGATTTTTATATAAATAATGGGTCTCAATTTCACCATAGTGAAGTGCGAATTTTTTTTGTTATTCTTAATGATAGACGATCATAATTTAGTGTATTCGCGACTTATTAGTGAAGTATTTTATTGTGTAACATGTTACGCGCACCATCGACTAGTGCTGCTAATACAGAACTAGATGCTGACTCGGAAAAAAATTTCGGAAATCGGTTGGAAAACAATTTTTAGGTAATTACATCTCTTGCCTCACTACAAGGGGAAAAAAACTAATGTCATCAACCGTCATGCAAAAAAATTGAATTGATTCATTGTTTGAGAGTGATGGTAACATTCACAAAGATCAATATCGTTTTAACGTATTATCCGTGAGTGTTGAAAATACTATTAATGAAGCTGGCATAAAACAAAACATCTGCCCATTTTTATTAAATTCATTAATTATTTTCATTCACTAGGCAAATTGGAACCAGCGAATTTACTTACAAGGTTCAAACAAAGGGCCTTGCAGTCTATACAAACTATGGCAATCGTATAGAAGCATCATCCATTTACTGGATGAGGAGAAGCTTGGATACCGCACTTAGAAGAGTCGGGACGATAAGTCATAGACTGGTGAGTCGTTACCTACACCACACTACTCCATCAAAGGATATTAAAGATGAACTAGAGACGAAGCCACCTCTAGACCACTCCCACTTTTCTTTGTAGAACTAGATCCGTCTGTCAAAAATAAATAAAACCTTCGTGGTAGATACTTTAATATACTGAAAGATAAAAGTTGAGAAGCCACACCCAACAAAAGACATAGTCCAGTGTCACCGCTGATAAGAATACGGCCACACCAAGCGCCTATTGCCGGCATGCACCGAATTGTGTGAAATTCGCTGGTGCGCACTTAAGAAAAAAGAATTCTAAGAGCAAAACAACTCCTGCAAAGTGCGTACACTGCGAGGGTAAACACCCTTAAACTATATAGGTTGGAATATTTATAAAACACTGCAACAAAAAATGTACTCCAAGGAAGTGAAGACTAATTTACTGTACTCCACACCAGTAAACCCTGCCATATCCTATGCTGCGATGGCTGCTAGCTCTACCGCATCACCAATCTAGTCAGCATTTATACCATTACCATAATCACCAACATCGACATCACCATTAACATCAAATTCAACACCATCACCATCATCAACAATAACAAGACCACCAAACTCATCATCACCATCAACATTAGTGACACCATCAACATCAACCACACAAAGTAGTATTAATAACCCGAATATATACATTCCTCATGCTCAATCCTTGTCTGAAGATCTATCCGCAATATTTTCAATACTTACTAACACGTTAATGCAAGAACTAAACAAATTACAAATACCTATACTATCAGCCCTTATGTATATTGTCTCCAACTAAACATCTCTTGTTCCAAAGTAAATATCAACCTGCACAGAAAAATCTATCTATTCTAAACCCCCATCGACAGGAATTAGGCATACTTCTTCACACTAAACGTATTGATATAGCACTCATAACAGATATGTACTTTACGTCAAGATCATATTTTACCATACCAGAACATGTTTAGAACAGACCATCCTGACAATGGAGCACATAGTGGTATGGCCATTCTCATAAAAAAATCATTATCGTGCTTCTTTCATTCTTCTATTTCAGATAATGTTCTCCAATCCACTGCCGTACCAATTGTACTCCTTTCCCTTTTACTATTGCTTCCATATATTGCCCGCCGAATAAATTTGTAAGCTCTAATGAGTTTATATCATTTTTTCAAGCTCTTGGAAATTCCATCATCTCTGGCGGTGATTTTAACTCCAAACATCTAAAATGGGGTTGTCGTGTTTGCAACCCCCGCGGAAAGATGCTTTACGAGGTTTGTTCATCTTCCAATTACCAATTCATTTCACCTCCGACTCCCAGATACTGGTCTACTTCCCTATCAAAACTCCCTGATATACTAGATTAAATTATAACCATTCCAGTGAATTCATCTAACATGTATACTCGTATATTTTCCTTCTTAGATCTGAATTCTGAGCATGGTCCTGTTTTTCTATTCCTAGATTCCAAAACTATCCCTAAAGCCAATATTCACAGACTTATTAATGGACCAATTGACTGGGAATTATTCAAACAATATTTTGACAAGTACTTAGTCTTACGACAAAGCTTAAAAAACAGAACAAGAACTAGATGACGCGGTACATAATTTGAATTATTCCCAGTCAATTGGTCCATAAGAGTAAAAATACGAAACCTCCACAAAACCAGACCAAAACACCACGAACAATTAGGCGACTAGTTACGCAAAGCTAGAGCTCATTGGCAACAGACAAGAATACCTAGCGACAAAAATAAAAGTGAACATACTACAAAAAGAAGTATGACGAAATCTGAAAATACAATATAGAATGCTTCAGAAACTAAACTTCATCACTCTCGAAAAATAGAAATATATGGCCAGCTATAAAACAAATATTATCTTATAAAAAAAAACAACGCATCCTTTATGAAAAACTGACGGCACCTATCCAAAACTAACAAAAATAAAGCGGACGCATTTGCTGAATTCCTTGCACAAAATATCTACTCCACATGAAGATATATTACGCAGGACTCATTATACTAAAATCGAAACAGAACTATCCATTCCTTTACCCATGAGTCTACCAAAAAAGGCAATGACTCCTTCCAAATTTGCTTATTTAATCAAACTCCTTTCCAAAAATAAAGCTCCTGGCTATTATCTGATCCCCTCCAATATACTCGAGCCCCCTCCAATAATTTCCCTTGCTACACTATATAACTTCATCCTTAAAATAATACATTTCCCAATTCTCTAGAAATTTTCCATTATAAAAATTATCCCTAAATCTAATAAACCAACAAACCGCCCCACCTCCTACAGACCAATGACTTATATCCTTCCGATTCTCGAAAATCTTTTGAAAAAAAGTCCGCCGTTTACATCCCCTACTCGAATCCACAAATTTAATTCTCAATCACTAATTTGGTTTCCACTCCGAACACTCCACTACCCAGCTGTAGTCCAAAGATTATTTCTTTTCATCCGACACTTCCAAGTAAATGAATCCAACGAACTCTCCAATATCTCTCCGATATTGGCTGCTGTTCCACACGGAAGTATACTTGGCCCAATATGTATTGGGTTGTCCGGGAAGTAATTTCGATTTTCTTATAGTGAATTAATATTTTATTCAATTAAATACTGTCCAGTGTGATACAATACCCTTTGCCATCTTTCTGGCAGTAGCATGATTCCACGCTCATAAAATGTTTGTTCTTTGCTGAGAGATTCAATAAATTGCATGTTCAATGGCAATTTCAAAGCAAAATGAGTAGTTGTTCCACCTGGTAGCAATTTTGCAGCTATTCCAGACGATGCAAGAGCTAAGGCTATGTCGTTTTGGGATCGAATTGCTGCCAAAATCAATCTAATTAGGAACATTTTACAAGTTGCTCCTGGCGCCTCTAAGAAGAAAGTTTCCCCAATTGTTGCCAGAATCTATCTAATTAGGGACGTGTAACTTCCTGGCGCATCTAAGATTTGTTCACAGTTTGCATGATTTGATCGTAAATGCCTATTTGCTCAAGAGTTAGGTTAGGAATATTTGATTGCACTTATGATAAAAGATCATCCGTGCTGTAATTTTGTTCACGACACAATTTAACATCGAACGAAACATCAGCAGATCGGTGATGGCGTTCTCAATTCATTGAAAACTTTGTTCGTGATTTCGAAACACAAATTTTTAATAATTATTAATGCTTCGTTGTAGATTTTTGCTGTGAAATTCATGTTCATATTTAAATTTTCATTGCGTATTCGACGGAAAATATATTCAGTCATGTGCGATTTATATTCCCCCCATAACTCTATTGGAGATGAAAGAGAGCAGGTGATCAATATGATTGCAAGCAATGAACGAATTTGATTTGGATGTGACGGGTGGCACGCTTCATTACTTACTGCATACATCACACTGTCGGTCGTTCTCCAATAAATTCAGAGAAATACGTTGGACCGGGCCCATTTACCAACATCATGCGAAGAAAGAGGCATTCAGCTTGATTGGGATGCACGGTGTATAATCTACCTATCGTAGTTTCTTTGAATATGACAAGTTATCCGTCAACTCTCTCTCTCCACGTTTGCGTCATTCAAATGATGTGTAATACGCAAGCACTTCCGAATACAGCAGTGTTTTCGCAAACGCGTTATTTTGACATAACGTAAAGGAAGCAGTTAACGTTGTAGATAGTGAATTCAGAGCTATTTGTTTCATATTTGTAGCTTTGAAATAAACGCATCGGCTATTTTCTAGATGTACTGCTAAGTGAACAACAGCTGGACTTCGTTCATGTATGGGAAATAAAAGAATTCGCCGTACAGCTTTATTTCTATGTATGTATATGTATCTTGCAGTGAAATTTTATCGATATATATGACCGCATTCCTATCACTTCTTTCTGCTTGCACGCCAAAAACTGCTATGTCACTACCTTTATTTACATACCTACAAATGCATTTGATCGATTTAACGAAGTTACACTATTCCACCTTTATGTGCACTTTGTATGTTTTTAATAACAAAGGCGAATTAGGAACAATCCACCTGTTATCTACTTCGATGTCACTGTTTTGCATTTGTGTGCTTGCTAATTACCGCCAGCTTCTGTAGATCTTCTTTTGTATAAAGGATATCCATCGGTTCCTGTAACTGTGTTTGGATACTATTGCTTGAGGATATTGCTTAGAGCAGTTTCTTTCTATCATACATTGCAAATTTCGATTCAGTTTACCGCAAGGTCTATGTATTATATTTTACATCACAACTTCATGCAAATCCTTATCGTCGTCAGCATCTGGTATTTTAGCACATATTACATCGTCGATTTCGTTTGAAGTGATTTTGTTATAGAGCCAGATTAGTATGTGTGCGTTTGGAAATCCTCTCTTTTGCCATTTCACTGAGTACATCCAGCAACGCGCAGACCCAAATACATTATGTTTTATAATGGAAATTAATTATCGAGTCCAGCTTCTGGATGAAAACACGTACTGTGATGTCATACCTGTCCACCGGTGATTTCCCAGGAAGTAAGAACTCTTGTGTATCGTCCCAAGCTGGATTGCATGTGGATGTAGTGACGAACATACGCAATTGAATCTTGAGCGTACTCGTGAATATGACATTGACTGCCTGTATATTAAGATGGTAAAATCGTTAGTCTTCTAACATTAGTTGTATTACTATTATTTATAACTGAATATCGAAAATGAATGTACTTGTTAGAGCGAAGCTTGGTCTGATTTAAACGGATGAGTATGAAAAGTTTTATTTCGATTTTTGCATATATATCTACGACATATTGATGAAACATTTGACGGCACTTTTAAATATGATTCTCTTCATTCTCTCGAATTGTTAATCGGTATGAAATATAGTTCATTGCGCTGCATTTCATACTTAGCTGTTCGCCACCGACTGGATTTATCATCTTAACGTTGAAGTGATATCCAAAAAAAAGGTTCAATATTGCAGGAATAAGTAGTATCGATGTGTTTTTGCGACTTTTATCAATTGATCGTTTCTCCGATGAAGAACAATATCTCTAGGTTGGAATCGATCTCTGACTATAAATATTGCTACTTTATTTATATTTGGAGCATTGAATCTTCGCACATGTTCTCCAGCAGGCGTTTTGTCAGCATGAATAACAATCTTGTGTGTATCATATGGCATCATGTCAATTATTGTTTTGGACAAATGTCTTCATTTCTCTATTAAATTTCAGAGCCTCTCAATAAGAACACACTTCAATCATAGTACCGATGAGAACATGGCGGCTCAAACTATAATCTTCAGCTGGGATGTACCGGAATGTAAGGCGATTATAATCGTATGACTGCTGAGCACGAAGTCCTATTTGAGGTTGATCTGCAGTTCCTCCTTAACGTCTGAAATTCCTCCTTAGCAGGGAACAAAGCAGAACTGAAGCTGCAGAACGCCATCGCCATGCACGTCGCTCTGCTGCTCCCTCGGCATGTATTTGAGCCATTTTTATCTGTTTTGCTCATTTGCTGATTTCCGTTCTTTTTCAATTAGATTTGCAATTACTCTTCGCGCTGCTTTCGCTCTACGAGTACGACGACCGAAGTTTGATGTTCTCCAAGGCATTATTTGGATGAACTAAAGCAGATCGATTGCAATGAAAAAGAAGAAAGAAGGTTATAACAAAAACATATAAAATTGCAAAACATTAAAAAAAGAAAAACACACATATTAAAAAACAAAGAATAAAAAATACTAATGAAGTATTTCAATTCAAACGCAGGTCAATCGACACCGGTCAATTCCACCGCCAATTGCATTGAAAAATAAGAAAAACAGTTATAAACCAAACGGAAAAAAATGAAAAAATAAGATAATAAACTATACTCATGAAATAAACGCTATATTAAAGGGCACAGCTCAATATACGAAATTTGCTCCACAGGGTCATAACTAGTGACGATTCATGGATTTATGGTTATGACATGGAAACCAAAGCTCAATCATCCCAATGGAAGCTGCCGCACGAGCCAAAACCGAAAAAAGCGTGCCAAGTTCGGTCGAACGTGAAGGTTTTGCTTACAGTTTTCTTCGATTGCAGGGGCGTGGTGCATCATGAGTTTTTGCCACAGGGTAGAACGTTTAATAAGGAATAATACCTGCAAGTTATGCGCAAGTTGCACGAAGCAATTCGCCAGAAACGCCCGGATTTGTGGAAGAACAAAAATTTGCTTTTCCACCATTATAACACCCCTACTCACGCATCGTTGCTTGTGCGCGAATTATTGACCACAAACAACACACTAACAATGCCGCAGCCACGGTGTTCCCGAAACAGATTCTTTGATCCATTTTTTGGAATGGGCAAAAATCGAAGACGAGCCAAAACACGTGCAAGCAAAGCAGCTGTCAAAAATTAACTGAACATTCAAAATGGCCGAACTTGTCGGTATAAGTAAGAGACATGAGTACCAACATAAGGCCACAAAAAATCGAAAATTGAATATACGAAACCCGCGGAAATTCAAAATTCGCGATACTTTTTGAACAGATCTTGTATATATATATATCGTTGACGAACGTTGTGTCAAAATTTGAAAGCAATCGGTGAACAACTTTTGGAGATTTGAGATGTTTAACGATATAGCAGAAGATAGATGTGTATTCTGTAATATTATTTTATATAGTTTCTTATTAAATGATTTTAAATATAAATGCATACCCCATAATTTAAGAGTTAAACTAAATATTCTAATTATAGAATTAATCTAAATATAAGAAATGTCGAGTACTACACTATAAGCAACAATTTTATGTGGTATTACTTTTGAATATATTTTGTCATGATATCTTTTGTCGCATATTCTGTAGATTATTGATTATCATAATAGACAATCAGCCTTTATGTATACGTATTTGAGTGAAACCAACAAATCCCGTGGAATTGCAATGAGCAAGGAACCTTCTCGGACGACCTATTAACACAAAATTAAGCCGCAAACCCAGTTGTTTTAAATTTATATTAAACGCTTGTAAATTGAAAAAAAAATATTTTACTTTAAAAAATTATTAAAATTCAATACAAATACTATGGATTACTAAAAACAGAATAATGAACGAACATATAAATCGAAAAGTGGACAAAAATCTTGACACATTTTAGGTGGGCGGATTCTATTTTACGCATCAATTTCTAGTTTTGACATATTGATTGTAAACAATCGTTTTTGTGGGTTAAATGTTGTAATCTTATGTTTTATTCCTATATAATGTGAAATTATCAAAAAAAATGAGATGAAACAAGTTAATATTTATATAAACAATAAAGTTGTAATCAGAAACAATGTTTCAGTAACGGTCGCTTGATTAATTTCCGATGGGAATTTTATTAATTTTATAATTATATATAGTAAAAAAATTTACTTATTAATACACAATTTTTGAATATGAAAAATATAAATCTTAATTTAGTATGTGGAAAAAGTCAGAGTTAAGCGTCCGGATAAATTATGTATATATAAATAAATTATGTATATATGATGAAATTTTAAACTTACATACTATTCTACCTTAAATATAAAGCTGGTTCCGTTGGGAAACACGAACATATGAGTAAATTCCTTATTATACAAATACTTCAATGATCCTATTTAATTTTTTGATCTATTGTCAGAATTTAATCAGAAAAGTATGTAATGTAGAAATTCGTTTCCATGTTTTGAAATATACACTTTTATAGGCAAATGAATGAAATTGTTATATTTATGTTATAATTCTAAATTAGTTAAATTCAATTAATTTAATTGACTATGACTAATATTTTTAATAAGTGTGCCAAAGAAAAATGCACAAATATAAAATTGCCCCTATCTGAAAGTGATAGCTTTGAACACTATTCATGGGTAGGTGAGTTAGCTTTAAAGTTGTATTCCGCTTTTTGCTTAGATTAAAGAATTCCATATATGCTTCTATAATCTAAGGTTTTTTGGTTTCAAATTCTCAGCTTTGATATAAGCTGTATTCCAATGAACCAATTTTGCTACTCACAAATACTTGCGAGTAGATGGCTAATGGAATGCAAAATTTACCGACCGTAGTAAAATATAACCTCATAATAGTCAACAACAATACTGAGTTTACTCACACATAAATAATAAAAACTGAGTTTATTCACACATAAACAATACTGACAAAAATATGACTCTTCAACATAACCAACGAACTCGCTAAGCCATCTATTTCCAGTTCGAGAGCTAAAATAACCTACCGTAAATTGTATGGTTTAACTACGCATGCGAACTACTCATTTGTTCGATGTGGTGTAGATGATGACAGCTAGAACTAGCATTTTTTTATGTAGACATGACACCCACTGCCATCTAGTTGTCGTAATACAAATTTATTGAATCGGAAAACCATAATTTATATTCATTTTAATTCAGTTATTGGAAACAAAAATACAATTTAAACACAACAATTGGCAATTTTTATATTTTGTACAAACTTTTGATATGAAATGAAATTCTATTTTAGGTTTTTATTCATTTCGTAAACATCATTCTAATATAAAGCGCCTCAGTATTGTAGACTTGCGGAGAGTTTGTAAACTTAAATTCTCCATGAATGGGGAGACTTAAGGGATAGCTTTGTCATTTGTGAAGTTGTTATTGTGTGAGAAAGGAAAGTGAAGTTTAAAGTGTAATTTTAATATATTTTGAAGTATTTACGAAAAAGTAAGTATTTTTATAAATAGTTATATTATTAATAAAACTTAATACGAATTTTTTATTCCAGAAAATGAAGTGTTTCGTGAATAAATGCTTCTCATACGAAGAAATGAGTAAACCGGGAATTAATTTCTTTCTTTCGGTAAGTTGACGTCTTTTTTTTTACTAATTAAAATAAGAAATACTTTATTTGTGATGTGCCTAAATGCCTTTTAGTGATTTATTTTATTGAAAAAGTAGAAAAAAAGTGAAAAGTTCGGCATTGAATAAATGTAAACAAATCCGATGCTGACAGTTCAATGTTTACCATAAAATAGTACAGTGCCGGTGTATATAAAGTGTGTGTAAGAAAGTTTAAGCGACCGAATTTTTTTAATAGTGCAAAAAATACGTGAATTTCTATTAATTCTTAATTGTAAAAGTAAATGTTAGGATAGTTTATTTATACTTTTCAGGTTCCCACAAAATAAATGGTTGAGGGAAAAGTGGATTTTGCAGCAGCATCCGGTATTCCCAAGAATAAATAATATACAGTGAAATAAATAAAATGAAAATACATAACAAATAAATAAATATTTAAAAAAAAGACTGTGTTTTATTGCATATTTACAAAACTAATTCCATCAAACAACAAGACCCGCAATATTAAAAAATCTGCTTCTTTACGAATAAATGATATCACATATGAAAAATGGTTTTAAACGAACCGCTTCAATCGCATACTGAACTTTTAATTTGGCCCCCAATGATTTACGCCATTTCTGTTGTATTGCATGTGTGTGCGTTCTACGAATGTATTGCAACAAAAATCCGACAGAATTTTTGTGTAGAGGCCTATCCAGTTCTTTTATCTAATGTCCAATCGAATACAGCTATTATAGTCAAGTATATATGAAAAGTCCTTGTCAAAATATGTTTGCATTAGCTGTATTCCATTGGATCAATTTTGCTACTACACTAGTTCTGTATCTGTCATCATCTACTTTACCTCGAACAGAGCAGTAATTTTCCGCTGGAGTTACGCATACAATGTACGGTAGGTGGATTGTAGTTGCTACAGTGAAAATAGATATATTTGCGGGTTCGTTGGTTATGTTGAAATGTCACATTTTTGTTTTTATTGTTTATGTGTGAATAAACTCAGTATTGTTGGTGACTATTGTGTGATTGTATTTTACTGCTGTAGTGATATGTTCATTTTATTGCGAGTCTACAGCGCTGTAGCAAAATTGGTCCAATGGAATACAGCTAATGTACGGTAGGTGGATTGTAGTTGCTACAGTGAAAATAGATAGATTTGCGGGTTCGTTGGTTATGTTGAAATGTCATATTTTTGTTTTTATTGTTTATGTGTGAATAAACTTACTATTGTGTGGTTGTATTTTACTGCTGTAGGGATATGTTCATTTTATTGAGAGTCTACAGCGCTGTAGCAAAATTGGTCCAATGGAATACAGCTTTTATTGGTAATTTTGACATAATTCACTTATTGTTGACAGTGTTTTTGTCCGGTTTACAGAGTTAGTCTGAATTGTGTTATGGCTTTTATGGTAGAAAGCAGGCGAATTCGATTGGACTAATTTTGCTACTGCTACTGTTGTGTAGCTGTCATCATCTACAGTACCTCGAACAAAACAGTAGGATTGTAGCAGTAGTTGCACTTTTCCCTTTAAGTACATTCGCTTAATTAACAAATACATAATATAGCATCATTTTCAATTTGGCCAATACTAGGGCACATCATCAGATGTCCTCTCACTATCAATGCATTGATAAGTTTACAGTGAGAGCAGTCTTGCAGATATAGCCCGCCATATGTCTTCTTTTACCAGTCATTTATAGTAAATCATTACGTTGCACATAATAATTTAAAGTATTGCTGAACTCAAATAACATGAACTTCAAAGAGGCAGATATTAGGCGAATTCGATTGGACTAGCTTTGCTACTGCTACTGTTGTGTAGCTGTCATCATCTAGAGTACCTCTAACAAAACAGTAGGATTGTAGCAGTAGTTGCACTTCTCCCCTTATGGTAAGGGGATTGTAGTTTCCGAACTAACTATAGATGGCTTAGCGGGTTCGTTGGTTATGTTGAAGCGTCATATTTTTGTTTTTATTGTTTATGTGTGCGTAAACTCAGAGTTAATTGTTTATGTGTGAATAAACTCAGTATTGTTGGTGACTATTGTGAGTTTGTATTTTACTGTTGTCAGTGATATGTTCATTTTATTGAGAGTCTACTGGTAAGTACTGCGCTGTAGCAAAATTAGTCCAATCGAATTCGGCTAACAATTCCGACTAAACCTAAAACAACTGACAATTCGTCTACATTAACCAATTAAATACAATTGCGACGAGATTTATTATTTACAATTGTGGCATTCATTATATTAATATAACTATAAATAATGTATTCATTATCCTTATTTCTATTCCAATTTCAACTATCAAACAACAATCCTACCCGATAAAAAAACAATGAAGTTTATGGCAGTACTTGGACTACAACTGCGAAATTAAAACAAGATCTTTTTCGGTGATAAACAGTCGGAAAGTTGTCCATTTCTTATAAGATTGTGAAGGTTCTAAAATTTTGATAGTCCGAGCGGATTCAGTTTTCGTTTCCAGTCGGAATTGTGTTCTACAAATTATTTCTACTTTAGGAGGTGTAAATTAGTTAAATTTGTAAATGATGTCTAATGATGTCGCGGGATTAGCGGCTTTGTTGAAAACTACTAATGTGGAATTATCAAAAAAGCTTATAACTAATGCTGCAAAGCTGGCTTTGCGATCAGATGATAGTATACATATTTGATTTATATTTTAATTTTGTTAATAATCTTTTCGTTTGCCGCAGATGTCCCTTCAAATCCTGAAGTCTACGCTCTAAAGCCTGATTCTGCAAAGCAAGGCGATTACGCAGCGTCCGCAGTTTTACTTCTTAGCGCTGACTGCGAAAAATCAAAATTGTGTAAGGTGCTGGAAAAGTATGATCTTCCAATATCAATAACCGAGATGATTATTGAGACGTTAGAAAACAATCGTATAGCTCTTACTGAGAAGCACTTAAACATTGGGTATTCACTGCCGCATGTCAATGATATCGAATGGCGAATCGCGTGTAATTTTAAGTCTATACTCCAGCTTGATGATCAAGAATGCTTTTTCTCAATAAATTTAGGAAATTATAAACAGAATAGTGAAACTAAGAAATGTATAACTAGTTTTGTATGCAATGTAGAGGAACTACAGTGTTTAGTCAACAAATTAAAAGAAATAGAAATTTATTATGAGAATATAGGAAACCCATCTAAAGGTATATAAATTGAAATTTAACGTATTTGAATTAAAATTTTTTTTTGAAGTCTGCAGTGTATAAGTGCCTACTTTATAGTTAAGTCAATATTAATTTGTCTTGTTAATTTATCTTTCTCGTGTTGCAATATTAATATTAATACAGTCATAATATAATGATCGCACAAATTACAAAGTTAATAGAGTGTTACCCATTTTGCTATCTTGGAAGGTTTATTTTGCGTTCGCTCACCTTTTGTTTGCCTAAAAACCTGTATATTCCTACATTTTCAACATAATTGTAAGTACATATATGTTTCGTAATTTTTGGAAAACCTCGTTGCCCCAGAGTAATTCTTAATATCAAATAATTTTTTTTAAATTTTAACCAAAGTTGAATCATATTTAAACTTATAAATGTATATGCACATATACTCTATGTTACAAAATACCAATTGCACACCAGCTTACCGATTTGACATTGTTTTCACCAGGTCGAGAAAAAGATTTTCGGAATTTATTTCACATTTGTAATGAAACTGCTCAAGATCAAATATAGGGAATAGAATGGCTGGATGTAGTAGCGCCACCACGGAAGCAGTGCTCTCCAACAGAAAAAAAATTGTACTAATTGGCATTCGTTTAAGATATAATATATAGCAAGTTAAAAACCACAGAGTTGCCATAACGGACTTGGTTGGTTTCCAAATTATAAGGAAATAATGAGCAAGTACGGTATGCTCAATCTGAATTCTGAGTAAATTTTCTTGCACTGATTTTTAGAATGGTTGCTAAAACTTTGATGTCCAATGTTCATGACTAGGTGGGAATAGCTCGTATATTCTTAGTATTATAAATGAATGATTAAACTGGTTGTGATTTACGGTGCTTGGCCGATTTGTGGAGAGAAATATTTTATCGTTGGTCCAGTCTACTTGTCTACGGATAGTCGAAGATGTTATATGCAATATGGTCACAAGGTATGGAAATTTGGTATTAAAGTGGCTATAGTCAGTTAAATCATAACGTCTGACAAGTCTGCGAGACTATCGCTAAAAATTGATATACTACTTTGATTGCAATCTCAACTGTCATCTTAATTGCTCACATTTCTAAATGGAAACAAAAATTTCTATCTGGTAAGATGTCATATACAAAAGGTATAACGTGGCTTAGTCGGCTCCCCATTCAGTTAAATGTGTTATAAACCGCGGACATATAAGGTCGTAAGCTTTTTCTAATTCTAGGGAGTAGCAACCCACATAATATACGTTTATAGCATCAAGAGACATAGTCAGAACTAACAACCCACATAATATACGTGTATGGCGTTATGTGCATCAAGAGACATAGTCAGGACCCACCTGCCCGAACTGTAGGCGTGTTCGTGCTAGGTGAGCGTTTTTACAAGAGTCTGGATAAGTGTAAACTAGTACCTCCTCAAAAATCATAGATATGCAAGACAAAAGTGAAATGGTCTGTAATTGTTAGCGAGAAAATTGTCGTTTTGGAAGAGGTTGACTATTCTACTGTGGAATGACGAAGGAGCCTCCTTAATCATGTAGAATATAGTGCCTCACAAAGAATTTTAACTCTGCAAGGGTTTTTTGCTGGCTCAAGATTCATGTGGAAGATGCATGAATTGGCGTGAGGTTTTCCGTTAAATATTTCTTATCTCTATGACATTCAAAACTAAGGTGGTTTTTCGAGGAGGAGCTGGTTGTTCGAAGCTCAGTTCATTAGTAGCTGACTTCTCTGATGCTCTCAATATTTTTGTGAGTTTTGCGGCGTAATATTGTTAAATTTCGAGGGGAGTTTGGTTGGTCTGGTGAGAAATTTACTGTTTTGTAGTAATTTTCGATTTTGATAAAGGTGATATGGAAGCAGTGCCCATACAAGTAATGGCTTGCTATCCGTACTAAACCAAAATTAAAGTTTTGTGTTTGACAACTTTTATAGAGTAAATCAGCTTACAATTAGAAATTTAATATTAAAATTTACTTGCACACTCTTATGAATTAAAATTGCTTACAATTTAAAATGTGAAATCAAATATTACAAAATGCTTACGAACTAAATGTGATTTTGATGTTAAATGACGAACATACAATATAAGAAAATACATTTTGTCAACATTCGTTGTAGTAGGATTAGGACGGAATCGTAGGAATGGAAATTTTTGCTGTTGCAGTTATTTGTAGTCTAAGGTGTTTCAGTGTGCGGGAAAGTTATTTTGAGCAAGAGAAGTGGGTGGTGCAATAAGTGCGTATATTTACTCCTCCCGATTTAAAAATTTATGTTCCACAGATTAGTTTTTAATTTTGAATTTAAAATGGTAATTGTATGGCACCTAGGAATACAAGGATAATTATTAGAATGATGATGGTTGCGTCGGACGATGTAGAAGTTATAACTGTCTATGACATCTAGATACTTATATGGTGACATCAAGGAATACAAGGGTAATTATTAGTATGATGGTGGTTGCGTCGGACCTTAGATTAAAGAATACCTGAATAGGCCTCTACCGTATATGTATACGTATTTTTGTGTCCAAATTATAACAAAGGGATATTGTAAAAAATTTTTTATGTAGACATTATACACACTGCCATCTAGTTGTCGTAATACAAATTTATTGAATTGCAAAAGAATAATTTATATTCATTTTAATTCACTTATTGGAAACAAAAATGCAATTTAAATACAACGATAGGCAATTTTTATTTTGTGTACAATCTTTTGATACGAAATGGAATTCTATTTTAGCTTTATTATTTATTCCGTAAATATGAATCAAATATATAGCGCCTAAATTTTGTAGACTTTCGGAGAGTTTGAAAACTTTAATTCTCCATGAAAGTGGAAACTTAAGAGCTATTGTTGTCATTTGTGAAGTTTTATTTTGGCACACCGGAAAGTGCAATTAAAAGTGTTTTTTTATACATATTTACAAGTGTTTACGAAAAAGTAAGTAATTTTATAAATAGTTATATTTTTGATAAAACTTAATACGAAGTTTTTATTTCAGAAAATTAAGTAATTTATTAGAAATTCGCCGAAAGGAGGAATTTCTTTCTTTCGGTAAGTTGACATCTTCATTTTTACTAACCAAAATAACAAATATTTAGTTTGTGATGTGCCTAAATGGCTATTAGTGATTTATTTTATCCAAAAAGTGGTGAAAAAGCGAAAAGTTGGTCATTAAATAAATGTAAACAAATCCGATGTTGACAGTTCAATATTTACCATAAAATAGTTTAGTGCCGGTGTACGTAAAGTGTGTGTAAGAAAGTTTAAGGTACCGAATTTTTCAGTCTATTTTTCATTGCTGTTTTCATTGTGTTAAAATAAATAAAGTATATTCTTCGGTAGGCTTATTATTTAAATAAATTTGTTTTGCTTGCTCTATTAGACCATATTATAATGCATTTACTACATAATATTGTTTTTTTTTGTAGAATATTAGTTATTAATTTTTTAAGTACATTAAATTTTTCATCTTGTAATTTAGTTTTGAAGCATTTCCTTTAATGCTGTATACGATTATATTCTTATTGTGCACATAATTGTTTTCATATAATCAAATAACTTACAATTTATATTTTTATATGCTCTTCCACTTTATAATTCTGTTTTAATAAATAATATATAGAGAAATATTAATAATTAAATAAATAATATTTTAAAATAGAATACTGTGTTTTATTATAAATTCCAAAACTTATTCCATCAAACAACAAAATCCGCAATATTAAAAAATCTTTTCGTTTACGCATAAATGACATCACATATGAAAATGGTTTCGAACGAACCGCTTCAATCACATACTGAAGTTTAAAATTGGCTCCCAATGATTTACGCCGTTTCTGTTGTATTGCATGTGTGTGCGTTCTACGAATGTATTGCCAACAAAATTTGGACAGAATTTTTGTGTAGAGGCCTATCCAGCTTTAATCTAAGCGTCGGACGATATACAAGGTGATTTCTATGTTCCAGGTTGATTTTGTTTGCCCGCCATTTTGGTTTGGTTGACATTTCCTTATTGGAATTTGACAGTTGTAAAGACTGGTCGATAAGAATTTATAATAGAGCATCTAACATTTTATTTAAATAATTGTTGAATTGAGAATATGCCGCGGAGAAAATTACGTGACTTTTAAGTGTTAAGCACACTTCGACTTTGTTTGCTTTGTTAATAAACAGAATAGTCGCTATTAGGGCACTCAAAACCCTGAACTATACAGCAAGGACCACTACACCCTCGTAGAGTAAATGTACGGTGCGGCATTTGGGCCAGCGATATGGATAGGGCATATTTCTTTGAGGATGCAGAAAGCAATGTTGTAACAGCTACCGGTGACCGCTATCGGGCTGAATGAAGAAAACTTTCTTCTGACCTAATCGGATCAATTAGGATTAAAAAATATGTGGTTTCAACAAGACGGTGCGGCACTACATTCAGCTCGTGCTACGACACAAATTTTGAGAGAAATTTATCCTAGCCGAATAATGTCAAAAAGTAGTGATATCGACTGGCCCCCACGATCCCCTGATTTGAACCCTCCCGATTTTTTCGTATAAGGGTACTTTAAAAAGGTGTACACTAAAAAACCAACCACAACCTTACTTAAGGATAACATTCGAAACGAAATTACTGAAATAACACCAGAAGTTGGCAAAAATATGAAAAATGTGCTTAAAAGAACTCGCCTTTACACCGCGGCCAGAGGCGGGCATTGGACTGACATCATATTCCATACATGATGTTAAAGACCATATAATTAACAATGGAAAATGAATTATAAAAATAGAATTTAATTTAAAAGTAATTGAAAAAAAATGTCAACCTTAAACATAAAACGCACCCTGTAGAAGTTAAGTTTAAGTGAAAAGTAATTTAGCTCTTCAAACTTCTCCAAATGGGGCTTGCGCAGGTATTTCAATTCTAGTTTGATGTCCTCTTGCGCAATGTTTCCCCGCAGGGTAGCGTGTATAGGATGAAAGGTTTTATATTACGATTACACTTCATAATTTATATATGTCCTCTTGCGTAATGTTTCCCCGCAGGGTGGCGTGTATAGGATGAAAGGTATTATATTGCGATTACACTTCATAATTTATATATTGACAATAAGAAAATTCTACGGTTTCAGTGTATTGATACCAAAAAATATATATGTACATGAAAATAAAACAAGAAGATCGAAAATTAATAGATAAATACAAAAAAGAAAAGTAAAATATTCATTCGCCATGCAAACAAAAACGAAAATAGAACACTCTTATTTCGTGGGCATGCAAGTAACCTGTTGTTAAATATACATCTATGTTTTTTTCTTCTTCCTATTTTTCCTTTTTTTTCGTCGTCACTAAGTTTAGTTAATTTTAGCTTACTTTGTAAATTAAATTTAGACAAAAAATAATGAGAAAATGGAAATAATTGCAACAGTATAGCTATTTGGCTATTTAAAGAAATATAGAAAAAAAGAAACTTAATGAAACAAAATAATACATCAGCTACTTATGCAAATTATACAAAATATTTGTTAAAATAAAATACAATAAAGTTAAAAAAAATATATATAGAGTTGATTTTTTTAAAATAAATAGTAAAAAATAATTTTAAGAAATCAATTGTTTTGTATATAAACAGATTCTAAGTGCTGCATACGAAGAAATTTAACAAACTCTTATTAATTTATTCATTCAATATTTTATTTTTGTTAAATATTTATTTAAGTCCAAATACATTTTTCTTTTTTTATATATATATTTAAACCGGTAGTTACAGATTTGAAGCGATTTCGTACGCAATTTCATCGCAACTATTCTTAGTTTGCTTTCTTCGATTGTGAAATTTGTTATTGTCGCTATTGGTCCAGTCATCGTGTCTGCGGTTGCCATTCTGTTAGTAGATGAGGCAGATTGGGAATGACTACGATCACCGGTCGACGGAGTGTTTCTCCAATCAATTTATGAGCACTTTCATTACCCATAATTTTCATATGCCCCGGCACCCATTGCAACCCGACACTCCTATTGCTAAGTAGGCTATGACGAATTGCGCTAAGTACTGGGTCACTCGATGGGCCACACATGGCTTGGCAAGGCTGTCGCTAAAAATAATAAGGCTGTTGGCTGGGATTATTGGTCGCAATTTCAATTGCTGTTTTGATGGCCCACAGCTTCCCGTAATATGGATGTAGTATTGGTGCTGCAGCCAAAAATTTTGACGACCGAAAAAGATGTAGTATTGGTATCAGCGGCGGCATCCGTGAACAACAGTCGATGATCTTTTAATCCTATATGTGAAAAGTTTCCTATATGTGGACGGATCAGTTCTAGCCTTCTTAAACCTGTCAAGAGAAGCAGTTACTTTTAATTTTGCTCCCAACCACGGTTTACAATCTGGATGTGAAAGGGAAGTTTGGAAAATGAGGGGGAGGATGGAGGAATTGCTTTTAAGGTAGGATATTAATAAGGATAGCGACGATGTATACCTTTTTGAACTGGGGGAGATCATAATGTTTTCGATTAAAGTGTGGAGGGGGTAATTTGGAAGGCATAGGTTCTTGTAAAGTAAATTTAGACGACCTTTTTGAAGATATAAAGAGATAGGTTTTTGACCAGTTTCTATCGGTATTGATTCCACCGGATATGTCCGATACGCTCCACTGGCTACTCTAAGATTGTGAAATTTGTTTACATTGTTTTCATGTACTTTCCTTTAACAATATAATGTCATGAGGTCTCTGCTCATATTACTTGTTTGCTCAGCTTCTCTTCCTCGTATTTCTGGCTTCTACATATTCCTTAACATAGATGTTTTTAGGTTTAAATTAATTATTTTTTTTATTGTTTTTCGTTTTATTTATATTTTCTTTAACGGTTTGTTTATTTTTTTGATCTTATGCCGAAATCACTTTTTGTTTTTATTATTAATTATAAAAAATTATTTTTTTATATTTATAATCATTAGTAAATTCTAATGATTATAACATTCTCATTTAGTTTTTTTTGTATTTTTTGTGTATGATTTTTGTGTTTTTATTTTTACCATTGTTTTCAGATTATATTGTTTTCTTTTACCATCCATTTCTTTCGGCTTCATACATGCAAACGTACATATTCTAGTATAGATAGGATATATCAATTTATATATATGTTAGATTATCACCTATATTAATACCAATTTTTTAAAATTATATTAATTGTCGCATTTATTCTTTCCATCCATATGTAAATTTTATTGTAAAATAAATTCCTAAAAATCAATATTTGTACCATTATGAATTGTTGTCTCTTTATAATTGACATTCAGTTATTTCCATAATTTCTTGTTGTTGTGGCTTTTTTTACTTCAATTTATAATTTTCATATTATTTTAATTTTTTCCACAAGCGTGTTCAAAAATTAGTTTTATTTTTAATTGGACAAACGGGAACAGCACAAAATAGAGTTTTTTAAACACATTTATTTTTATAATAAATATATTTCGCACTAATTTAAATAACTTTGGGTTCCATTTAAAATTTGGGTTCGGTAATAAAGTTGTCCTTTAAAGTTGCTGAAAAATATTGTGTTTTCATTTATTATAGTCCGAACAGGTTCCTCGTTACCAGCAAGTTAGTATCATTCAGGACATTCATTTTATTATCCGTGATAATAAGAATGTGGCTTAGATTCGCATCTGTCTTCATAAAACATAAGATATATAAAAGCATGGAATGTTTCATGAATACCATAGAGAGGAACGGCATATTCTATTGCTTGAACTTCGTTTTCGTAAGTAAGGGTGTCAATTTGAAACAAAATTTCGCCAATTTTAAAACTGTCTAGTAGATTTGTTTTTATAGTAGGTGTTTTAGTAAAAATATTTCGCACTTAAGATTTTCATGCAGTTTCGTTTTAAAATTTAAAAGATTCTGATAGTTAATATGTGATATTCCGAAAACTATATCCGACGCTTTAAATTTTGTAATGAAATCACATGTGTTATCATACCCTTCCACCGATATCTGCGTGTTCTTTCTGAAGGCATCTGATAATTTCCAGCACAGTGAAGTGAACACACTCTATAGCATCGTTTACTTCGCTTTTGTGTGGCGTTCCTAGATAAAGTGTTATACCCAATAATTCAATATAGTTTAGTATTATGGAACTAATTAGGCTGCCTTCGTTGTCCGACACCAATATTTGTGCATTAATTTTGTTGTTATCGCGAATATGTAAAGCAGATTTATTTTTAATACGGTAGTATTTCGCGAATTTACTAATTTTGTCAAAACACGTTAAGAATTTTTCACCCTTGATTGTCATTATATCCATATGCAGTATTACAGTTGGATATGTTGGCACTGGTGTTTTCTGCAATTCCGATTTTTGTGAGTGACGATTGTAATTGCCGTGTATTTTTTGATAAGTGTACTCATTCTAGTAAAATAGTATCTTTCCAATATCTGCTCTTTGTTGTTCCTGCAGTTTCTTTGAGCTCGTTTATGTTCATTTTAGATTATTTAAAGCTTGTTATATTTGTCGGCAATGTCTTCAACCATCCGCTGCGTGATTCGTTTTCCAAAGTCTGCGAAAATCTCTGTATACTTTTTGAAAAAGCTGGATATATTTTTCAGGGATTTTAAATATATTCAGCTTCTTCAGTATAACTTGCTATGAGGCCGCTATAAGGTTATCCATATTTATTTTCCTCAGGTCAATATAGTGCCTGTCATAATTTGGATTTGGACATTCTGTGCCAGCTATTTGCTTATCTTCTGAAATTAGTATTTGTCTCCTAAAAACGTTTATCAGATCCTAATAGCAACGTATTGCACTCTGGACTATTCCTAATAGCAACGACCTGCACCCTGGACTATTGCAATGCACTTGACAACATGTTTGCTTCAAGTGGGCAATATTTCCGATGCACTTGACAACATGTTCACATCAAGTGGGCGAAATATTTGGAGTTGCCAAACCCCGCAAGTGTATTAGTGATATTTGGAATTAGGTAGGTGTTAGGCACTGTTACCGCGCTAAATCTCTTGAAATTCACAACTAATGCGTACTGTTTTTCACAGTACATTAGTTGCGAATTTCAAGAGATTGATCGTCTATCAAAAAAGATAATTTCAAGAGATTGTACGTCCATCAAATAGTCCAAACAATTTGGTGAAAGGAAAATCAAAAAGTCTAAACAATTCGCCAAAGAGTCGAATTTTGTAGACTTTTTGATGGACGTATAATTCCGTCGTCGAGCATTTTTTCGATTTTCCTTTCAACTTTTGCTCTTAGATTAACAGGATACGGATATAATTTGGTGTAGTTTGTACTATCTCCCCATCACTTATTGGATATTCAAATTATTGCGTATTCACTTGACATGTTCTGCGATTTTTGCCTTAACTAGCTCCTATGTGATTGGGGATGTCTTTGGTTTTAATAGAATCAAGATGTTTGGCTTAAGTTTTAGGGTGTTATTCTTCCTGCCTATAATTGCCTTCATTTTTTTCAATGTATCATCTCCTTGAATGGTGAAGATTATAATTCAGTTGAGTGATTCAATCTCAAACGATGGTAACATTGCTGACGTTGGGAAACTGGTCATACTTCCAGCTACTCATATCGGAAGTCTAAGATACATCCATGAATATGCTCAAGATGCGATGACGTATGTTCGTCTAGAGATCATTTATTACGTTCTGATCGATATGATCTTACAACTAAAGTTTTTAAACAAAAACTGATAAAACTCATAGAGCTCATAAATAAAAAGCAGCACATTTACGGAGAAACTCGCTGCAGGACGAAGTCGATTGAATGTATTATTGTAGCCTTAGCGATAGTGTTGACGTTTTGTTCATTGCTTAAATTTCAAATAAGTGGCGCACAAACCAGATTTTATCTATTTTTATTTATAAATAGAGGTTTTAATATAACATAATTTGTGTTGCTATTCAAACAATGTGCCTACAATAACCTAACAAAATGGCGGGAGAAGTTTTTAAAAACAGAGGAGTGTCCTGCATATAATTGTTTACGTCATATAAACCACGAAATGCTTAGAAGTCATACCGTTTGTACGTCAATTTTCTAGTACCATGGGGAGGATGTGTCTTTCACATATAAGCCGCCTTTCCATTTCTTTTATTGCAATGCACTCCACAGTCATTATGTTAATTCATTGTAAGACGAACTTCAAAAAAGCTGAGGTATACCAAATATCCATTAATGGATCTCAGCATAGATATGGTCGGAATTTTTCGATTGATTTTGTATTTTGGTTATCCTTTTGGATTATCACAGTATCTGCGGTAATATATATTTTACTTAGAGTATAAAATAAAAGTACATCAAAATAATAAAATAATACTAGAGGTTTTAAAATATCTCTAGTATGATTTTATCTATTTTTATTTATAAATAGAGGTTTGAATATAACATAATTTGTGTTGCATAGTTGATTTTGTATTTTGGTTATCCTTTTGGATTATCACAGTATCAGCGGTAATATATGTTTTATTTAGAGTATAAAATAAAAGTACATCAAAATAATAAAATAATACTAGAGGTTTTAAAATACCTCTAGTATGATTTTATCTATTTTTATTTATAAATAGAGGTTTTAATATAACATAAATTGTGTTGCTATTCAAACAATGTCCCTACAATAACCTAACAAAATGGCGGGACAAGTTTTTTAAAACAGAGGAGTGTCCTGCATATAATTGTTTACGTCATATAAACCACGAAATTCTTAGAAGTCATACCGTTTGTACGTCAATTTTCTAGTACCATGGGGTGGATGTGTCTTTCACATATAAGCCGTCTTTCCATTTCTTTTATAGCAACGCACACCACAGTCATTATGTTAAGTAATTGTAAGAAGAACTTCAAAAAAAGCTGAGGTATATCAAATATCCATTAATGGATCTCCGCATAGATATGGTCGGAATTTTTCGATTGATTTTGTATTTTGGTTATCCTTTTGGATTATCACAGTATCAGCGGTAATATATGTTTTATTTAGAGTATAAAATAAAAGTACATCAAAATAATAAAATAATACTAGAGGTTTTAAAATACCTCTAGTATGATTTTATCTATTTTTATTTATAAATAGAGGTTTTAATATAACATAATTTGTGTTGCTATTCAAACAATGTGCCTACAATAACCTAACAAAATGGCGGGACAAGTTTTTAAAAACAGAGGAGTGTCCTGCATATAATTGTTTACGTCATATAAACCACGAAATTCTTAGAAGTCATACCGTTTGTACGTCAATTTTCGAGTACCATGGGGTGGATGTGTCTTCCACATATAAGCCGTCTTTCCATTTCTTTTATAGCAACGCTCACCACAGTCATTATGTTAAGTCATTGTAAGAACTTCAAAAAGAGTTAAGGTATATCAAATATCCATTAATGGATCTCAGCAAAGATATGGTCGGAATTTTACGATTGATTTTGTATTTTGGTTATCCTTTTGGATTATCACAGTATCAGCGGTAATATATGTTTTATTTAGAGTATAAAATAAAAGTACATCAAAATAATAAAATAATACTAGAGGTTTTAAAATACCTCTAGTATGATTTTATCTATTTTTATTTATAAATAGAGGTTTTAATATAACATAATTTGTGTTGCTATTCAAACAATGTGCCAACAATAACCTAACAAAATGGCGGGACAAGTTTTTAAAAACGGAGGAGTGTCCTGCATATAATTGTTTACGTCATATAAACCACGAAATTCTTAGAAGTCATACCGTTTGTACGTCAATTTTCTATTACCATGGGGTGGATGTGTCTTTCACATATAAGCCGCCTTTCCATTTCTTTTATTGCAACGCACACCACAGTCATTATGTTAAGTAATTGTAAGAAGAACTTCAAAAAAAGCTGAGGTATATCAAATATCCATTAATGGATCTCAGCATAAATATGGTCGGAATTTTTCGATTGATTTTGTATTTTGGTTATCCTTTTGGATTATCACAGTATCAGCGGTAATATATGTTTTATTTAGAGTATAAAATAAAAGTACATCAAAATAATAAAATAATACTAGAGGTTTTAAAATACCTCTAGTATGATTTTATCTATTTTTATTTATAAATAGAGGTTTTAATATAACATAATTTGTGTTGCTATCAAACAATGTGCCTACAATAACCTAACAAAATGGCGGGAGAAGTTTTTAAAAACAGAGGAGTGTCCTGCATATAATTGTTTACGTCATATAAACCACGAAATTCTTAGAAGTCATACCGTTTGTACGTCAATTTTCTAGTACCATGGGGTGGATGTGTCTTTCACATATAAGCCGCCTTTCCATTTCTTTTATTGCAACGCACACCACAGTCATTATGTTAAGTCATTGTAAGAAGAACTTCAAAAAAAGCTGAGGTATATCAAATATCCATTAATGGATCTCAGCATAGATATGGTCGGAATTTTTCGATTGATTTTGTATTTTGGATCATCACAGTATCAGCGGTAATATATGTTTTATTTAGAGTACAAAATAAAAGTACATCAAAATAATAAAATAATACTAGAGGTTTTAAAATACCTCTAGTATGATTTTATCTATTTTTATTTATAATTAGAGGTTTTAATATACTATAATTTGTGTTGCTATTCAAACAATGTGTCTATAATAACCTAACAAAATGGCGGGACAAGTTTTTAAAAACAGAGGAGTGTCCTGCATATAATTGTTTACGTCATATAAACCACGAAATTCTTAGAAGTCATACCGTTTGTACGTCAATTTTCTATTACCATGGGGTGGATGTGTCTTTCACATATAAGCCGCCTTTCCATTTCTTTTATTGCAACGCACACCACAGTCATTATGTTAAGTAATTGTAAGAAGAACTTCAAAAAAAGCTGAGGTATATCAAATATCCATTAATGGATCTCAGCATAAATATGGTCGGAATTTTTCGATTGATTTTGTATTTTGGTTATCCTTTTGGATTATCACAGTATCAGCGGTAATATATGTTTTATTTAGAGTATAAAATAAAAGTACATCAAAATAATAAAATAATACTAGAGGTTTTAAAATACCTCTAGTATGATTTTATCTATTTTTATTTATAAATAGAGGTTTTAATATAACATAATTTGTGTTGCTATTCAAACAATGTGCCTACAATAACCTAACAAAATGGCGGGACAAGTTTTTAAAAACAGAGGAGTGTCCTGCATATAATTGTTTACGTCATATAAACCACGAAATTCTTAGAAGTCATACCGTTTGTACGTCAATTTTCGAGTACCATGGGGTGGATGTGTCTTCCACATATAAGCCGTCTTTCCATTTCTTTTATAGCAACGCTCACCACAGTCATTATGTTAAGTCATTGTAAGAACTTCAAAAAGAGTTAAGGTATATCAAATATCCATTAATGGATCTCAGCAAAGATATGGTCGGAATTTTACGATTGATTTTGTATTTTGGTTATCCTTTTGGATTATCACAGTATCAGCGGTAATATATGTTTTATTTAGAGTATAAAATAAAAGTACATCAAAATAATAAAATAATACTAGAGGTTTTAAAATACCTCTAGTATGATTTTATCTATTTTTATTTATAAATAGAGGTTTTAATATAACATAAATTGTGTTGCTATTCAAACAATGTCCCTACAATAACCTAACAAAATGGCGGGACAAGTTTTTTAAAACAGAGGAGTGTCCTGCATATAATTGTTTACGTCATATAAACCACGAAATTCTTAGAAGTCATACCGTTTGTACGTCAATTTTCTAGTACCATGGGGTGGATGTGTCTTTCACATATAAGCCGTCTTTCCATTTCTTTTATAGCAACGCACACCACAGTCATTATGTTAAGTAATTGTAAGAAGAACTTCAAAAAAAGCTGAGGTATATCAAATATCCATTAATGGATCTCCGCATAGATATGGTCGGAATTTTTCGATTGATTTTGTATTTTGGTTATCCTTTTGGATTATCACAGTATCAGCGGTAATATATGTTTTATTTAGAGTATAAAATAAAAGTACATCAAAATAATAAAATAATACTAGAGGTTTTAAAATACCTCTAGTATGATTTTATCTATTTTTATTTATAAATAGAGGTTTTAATATAACATAATTTGTGTTGCTATTCAAACAATGTGCCTACAATAACCTAACAAAATGGCGGGACAAGTTTTTAAAAACAGAGGAGTGTCCTGCATATAATTGTTTACGTCATATAAACCACGAAATTCTTAGAAGTCATACCGTTTGTACGTCAATTTTCGAGTACCATGGGGTGGATGTGTCTTCCACATATAAGCCGTCTTTCCATTTCTTTTATAGCAACGCTCACCACAGTCATTATGTTAAGTCATTGTAAGAACTTCAAAAAGAGTTAAGGTATATCAAATATCCATTAATGGATCTCAGCAAAGATATGGTCGGAATTTTACGATTGATTTTGTATTTTGGTTATCCTTTTGGATTATCACAGTATCAGCGGTAATATATGTTTTATTTAGAGTATAAAATAAAAGTACATCAAAATAATAAAATAATACTAGAGGTTTTAAAATACCTCTAGTATGATTTTATCTATTTTTATTTATAAATAGAGGTTTTAATATAACATAATTTGTGTTGCTATTCAAACAATGTGCCAACAATAACCTAACAAAATGGCGGGACAAGTTTTTAAAAACGGAGGAGTGTCCTGCATATAATTGTTTACGTCATATAAACCACGAAATTCTTAGAAGTCATACCGTTTGTACGTCAATTTTCTATTACCATGGGGTGGATGTGTCTTTCACATATAAGCCGCCTTTCCATTTCTTTTATTGCAACGCACACCACAGTCATTATGTTAAGTAATTGTAAGAAGAACTTCAAAAAAAGCTGAGGTATATCAAATATCCATTAATGGATCTCAGCATAAATATGGTCGGAATTTTTCGATTGATTTTGTATTTTGGTTATCCTTTTGGATTATCACAGTATCAGCGGTAATATATGTTTTATTTAGAGTATAAAATAAAAGTACATCAAAATAATAAAATAATACTAGAGGTTTTAAAATACCTCTAGTATGATTTTATCTATTTTTATTTATAAATAGAGGTTTTAATATAACATAATTTGTGTTGCTATCAAACAATGTGCCTACAATAACCTAACAAAATGGCGGGAGAAGTTTTTAAAAACAGAGGAGTGTCCTGCATATAATTGTTTACGTCATATAAACCACGAAATTCTTAGAAGTCATACCGTTTGTACGTCAATTTTCTAGTACCATGGGGTGGATGTGTCTTTCACATATAAGCCGCCTTTCCATTTCTTTTATTGCAACGCACACCACAGTCATTATGTTAAGTCATTGTAAGAAGAACTTCAAAAAAAGCTGAGGTATATCAAATATCCATTAATGGATCTCAGCATAGATATGGTCGGAATTTTTCGATTGATTTTGTATTTTGGATCATCACAGTATCAGCGGTAATATATGTTTTATTTAGAGTACAAAATAAAAGTACATCAAAATAATAAAATAATACTAGAGGTTTTAAAATACCTCTAGTATGATTTTATCTATTTTTATTTATAATTAGAGGTTTTAATATACTATAATTTGTGTTGCTATTCAAACAATGTGTCTATAATAACCTAACAAAATGGCGGGACAAGTTTTTAAAAACAGAGGAGTGTCCTGCATATAATTGTTTACGTCATATAAACCACGAAATTCTTAGAAGTCATACCGTTTGTACGTCAATTTTCTAGTACCATGGGGTGGATGTGTCTTTCACATATAAGCCGCCTTTCCATTTCTTTTATTGCAATGCACACCACAGTCATTAAATTAAGTCATTGTAAGAAGAACTTCAAAAAAAAGTTGAGGTATACCAAATATTCATTAATGGATCTCAGCATAAATATGGTCGGAATTTTACGATTGATTTTGTATTTTATATATCCTTTTGGATTATCACAGTATGAGCAGTAATATATGTTCTATTTAGAGTATAAAATAAAAGTACATCAAAATAATAAAATAATACTAGAGGTTTTAAAATACCTGCATATAATTGTTTACGTCATATAAACCACGAAATGCTTACAAGTCATACCGTCTGTACATCAATTTTCTAGTACCATGGATTGGACGTGTCTTTCACATATAAGCCGTCTTTCCATTTATTTTATTGCAACGCACACCACAGTCATTATGTTAAGTCATTGTAAGAACTTCAAAAAAAGTTAAGGTATATCAAATATCCATTAATGGATCTCAGCATAGATATGGTCGGAATTTTACGATTGAGTTTGTATTTTGGTTATCCTTTTGGATTATCACAGTATCAGCGGTAATATATGTTTTATTTAGAGTATAAAATAAAAGTACATCAAAATAATAAAATAATACTAGAGGTTTTAAAATACCTCTAGTATGATTTTATCTATTTTTATTTATAAATAGAGGTTTTAATATAACATAATTTGTGTTGCTATTCAAACAATGTGCCAACAATAACCTAACAAAATGGTGGGACAAGTTTTTAAAAACAGAGGAGTGTCCTGCATATAATTGTTTACGTCATATAAACCACGAAATTCTTAGAAGTCATACCGTTTGTACGTCAATTTTCTAGTACCATTGGGTGGATGTGTCTTTCACATATAAGCCCCCTTTCCATTTCTTTTATTGCAACGCACACCACAGTCATTATGTTAAGTCATTGTAAAAAGAACTTCAAAAAAAGCTGAGGTATATCAAATATCCATTAATGGATCTCAGCATAGATATGGCCGGAATTTTTCGATTGATTTTGTATTTTGGTTATCCTTTTGGATCATCACAGTATCAGCGGTAATATATGTTTTATTTAGAGTATAAAATAAAAGTACATCAAAATAATAAAATAATACTAGAGGTTTTAAAATACCTCTAGTATGATTTTATCTATTTTTATTTATAAATAGAGGTTTTAATATAACATAATTTGTGTTGCTATTCAAACAATGTGCCAACAATAACCTAACAAAATGGTGGGACAAGTTTTTAAAAACAGAGGAGTGTCCTGCATATAATTGTTTACGTCATATAAACCACGAAATTCTTAGAAGTCATACCGTTTGTACGTCAATTTTCGAGTACCATGGGGTGGATGTGTCTTTCACATATAAGCCGCCTTTCCATTTCTTTTATTGCAATGCACACCACAGTCATTAAATTAAGTCATTGTAAGAAGAACTTCAAAAAAAGTTGAGGTATACCAAATATTCGTTAATGGATCTCAGCATAAATATGGTCGGAATTTTACGATTGATTTTGTATTTTATATATCCTTTTGGATTATCACAGTATGAGCAGTAATATATGTTTTATTTAGAGTATAAAATAAAAGTACATCAAAATAATAAAATAATACTAGAGGTTTTAAAATACCTGCATATAATTGTTTACGTCATATAAACCACGAAATGCTTACAAGTCATACCGTCTGTACATCAATTTTCTAGCACCATGGGGTGGACGTGTCTTTCACATATAAGCCGTCTTTCCATTTATTTTATTGCAACGCACACCACAGTCATTATGTTAAGTCATTGTAAGAACTTCAAAAAAAGTTAAGGTATATCAAATATCCATTAATGGATCTCAGCATAGATATGGTCGGAATTTTACGATTGAGTTTGTATTTTGGTTATCCTTTTGGATTATCACAGTATCAGCGGTAATATATGTTTTATTTAGAGTATAAAATAAAAGTACATCAAAATAATAAAATAATACTAGAGGTTTTAAAATACCTCTAGTATGATTTTATCTATTTTTATTTATAAATAGAGGTTTTAATATAACATAATTTGTGTTGCTATTCAAACAATGTGCCAACAATAACCTAACAAAATGGTGGGACAAGTTTTTAAAAACAGAGGAGTGTCCTGCATATAATTGTTTACGTCATATAAACCACGAAATTCTTAGAAGTCATACCGTTTGTACGTCAATTTTCTAGTACCATGGGGTGGATGTGTCTTTCACATATAAGCCCCCTTTCCATTTCTTTTATTGCAACGCACACCACAGTCATTATGTTAAGTCATTGTAAGAAGAACTTCAAAAAAAGCTGAGGTATATCAAATATCCATTAATGGATCTCAGCATAGATATGGCCGGAATTTTTCGATTGATTTTGTATTTTGGTTATCCTTTTGGATCATCACAGTATCAGCGGTAATATATGTTTTATTTAGAGTATAAAATAAAAGTACATCAAAATAATAAAATAATACTAGAGGTTTTAAAATACCTCTAGTATGATTTTATCTATTTTTATTTATAAATAGAGGTTTTAATATAACATAATTTGTGTTGCTATTCAAACAATGTGCCTACAATAACCTAACAAAATGGCGGGACAAGTTTTTAAAAACAGAGGAGTGTCCTGCATATAATTGTTTACGTCATATAAACCACGAAATGCTTAGAAGTCATACCGTTTGTACGTCAATTTTCTAGTACCATGGGGTGGATGTGTCTTTCACATATAAGGCGCCTTTCCATTTTTTTTATTGCAACGCACACCACAGTCATTATGTTAAGTCATTGTAAGAAGAACTTCAAAAAAAGCTGAGGTATACCAAATATCCATTAATGGATCTCAGCATAGATATGGTCGGAATTTTACGATTGATTTTGTATTTTGGTTATCCTTTTGGATTATCACAGTATCAGCGGTAATATAAGTCTTATTTGGAGTATAAAATAAAAGTACATCAAAATAATAAAATAATACTAGAGGTTTTAAAATACCTCTAGTATGATTTTATCTATTTTTATTTATAAATAGAGGTTTTAATATAACATAATTTGTGTTGCTATTCAAACAATGTGCCAACAATAACCTAACAAAATGGCGGGACAAGTTTTTAAAAACGGAGGAGTGTCCTGCATATAATTGTTTACGTCATATAAACCACGAAATTCTTAGAAGTCATACCGTTTGTACGTCAATTTTCTATTACCATGGGGTGGATGTGTCTTTCACATATAAGCCGCCTTTCCATTTCTTTTATTGCAACGCACACCACAGTCATTATGTTAAGTAATTGTAAGAAGAACTTCAAAAAAAGCTGAGGTATATCAAATATCCATTAATGGATCTCAGCATAAATATGGTCGGAATTTTTCGATTGATTTTGTATTTTGGTTATCCTTTTGGATTATCACAGTATCAGCGGTAATATATGTTTTATTTAGAGTATAAAATAAAAGTACATCAAAATAATAAAATAATACTAGAGGTTTTAAAATACCTCTAGTATGATTTTATCTATTTTTATTTATAAATAGAGGTTTTAATATAACATAATTTGTGTTGCTATCAAACAATGTGCCTACAATAACCTAACAAAATGGCGGGAGAAGTTTTTAAAAACAGAGGAGTGTCCTGCATATATTTGTTTACGTCATATAAACCACGAAATTCTTAGAAGTCATACCGTTTGTACGTCAATTTTCTAGTACCATGGGGTGGATGTGTCTTTCACATATAAGCCGTCTTTCCATTTCTTTTATTGCAACGCACACCACAGTCATTATGTTAAGTCATTGTAAGAAGAACTTCAAAAAAAGCTGAGGTATATCAAATATCCATTAATGGATCTCAGCATAGATATGGTCGGAATTTTTTGATTGATTTTGTATTTTGGATCATCACAGTATCAGCGGTAATATATGTTTTATTTAGAGTACAAAATAAAAGTACATCAAAATAATAAAATAATACTAGAGGTTTTAAAATACCTCTAGTATGATTTTATCTATTTTTATTTATAATTAGAGGTTTTAATATAATATAATTTGTGTTGCTATTCAAACAATGTGTCTATAATAACCTAACAAAATGGCGGGACAAGTTTTTAAAAACAGAGGAGTGTCCTGCATATAATTGTTTACGTCATATAAACCACGAAATTCTTAGAAGTCATACCGTTTGTACGTCAATTTTCTAGTACCATGGGGTGGATGTGTCTTTCACATATAAGCCGCCTTTCCATTTCTTTTATTGCAATGCACACCACAGTCATTAAATTAAGTCATTGTAAGAAGAACTTCAAAAAAAATTTGAGGTATACCAAATATTCATTAATGGATCTCAGCATAAATATGGTCGGAATTTTACGATTGATTTTGTATTTTATATATCCTTTTGGATTATCACAGTATGAGCAGTAATATATGTTCTATTTAGAGTATAAAATAAAAGTACATCAAAATAATAAAATAATACTAGAGGTTTTAAAATACCTGCATATAATTGTTTACGTCATATAAACCACGAAATGCTTACAAGTCATACCGTCTGTACATCAATTTTCTAGTACCATGGGGTGGACGTGTCTTTCACATATAAGCCGTCTTTCCATTTATTTTATTGCAACGCACACCACAGTCATTATGTTAAGTCATTGTAAGAACTTCAAAAAAAGTTAAGGTATATCAAATATCCATTAATGGATCTCAGCATAGATATGGCCGGAATTTTTCGATTGATTTTGTATTTTGGTTATCCTTTTGGATCATCACAGTATCAGCGGTAATATATGTTTTATTTAGAGTATAAAATAAAAGTACATCAAAATAATAAAATAATACTAGAGGTTTTAAAATACCTCTAGTATGATTTTATCTATTTTTATTTATAAATAGAGGTTTTAATATAACATAATTTGTGTTGCTATTCAAACAATGTGCCAACAATAACCTAACAAAATGGTGGGACAAGTTTTTAAAAACAGAGGAGTGTCCTGCATATAATTGTTTACGTCATATAAACCACGAAATTCTTAGAAGTCATACCGTTTGTACGTCAATTTTCGAGTACCATGGGGTGGATGTGTCTTTCACATATAAGCCGCCTTTCCATTTCTTTTATTGCAATGCACACCACAGTCATTAAATTAAGTCATTGTAAGAAGAACTTCAAAAAAAAGTTGAGGTATACCAAATATTCATTAATGGATCTCAGCATAAATATGGTCGGAATTTTACGATTGATTTTGTATTTTATATATCCTTTTGGATTATCACAGTATGAGCAGTAATATATGTTTTATTTAGAGTATAAAATAAAAGTACATCAAAATAATAAAATAATACTAGAGGTTTTAAAATACCTGCATATAATTGTTTACGTCATATAAACCACGAAATGCTTACAAGTCATACCGTCTGTACATCAATTTTCTAGCACCATGGGGTGGACGTGTCTTTCACATATAAGCCGTCTTTCCATTTATTTTATTGCAACGCACACCACAGTCATTATGTTAAGTCATTGTAAGAACTTCAAAAAAAGTTAAGGTATATCAAATATCCATTAATGGATCTCAGCATAGATATGGTCGGAATTTTACGATTGAGTTTGTATTTTGGTTATCCTTTTGGATTATCACAGTATCAGCGGTAATATATGTTTTATTTAGAGTATAAAATAAAAGTACATCAAAATAATAAAATAATACTAGAGGTTTTAAAATACCTCTAGTATGATTTTATCTATTTTTATTTATAAATAGAGGTTTTAATATAACATAATTTGTGTTGCTATTCAAACAATGTGCCAACAATAACCTAACAAAATGGTGGGACAAGTTTTTAAAAACAGAGGAGTGTCCTGCATATAATTGTTTACGTCATATAAATCACGAAATTCTTAGAAGTCATACCGTTTGTACGTCAATTTTCTAGTACCATGGGGTGGATGTGTCTTTCACATATAAGCCCCCTTTCCATTTCTTTTATTGCAACGCACACCACAGTCATTATGTTAAGTCATTGTAAGAAGAACTTCAAAAAAAGCTGAGGTATATCAAATATCCATTAATGGATCTCAGCATAGATATGGCCGGAATTTTTCGATTGATTTTGTATTTTGGTTATCCTTTTGGATCATCACAGTATCAGCGGTAATATATGTTTTATTTAGAGTATAAAATAAAAGTACATCAAAATAATAAAATAATACTAGAGGTTTTAAAATACCTCTAGTATGATTTTATCTATTTTTATTTATAAATAGAGGTTTTAATATAACATAATTTGTGTTGCTATTCAAACAATGTGCCTACAATAACCTAACAAAATGGCGGGACAAGTTTTTAAAAACAGAGGAGTGTCCTGCATATAATTGTTTACGTCATATAAACCACGAAATGCTTAGAAGTCATACCGTTTGTACGTCAATTTTCTAGTACCATGGGGTGGATGTGTCTTTCACATATAAGGCGCCTTTCCATTTTTTTTATTGCAACGCACACCACAGTCATTATGTTAAGTCATTGTAAGAAGAACTTCAAAAAAAGCTGAGGTATACCAAATATCCATTAATGGATCTCAGCATAGATATGGTCGGAATTTTACGATTGATTTTGTATTTTGGTTATCCTTTTGGATTATCACAGTATCAGCGGTAATATAAGTCTTATTTGGAGTATAAAATAAAAGTACATCAAAATAATAAAATAATACTAGAGGTTTTAAAATACCTCTAGTATGATTTTATCTATTTTTATTTATAAATAGAGGTTTTAATATAACATAATTTGTGTTGCTATTCAAACAATGTGTCTATAATAACCTAACAAAATGGCGGGACAAGTTTTTAAAAACAGAGGAGTGTCCTGCATATAATTGTTTACGTCATATAAACCACGAAATTCTTAGAAGTCATACCGTTCGTACGTCAATTTTCTAGTACCATGGGGTGGATGTGTCTTTCACATATAAGCCGCCTTTCCATTTCTTTTATTGCAACGCACACCACAGTCATTATATTAAGTCATTGTAAGAAGAACTTCAAAAAAAGCTGAGGTATATCAAATATCCATTAATGGATCTCAGCATAGATATGGTCGGAATTTTTCGATTGATTTTGTATTTTGGATATCCTTTTGGATCATCACAGTATCAGCGGTAATATATGTTTTATTTAGAGTATAAAATAAAAGTACATCAAAGTAATAAAATAATACCAGAGGTTTTAAAATACCTCTAGTATGATTTTATCTATTTTTATTTATAAATAGAGGTTTTAATATAACATAATTTGTGTTGCTATTCAAACAATGTGCCTACAATAACCTAACAAAATGGCGGCACAAGTTTTTAAAAACAGAGGAGTGTCCTGCATATAATTGTTTACGTCATATAAACCACGAAATTCGTAGAAGTCATACCGTTTGTACGTCAATTTTCTAGTACCATGGGGTGGATGTGTTTTTCACATATAAGCCGCCTTTCCATTTCTTTTATTGCAACGCACACCACAGTCATTATGTTAAGTCATTGTAAGAAGAACTTCAAAAAAAGCTGAGGTATATCAAATATCCATTAATGGATGTCGGCATAGATATGGTCGGAATTTTTCGATTGATTTTGTATTTTGGATCATCACTGTATCAGCGGTAATATATGTTTTATTTAGAGTATAAAATAAAAGTACATCAAAATAATAAAATAATACTAGAGGTTTTAAAATACCTCTAGTATGATTTTATCTATTTTTATTTATAAATAGAGGTTTTAATATGATATAATTTGTGTTGCTATTCAAACAATGTGTCTATAATAACCTAACAAAATGGCGGGACAAGTTTTTAAAAACAGAGGAGTGTCCTGCATATAATTGCTTACGTCATATAAACCACGAAATTCTTAGAAGTCATACCGTTTGTACGTCAATTTTCTAGTACCATGGGGTGGATGTGTCTTTCACATATAAGCCGCCTTTCCATTTCTTTTATTGCAATGCACACCACAGTCATTATGTTAAGTCATTGTAAGAAGAACTTCAAAAAAAAGTTGAGGTATACCAAATATTCATTAATGGATCTCAGCATAAATATGGTTGGAATTTTACGATTGATTTTGTATTTTGGATATCCTTTTGGATTATCACAGTATCAGCAGTAATATATGTTTTATTTAGAGTATAAAATAAAAGTACATCAATATAATAAAATAATACTAGAGGTTTTAAAATACCTGCATATATTTGTTTACGTCATATAAACCACGAAATGCTTACAAGTCATACCGTCTGTACATCAATTTTCTAGTACTATGGGGTGGATGTGTCTTTCACATATAAGCCGTCTTTCCATTTATTTTATTGCAACGCACACCACAGTCATTATGTTAAGTCATTGTAAGAACTTCAAAAAAAGTTAAGGTATATCAAAGATCCATTAATGGATCTCAGCATAGATATGGTCGGAATTTTACGATTGAGCTTGTATTTTGGTTATGCTTTTGGATTATTACAGTATCAGCGGTAATATATGTTTTATTTAGAGTATAAAATAAAAGTACATCAAAATATTAAAATAATACTAGAGGTTTTAAAATACCTCTAGTATGATTTTATCTATTTTTATTTATAAATAGAGGTTTTAATATAACATAATTTGTGTTGCTATTCAAACAATGTGCCTACAATAACCTAACAAAATGGCGGGACAAGTTTTTAAAAACAGGAGTGTCCTGCATATAATTGTTTACGTCATATAAACCACGAAATGCTTAGAAGTCATACCGTTTGTACGTCAATTTTCTAGTACCATGGGGTGGATGTGTCTTTCACATATAAGGCGCCTTTCCATTTTTTTTATTGCAACGCACACCACAGTCATTATGTTAAGTCATTGTAAGAAGAACTTCAAAAAAAGCTGAGGTATACCAAATATCCATTAATGGATCTCAGCATAGATATGGTCGGAATTTTACGATTGATTTTGTATTTTGGTTATCCTTTTGGATTATCACAGTATCAGCGGTAATATATGTCTTATTTGGAGTATAAAATAAAAGTACATCAAAATAATAAAATAATACTAGAGGTTTTAAAATACCTCTAGTATGATTTTATCTATTTTTATTTATAAATAGAGGTTTTAATATAACATAATTTGTGTTGCTATTCAAACAATGTGCCTACAATAACCTAACAAAATGGCGGCACAAGTTTTTAAAAACAGAGGAGTGTCCTGCATATAATTGTTTACGTCATATAAACCACGAAATTCTTAGAAGTCATACCGTTTGTACGTCAATTTTCTAGTACCATGGGGTGGATGTGTTTTTCACATATAAGCCGCCTTTCCATTTCTTTTATTGCAACGCACACCACAGTCATTATGTTAAGTCATTGTAAGAAGAACTTCAAAAAAAAGTAGATGTATACCAAATATTCATTAATGGATCTCAGTATAAATATGGTCGGAATTTTACGATTGATTTTGTATTTTGGATATCCTTTTGGATTATCACAGTATCAGCGGTAATATATGTTTTATTTAGAGTATAAAATAAAAGTACATCAAAATAATAAAATAATACTAGAGGTTTTAAAATACCTCTAGTATGATTTTATCTATTTTTATTTATAAATAGAGGCTTTAATATAACATAATTTGTGTTGCTATTCAAACAATGTGCCTACGATAACCTTACAAAATGGCGGGACAAGTTTTTAAAAACAGAGGAGTGTCCTGCATATAATTGTTTACGTCATATAAACCACGAAATTCTTAGAAGTCATACCGTCTGTACGTCAATTTTCTAGTACCATGGGGTGGATGTGTTTTTCACATATAAGCCCCCTTTCCATTTCTTTTATTGCAACGTTCACCAAAGTCATTACGTTAAGTCATTGTAAGAAGAACTTGAAAAAAAGCTGAGGTATATCAAATATCAATTAATGGATGTCAGCATAGATATGGTCGGAATTTTTCCATTGATTTTGTATTTTGGTTATCCTTTTGGATTATCACAGTATCAGCGGTAATATATGTTTTATTTAGAGTATAAAATAAAAGTACATCAAAATAATAAAATAATACTAGAGGTTTTAAAATACCTCTAGTATGATTTTATCTATTTTTATTTATAAATAGAGGTTTTAATATAACATAATTTGTGTTGCTATTCAAACAATGTGCCTACAATAACCTAACAAAATGGCGGGAGAAGTTTTTAAAAACAGAGGAGTGTCCTGCATATAATTGTTTACGTCATATAAACCACGAAATGCTTAGAAGTCATACCGCTTGTACGTCAATTTTCTAGTACCATGGGGTGGATGTGTTTTTCACATATAAGCCGCCTTTCCATTTCTTTTATTGCAACGCACACCACAGTCATTATGTTAAGTCAATGTAAGAAGAACTTCAAAAAAAAGTAGAGGTATACCAAATATTCATTAATGGATCTCAGCATAAATATGGTCGGAATTTTACGATTGATTTTGTATTTTGGATATCCTTTTGGATTATCACAGTATCAGCGGTAATATATGTTTTATTTAGAGTATAAAATAAAAGTACTTCAAAATAATAAAATAATAATAGAGGTTTTAAAATACCTCTAGTATGATTTTATCTATTTTTATTTATAAATAGAGGCTTTAATATAACATAATTTGTGTTGCTATTCAAACAATGTGCCTACAATAACCTTACAAAATGGCGGGACAAGTTTTTAAAAACAGAGGAGTGTCCTGCATATAATTGTTTACGTCATATAAACCACGAAATTCTTAGAATTCATACCGTCTGTACGTCAATTTTCTAGTACCATGGGGTGGATGTGTCTTTCACATATAAGCCCCCTTTCCATTTTTTTTATTTCAACGCACACCACAGTCATTATGTTAATTCATTGTAAGAAGAACTTCAAAAAAAGTAGAGGTATACCAAATACCCATTAATGGATCTCAGCATAGATATGGTCGGAATTTTTCCATTGATTTTGTATTTTGGTTATCCTTTTGGATTATCACAGTATCAGCGGTAATATATGTTTTATTTAGAGTATAAAATAAAAGTACATCAAAATAATAAAATAATACTAGAGGTTTTAAAATACCTCTAGTATGATTTTATCTATTTTTATTTATAAATAGAGGTTTTAATATAACATAATTTGTGTTGCTATTCAAACAATGTGCCTACAATAACCTAACAAAATGGCGGGAGAAGTTTTTAAAAACAGAGGAGTGTCCTGCATATAATTGTTTACGTCATATAAACCACGAAATGCTTAGAAGTCATACCGCTTGTACGTCAATTTTCTAGTACCATGGGGTGGATGTGTTTTTCACATATAAGCCGCCTTTCCATTTCTTTTATTGCAACGCACACCACAGTCATTATGTTAAGTCAATGTAAGAAGAACTTCAAAAAAAAGTAGAGGTATACCAAATATTCATTAATGGATCTCAGCATAAATATGGTCGGAATTTTACGATTGATTTTGTATTTTGGATATCCTTTTGGATTATCACAGTATCAGCGGTAATATATGTTTTATTTAGAGTATAAAATAAAAGTACTTCAAAATAATAAAATAATAATAGAGGTTTTAAAATACCTCTAGTATGATTTTATCTATTTTTATTTATAAATAGAGGCTTTAATATAACATAATTTGTGTTGCTATTCAAACAATGTGCCTACAATAACCTTACAAAATGGCGGGACAAGTTTTTAAAAACAGAGGAGTGTCCTGCATATAATTGTTTACGTCATATAAACCACGAAATTCTTAGAATTCATACCGTCTGTACGTCAATTTTCTAGTACCATGGGGTGGATGTGTCTTTCACATATAAGCCCCCTTTCCATTTTTTTTATTTCAACGCACACCACAGTCATTATGTTAATTCATTGTAAGAAGAACTTCAAAAAAAGTAGAGGTATACCAAATACCCATTAATGGATCTCAGCATAGATATGGTCGGAATTTTACGATTGATTTTGTTTTTGGTTATCCTTCTGGATTATCACAGTATCAGCGGTAATATATGTTTTATTTAGAGTATAAAATAAAAGAACATCAAAATAATAAAATAATACTAGAGGTTTTAAAATACCTCTAGTATGATTTTATCTATTTTTATTTATAAATAGAGGTTTTAATATAACATAATTTGTGTTGCTATTCAAACAATGTGCCTACAATAACCTAACAAAATGGCGGGACAAGCTTTTAAAAACAGAGGAGTGTCCTGCATATAATTGTTTACGTCATATAAACCACGAAATTCTTAGAAGTCATACCGTTTGTACGTCAATTTTCTAGTACCATGGGGTGGATGTGTCTTTCACATATAAGCCGCCTTTCCATTTTTTTTATTGCAACGCACACCACAGTCATTATGTTAAGTCATTGTAAGAAGAACTTCAAAAAAAGCTGAGGTATACCAAATATCCATTAATGGATCTCAGCATAGATATGGTCGGAATTTTACGATTGATTTTGTATTTTGGTTATCCTTTTGGATTATCACAGTATCAGCGGTAATATATGTCTTATTTAGAGTATAAAATAAAAGTACATCAAAATAATAAAATAATACTAGAGGTTTTAAAATACCTCTAGTATGATTTTATCTATTTTTATTTATAAATAGAGGCTTTAATATAACATAATTTGTGTTGCTATTCAAACAATGTGCCTACAATAACCTTACAAAATGGCGGGACAAGTTTTTAAAAACGGAGGAGTGTCCTGCATATAATTGTTTACGTCATATAAACCACGAAATGCTTAGAAGTCATACCGTTTGTACGTCAATTTTCTAGTACCATGGGGTGGATGTGTCTTTCACATATAAGCCGCCTTTCCATTTCTTTTATTGCAACGCACACCACAGTCATTATGTTAAATCATTGTAAGAAGAACTTCAAAAAAAGCTGATGTATACCAAATATCCATTAATGGATCTCAGCATAGATATGGTCGGAATTTTACGATTGATTTTGTATTTTGGTTATCCTTGTGGATTATCATAGTATCAGCGGTAATATATGTTTTATTTAGAGTATAAAATAAAAGTATATCAAAATAATAAAATAATACTAGAGGTTTTAAAATACCTCTAGTATGATTTTATCTATTTTTATTTATAAATAGAGGTTTTAATATAACATAATTTGTGTTGCTATTCAAACAATGTGCCTACAATAACCTAACAAAATGGCGGGACAAGTTTTTAAAAACAGAGGAGTGTCCTGCATATAATTGTTTACGTCATATAAACCACGAAATTCTTAGAAGTCATACCGTTTGTACGTCAATTTTCTAGTACCATGGGGTGGATGTGTCTTTCACATATAACATAAGCCGCCTTTCCATTTCTTTTATTGCAACGCACACCACAGTCATTATGTTAAATCATTGTAAGAAGAACTTCAAAAAAAGCTGAGGTATACCAAATATCCATTAATGGATCTCAGCATAGATATGGTCGGAATTTTACGATTGATTTTGTATTTTGGTTATCCTTGTGGATTATCACAGTATCAGCGGTAATATATGTTTTATTTAGAGTATAAAATAAAAGTATATCAAAATAATAAAATAATACTAGAGGTTTTAAAATACCTCTAGTATGATTTTATCAATTTTTATTTATAAATAGAGGTTTTAATATAACATAATTTGTTTTGCTATTCAAACAATGTGCCTACAATAACCTAACAAAATGGCGGGACAAGTTTTTAAAAACAGAGGAGTGTCCTGCATATAATTGTTTACGTCATATAAACCACGAAATTCTTAGAAGTCATACCATTTGTACGTCAATTTTCTAGTACCATGGGGAGGATGTGTCTTTCACATATAAGCCGCCTTTCCATTTCTTTTATTGCAACGCACACCACAGTCATTATGTTAAGTCATTGTAAGAAGAACTTCAAAAAAAAGTCGAGGTATATCAAATATCCATTAATGGATCTCAGCATAGATGTGGTCGGAATTTTTCGATTGACTTTGTATTTTGGATATCCTTTTGGATCATCACAGTATCAGCGGTAATATATGTTTTATTTAGAGTATAAAATAAAAGTACATCAAAATAAGAAAATAATACTGGAGGTTATAAAATACCTCTAGTATGATTTTATCTATTTTTATTTATAAATTGAGGTTTTAATATAACATAATTTGTGTTGCTATTCAAACAATGTGCCTACAATAACCTAACAAAATGGCGGGACAAGTTTTTAAAAACAGAGGAGTGTCCTGCATATAATTGTTTACGTCATATAAACCACGAAATTCTTAGAAGTCATACCGTTTGTACGTCAATTTTCTAGTACCGTGGGGAGGATGTGTCTTTCACATATAAGCCGCTTTTCCATTTCTTTTATTGCAACGCACACCACAGTCATTATGTTAATTCATTGTAAGAAGAACTTCAAAAAAAGTTGAGGTATACCAAATATCCATTAATGGATCTCGGCATAGATATGGTCGGAATTTTACGATTGATTTTGTATTTTGGTTATCCTTGTGGATTATCACAGTATCAGCGGTAATATATGTTTTATTTAGAGTATAAAATAAAAGTACATCAAAATAATAAAATAATACTAGAGGTTTTAAAATACCTCTAGTATGATTTTATCTATTTTTATTTATAAATAGAGGTTTTAATATAACATAATTTGTGTTGCTATTCAAACAATGTGCCTACAATAACCTAACAAAATGGCGGGACAAGTTTTTAAAAACAGAGGAGTGTCCTGCATATAATTGTTTACGTCATATATAAACCACGAAATTCTGAGAAGTCATACCGTTTGTACGTCAATTTTCTAGTACCATGGAGTGGATGTGTCTTTCACATATAAGCCGCCTTTCCATTTCTTTTATTGCAACGCACACCACAGTCATTATGTTAAGTCATTGTAAGAATAACTTCAAGAAAAGCTGAGGTATATCAAATATCCATTAATGGATCTCAGCATAGATATGGTCGGAATTTTTCGATTGATTTTGTATTTTGGATATCCTTTTGGATCATCACAGTATCAGCGGTAATATATGTTTTATTTAGAGTATAAAATAAAAGTACATCAAAATAATAAAATAATACTAGAGGTTTTAAAATACCTCTAGTATGATTTTATCTATTTTTATTTATAAATTGAGGTTTTAATATAACATAATTTGTGTTGCTATTCAAACAATGTGCCTACAATAACCTAACAAAATGGCGGGACAAGTTTTTAAAAACAGAGGAGTGTCCTGCATATAATTGTTTACGTCATATAAACCACGAAATTCTTAGAAGTCATACCGTTTGTACGTCAATTTTCTAGTACCATGGGGTGGATGTGTCTTTCACATATAAGCCGCCTTTCCATTTCTTTTATTGCAACGCACACCACAGTCATTATGTTAAGTCATTGTAAGAAGAACTTCAAAAAAAGCTGAGGTATATCAAATATCCATTAATGGATCTCAGCATAGATATGGTCGGAATTTTTCGATTGATTTTGTATTTTGGATATCCTTTTGGATCATCACAGTATCAGCGGTAATATATGTTTTATTTAGAATATAAAATAAAAGTATATCAAAATAATAAAATAATACTAGAGGTTTTAAAATACCTCTAGTATGATTTTATCTATTTTTATTTATAAATAGAGGTTTTAATATAACATAATTTGTGTTGCTATTCAAACAATGTGCCTACAATAACCTAACAAAATGGCGGGACAAGTTTTAAAAAACAGAGGAGTGTCCTGCATATAATTGTGTACGTCATATAAACCACGAAATTCGTAGAAGTCATACCGTTTGTACGTCAATTTTCTAGTACCATGGGGTGGATGTGTCTTTCACATATAAGCCGCCTTTCCATTTCTTTTATTGCAACGCACACCACAGTCATTATGTTAAATCATTGTAAGAAGAACTTCCAAAAAAGCTGAGGTATACCAAATATCCATTAATGGATCTCAGCATAGATATGGTCGGAATTTTACGATTGATTTTGTATTTTGGTTATCCTTGTGGATTATCACAGTATCAACGGTAATATATGTTTTATTTAGAGTATAAAATAAAAGTATATCAAAATAATAAAATAATACTAGAGGTTTTAAAATACCTCTAGTATGATTTTATCTATTTTTATTTATAAATAGAGGTTTTAATATAACATAATTTGTGTTGCTATTCAAACAATGTGCCTACAATAACCTAACAAAATGGCGGGACAAGTTTTTAAAAACAGAGGAGTGTCCTGCATATAATTGTTTACGTTATATAAACCACGAAATTCTTAGAAGTCATACCGTTTGTACGTCAATTTTCTAGTACCATGGGGAGGATGTGTCTTTCACATATAAGCCGCCTTTCCATTTCTTTTATTGCAACGCACACCACAGTCATTATGTTAATTCATTGTAAGAAGAACTTCAAAAAAAGTTGAGGTATACCAAATATCCATTAATGGATCTCGGCATAGATATGGTCGGAATTTTCCGATTGATTTTGTATTTTGGTTATCCTTGTGGATTATCACAGTATCAGCGGTAATATATGTTTTATTTAGAGTATAAAATAAAAGTACATCAAAATAATAAAATAATACTAGAGGTTTTAAAATACCTCTAGTATGATTTTATCTATTTTTATTTATAAATAGAGGTTTTAATATAACATAATTTGTGTTGCTATTCAAACAATGTGCCTACAATAACCTAACAAAATGGTGGGACAAGTTTTTAAAAACAGAGGAGTGTCCTGCATATAATTGTTTACGTCATATATAAACCACGAAATTCTGAGAAGTCATACCGTTTGTACGTCAATTTTCTAGTACCATGGGGTGGATGTGTCTTTCACATATAAGCCGCCTTTCCAGTTCTTTTATTGCAACGCACACCACAGTCATTATGTTAAGTCATTGTAAGAAGAACTTCAAAAAAAGCTGAGGTATATCAAATATCCAATAATGGATCTCAGCATAGATATGGTCGGAATTTTACGATTGATTTTGTATTTTGGATATCCTTTTGGATCATCACAGTATCAGCGGTAATATATGTTTTATTTAGAGTATAAAATAAAAGTACATCAAAATAAGAAAATAATACTAGAGGTTATAAAATACCTCTAGTATGATTTTATCTATTTTTATTTATAAATTGAGGTTTTAATATAACATAATTTGTGTTGCTATTCAAACAATGTGCCTACAATAACCTAACAAAATGGCGGGACAAGTTTTTAAAAACAGAGGAGTGTCCTGCATATAATTGTTTACGTCATATAAACCACGAAATTCTTAGAAGTCATACCGTTTGTACGTCAATTTTCTAGTACCGTGGGGAGGATGTGTCTTTCACATATAAGCCGCCTTTCCATTTCTTTTATTGCAACGCACACCACAGTCATTATGTTAATTCATTGTAAGAAGAACTTCAAAAAAAGTTGAGGTATACCAAATATCCATTAATGGATCTCGGCATAGATATGGTCGGAATTTTACGATTGATTTTGTATTTTGGTTATCCTTGTGGATTATCACAGTATTAGCGGTAATATATGTTTTATTTAAGGTATAAAATAAAAGTACATCAAAATAATTAAATAATACTAGAGGTTTTAAAATAAATCTAAGTTGATTTTATCTATTTTTATTTATAAATAGAGGTTTTAATATAACATAATTTGTGTTGCAATTCAAACAATGTGCCAACAATAACCTAACAAAATGGCCGGACAAGTTTTTAAAAACAGAGGAGTGTCCTGCATATAATTGTTTACGTCATATAAATCACGAAATTCTTAGAAGTCATACCGTTTGTACGTCAATTTTCTAGTACCATGGGGTGGATGTGTCTTTCACATATAACATAAGCCGCCTTTCCATTTCTTTTATTGCAACGCACACCACAGTCATTATGTTAAATCATTGTAAGAAGAACTTCAAAAAAAGCTGAGGTATACCAAATATCCATTAATGGATCTCAGCATAGATATGGTCGGAATTTTTCGATTGATTTTGTATTTTGGTTATCCTTGTGGATTATCACAGTATCAGCGGTAATATATGTTTTATTTAGAGTATAAAATAAAAGTATATCAAAATAATAAAATAATACTAGAGGTTTTAAAATACCTCTAGTATGATTTTATCTATTTTTATTTATAAATAGAGGTTTTAATATAACATAATTTGTTTTGCTATTCAAACAATGTGCCTACAATAACCTAACAAAATGGCGGGACAAGTTTTTAAAAACAGAGGAGTGTCCTGCATATAATTGTTTACGTCATATAAACCACGAAATTCTTAGAAGTCATACCATTTGTACGTCAATTTTCTAGTACCATGGGGAGGATGTGTCTTTCACATATAAGCCGCCTTTCCATTTCTTTTATTGCAACGCACACCACAGTCATTATGTTAAGTCATTGTAAGAAGAACTTCAAAAAAAAGCTGAGGTATATCAAATATCCATTAATGGTTCTCAGCATAGATGTGGTCGGAATTTTTCGATTGATTTTGTATTTTGGATATCCTTTTGGATCATCACAGTATCAGCGGTAATATATGTTTTATTTAGAGTATAAAATAAAAGTACATCAAAATAAGAAAATAATACTGGAGGTTATAAAATACCTCTAGTATGATTTTATCTATTTTTATTTATAAATTGAGGTTTTAATATAACATAATTTGTGTTGCTATTCAAACAATGTGCCTACAATAACCTAACAAAATGGCGGGACAAGTTTTTAAAAACAGAGGAGTGTCCTGCATATAATTGTTTACGTCATATAAACCACGAAATTCTTAGAAGTCATACCGTTTGTACGTCAATTTTCTAGTACCGTGGGGAGGATGTGTCTTTCACATATAAGCCGCCTTTCCATTTCTTTTATTGCAACGCACACCACAGTCATTATGTTAATTCATTGTAAGAAGAACTTCAAAAAAAGTTGAGGTATACCAAATATCCATTAATGGATCTCGGCATAGATATGGTCGGAATTTTACGATTGATTTTGTATTTTGGATATCCTTTTGGATCATCACAGTATCAGCGGTAATATATGTTTTATTTAGAGTATAAAATAAAAGTACATCAAAATAATAAAATAATACTAGAGGTTTTAAAATACCTCTAGTATGATTTTATCTATTTTTATTTATAAATTGAGGTTTTAATATAACATAATTTGTGTTGCTATTCAAACAATGTGCCTACAATAACCTAACAAAATGGCGGCACAAGTTTTTAAAAACAGAGGAGTGTCCTGCATATAATTGTTTACGTCATATAAACCACGAAATTCGTAGAAGTCATACCGTTTGTACGTCAATTTTCTAGTACCATGGGGTGGATGTGTTTTTCACATATAAGCCGCCTTTCCATTTCTTTTATTGCAACGCACACCACAGTCATTATGTTAAGTCATTGTAAGAAGAACTTCAAAAAAAGCTGAGGTATATCAAATATCCATTAATGGATGTCGGCATAGATATGGTCGGAATTTTTCGATTGATTTTGTATTTTGGATATCCTTTTGGATCATCACAGTATCAGCGGTAATATATGTTTTATTTAGAATATAAAATAAAAGTATATCAAAATAATAAAATAATACTAGAGGTTTTAAAATACCTCTAGTATGATTTTATCTATTTTTATTTATAAATAGAGGTTTTAATATAACATAATTTGTGTTGCTATTCAAACAATGTGCCAACAATAACCTAACAAAATGGCGGGACAAGTTTTTAAAAACAGAGGAGTGTCCTGCATATAATTGTTTACGTCATATAAACCACGAAATTCTTAGAAGTCATACCATTTGTACGTCAATTTTCTAGTACCATGGGGAGGATGTGTCTTTCACATATAAGCCGCCTTTCCATTTCTTTTATTGCAACGCACACCACAGTCATTATGTTAAGTCATTGTAAGAAGAACTTCAAAAAAAAGCTGAGGTATATCAAATATCCATTAATGGATCTCAGCATAGATGTGGTCGGAATTTTTCGATTGATTTTGTATTTTGGATATCCTTTTGGATCATCACAGTATCAGCGGTAATATATGTTTTGTTTAGAGTATAAAATAAAAGTACATCAAAATAAGAAAATAATACTGGAGGTTATAAAATACCTCTAGTATGATTTTATCTATTTTTATTTATAAATTGAGGTTTTAATATAACATAATTTGTGTTGCTATTCAAACAATGTGCCTACAATAACCTAACAAAATGGCGGGACAAGTTTTTAAAAACAGAGGAGTGTCCTGCATATAATTGTTTACGTCATATAAACCACGAAATTCTTAGAAGTCATACCGTTTGTACGTCAATTTTCTAGTACCGTGGGGAGGATGTGTCTTTCACATATAAGCCGCCTTTCCATTTCTTTTATTGCAACGCACACCACAGTCATTATGTTAATTCATTGTAAGAAGAACTTCAAAAAAAGTTGAGGTATACCAAATATCCATTAATGGATCTCGGCATAGATATGGTCGGAATTTTACGATTGATTTTGTATTTTGGATATCCTTTTGGATCATCACAGTATCAGCGGTAATATATGTTTTATTTAGAGTATAAAATAAAAGTACATCAAAATAATAAAATAATACTAGAGGTTTTAAAATACCTCTAGTATGATTTTATCTATTTTTATTTATAAATTGAGGTTTTAATATAACATAATTTGTGTTGCTATTCAAACAATGTGCCTACAATAACCTAACAAAATGGCGGGACAAGTTTTTAAAAACAGAGGAGTGTCCTGCATATAATTGTTTACGTCATATAAACCACGAAATTCTTAGAAGTCATACCGTTTGTACGTCAATTTTCTAGTACCATGGGGTGGATGTGTCTTTCACATATAAGCCGCCTTTCCATTTCTTTTATTGCAACGCACACCACAGTCATTATGTTAAGTCATTGTAAGAAGAACTTCAAAAAAAGCTGAGGTATATCAAATATCCATTAATGGATCTCAGCATAGATATGGTCGGAATTTTTCGATTGATTTTGTATTTTGGATATCCTTTTGGATCATCACAGTATCAGCGGTAATATATGTTTTATTTAGAATATAAAATAAAAGTATATCAAAATAATAAAATAATACTAGAGGTTTTAAAATACCTCTAGTATGATTTTATCTATTTTTATTTATAAATAGAGGTTTTAATATAACATAATTTGTGTTGCTATTCAAACAATGTGCCTACAATAACCTAACAAAATGGCGGGACAAGTTTTAAAAAACAGAGGAGTGTCCTGCATATAATTGTGTACGTCATATAAACCACGAAATTCGTAGAAGTCATACCGTTTGTACGTCAATTTTCTAGTACCATGGGGTGGATGTGTCTTTCACATATAAGCCGCCTTTCCATTTCTTTTATTGCAACGCACACCACAGTCATTATGTTAAATCATTGTAAGAAGAACTTCCAAAAAAGCTGAGGTATACCAAATATCCATTAATGGATCTCAGCATAGATATGGTCGGAATTTTACGATTGATTTTGTATTTTGGTTATCCTTGTGGATTATCACAGTATCAACGGTAATATATGTTTTATTTAGAGTATAAAATAAAAGTATATCAAAATAATAAAATAATACTAGAGGTTTTAAAATACCTCTAGTATGATTTTATCTATTTTTATTTATAAATAGAGGTTTTAATATAACATAATTTGTGTTGCTATTCAAACAATGTGCCTACAATAACCTAACAAAATGGCGGGACAAGTTTTTAAAAACAGAGGAGTGTCCTGCATATAATTGTTTACGTCATATAAACCACGAAATTCTTAGAAGTCATACCGTTTGTACGTCAATTTTCTAGTACCATGGGGAGGATGTGTCTTTCACATATAAGCCGCCTTTCCATTTCTTTTATTGCAACGCACACCACAGTCATTATGTTAATTCATTGTAAGAAGAACTTCAAAAAAAGTTGAGGTATACCAAATATCCATTAATGGATCTCGGCATAGATATGGTCGGAATTTTCCGATTGATTTTGTATTTTGGTTATCCTTGTGGATTATCACAGTATCAGCGGTAATATATGTTTTATTTAGAGTATAAAATAAAAGTACATCAAAATAATAAAATAATACTAGAGGTTTTAAAATACCTCTAGTATGATTTTATCTATTTTTATTTATAAATAGAGGTTTTAATATAACATAATTTGTGTTGCTATTCAAACAATGTGCCTACAATAACCTAACAAAATGGCGGGACAAGTTTTTAAAAACAGAGGAGTGTCCTGCATATAATTGTTTACGTCATATATAAACCACGAAATTCTGAGAAGTCATACCGTTTGTACGTCAATTTTCTAGTACCATGGGGTGGATGTGTCTTTCACATATAAGCCGCCTTTCCATTTCTTTTATTGCAACGCACACCACAGTCATTATGTTAAGTCATTGTAAGAAGAACTTCAAAAAAAGCTGAGGTATATCAAATATCCAATAATGGATCTCAGCATAGATATGGTCGGAATTTTACGATTGATTTTGTATTTTGGATATCCTTTTGGATCATCACAGTATCAGCGGTAATATATGTTTTATTTAGAGTATAAAATAAAAGTACATCAAAATAAGAAAATAATACTAGAGGTTATAAAATACCTCTAGCATGATTTTATCTATTTTTATTTATAAATTGAGGTTTTAATATAACATAATTTGTGTTGCTATTCAAACAATGTGCCTACAATAACCTAACAAAATGGCGGGACAAGTTTTTAAAAACAGAGGAGTGTCCTGCATATAATTGTTTACGTCATATAAACCACGAAATTCTTAGAAGTCATACCGTTTGTACGTCAATTTTCTAGTACCGTGGGGAGGATGTGTCTTTCACATATAAGCCGCCTTTCCATTTCTTTTATTGCAACGCACACCACAGTCATTATGTTAATTCATTGTAAGAAGAACTTCAAAAAAAGTTGAGGTATACCAAATATCCATTAATGGATCTCGGCATAGATATGGTCGGAATTTTACGATTGATTTTGTATTTTGGTTATCCTTGTGGATTATCACAGTATCAGCGGTAATATATGTTTTATTTAGAGTATAAAATAAAAGTACATCAAAATAATAAAATAATACTAGAGGTTTTAAAATACCTCTAGTATGATTTTATCTATTTTTATTTATAAATAGAGGTTTTAATATAACATAATTTGTGTTGCAATTCAAACAATGTGCCAACAATTACCTAACAAAATGGCCGGACAAGTTTTTAAAAACAGAGGAGTGTCCTGCATATAATTGTTTACGTCATATAAATCACGAAATTCTTAGAAGTCATACCGTTTGTACGTCAATTTTCTAGTACCATGGGGTGGATGTGTCTTTCACATATAAGCCGCCTTTCCATTTCTTTTATTGCAACGCACACCAAAGTCATTATGTTAAGTCATTGTAAGAAGAACTTCAAAAAAAGCTGAGGTATATCAAATATCAATTAATGGATCTCAGCATAGATATGGTCGGAATTTTTCGATTGATTTTGTATTTTGGTTATCCTTTTGGATTATCACAGTATCAGCGGTAATATATGTTTTATTTAGAGTATAAAATAAAACTACATCAAAATAATAAAATAATACTAGAGGTTTTAAAATACCTCTAGTATGATTTTATCTATTTTTATTTATAAATAGAGGTTTTAATATAACATAATTTGTGTTGCTATTCAAACAATGTGCCTACAATAACCTAACAAAATGGCGGGACAAGTTTTTAAAAACAGAGGAGTGTCCTGCATATAATTGTTTACGTCATATATAAACCACGAAATTCTGAGAAGTCGTACCGTTTGTACGTCAATTTTCTAGTACCATGGGGTGGATGTGTCTTTCACATATAAGCCGCCTTTCCATTTCTTTTATTGCAACGCACACCACATTCATTATGTTAAATCATTGTAAGAAGAACTTCAAAAAAAGCTGAGGTATACCAAATATCCATTAATGGATCTCAGCATAGATATGGTCGGAATTTTACGATTGATTTTGTATTTTGGTTATCCTTGTGAATTATCACAGTATCAGCGGTAATATATGTTTTATTTAGAGTATAAAATAAAAGTATATCAAAATAATAAAATAATACTAGAGGTTTTAAAATACCTCTAGTATGATTTTATCTATTTTTATTTATAAATAGAGGTTTTAATATAACATAATTTGTGTTGCTATTCAAACAATGTGCCTACAATAACCTAACAAAATGGCGGGACAAGTTTTTAAAAACAGAGGAGTGTCCTGCATATAATTGTTTACGTCATATAAAACACGAAATTCTTAGAAGTCATACCGTTTGTACGTCAATTTTCTAGTACCATGGGGTGGATGTGTCTTTCAAATATAAGCCGCCTTTCCATTTCTTTTATTGCAACGCACACCACAGTCATTATGTTAATTCATTGTAAGAAGAACTTCAAAAAAAGTTGAGGTATACCAAATATCCATTAATGGATCTCGGCATAGATATGGTAGGAATATTACGATTTATTTTGTATTTTGGTTATCCTTGAAGATTATCACAGTATCAGCGGTAATATATGTTTTATTTAGAGTATAAAATAAAAGTACATCAAAATAATAAAATAATACTACAGGTTTTAAAATACCTCTAGTATGATTTTATCTATTTTTATTTATAAATAGAGGTTTTAATATAACATAATTTGTGTTGCTATTCAAACAATGTGCCAACAATAACCTAACAAAATGGCGGGACAAGTTTTTAAAAACAGAGGAGTGTCCTGCATATAGTTGTTTACGTCATATAAACCACGAAATTCTTAGAAGTCATACCGTTTGTACGTCAATTTTTTAGTACCATGAGGAGGATGTGTCTTTCACATATAAGCCGCCTTTCCATTTCTTTTATTGCAACGCACACCACAGTCATTATGTTAATTCATTGTAAGAAGAACTTCAAAAAAAGTTGAGGTATACCAAATATCCATTAATGGATCTCCGCATAGATATGGTCGGAATTTTACGATTGATTTTGTATTTTGGTTATCCTTTTGGATTATCATAGCATCAGCGGTAATATATGTTTTATTTAGAGTATAAAATAAAAGTACATCAAAATAATAAAATAATACTAGAGGTTTTAAAATACCTCTAGTATGATTTTATCTATTTTTATTTATAAATAGAGGTTTTAATATAACATAATTTGTGTTGCTATTCAAACAATGTGCCTACAATAACCTAACAAAATGGCGGGACAAGTTTTTAAAAACATAGGAGTGTCCTGCATATAATTGTTTACATCATATAAACCACGAAATTCTTAGAAGTCATACCGTTTGTACGTCAATTTTCTAGTACCATCGGGTGGATTATCTTTCACATATAAGCCGCCTTTCCATTTCTTTTATTGCAACGCACACCACAGTCATTATGTTAATTCATTGTAAGAAGAACTTCAAAAAAGTAGAGGTATACCAAATACCCATTAATGGATCTCAGCATAGATATGGTCGGAATTTTACGATTGATTTTGTTTTTGGTTATCCTTTTGGATTATCACAGTATCAGCGGTAATATATGTTTTATTTAGAGTATAAAATAAAAGTACATCAAAATAAATAAAAGTACATCAAAGTAATAAAATAATACTAGAGGTTTTAAAATACCTCTAGTATGATTTTATCTATTTTTATTTATAAATAGAGGTTTTAATATAACATAATTTGTGTTGCTATTCAAACAATGTGCCTACAATAACCTAACAAAATGGCGGGACAAGTTTTAAAAAACAGAGGAGTGTCCTGCATATAATTGTTTACGTCATATAAACCACGAAATTCTTAGAAGTCATACCGTTTGTACGTCAATTTTCTAGTACCATGGGGTGGATGTGTCTTTCACATATAAGCCGCCTTTCCATTTCTTTTATTGCAACGCACACCACAGTCATTATGTTAAGTCATTGTAAGAAGAACTTCAAAAAAAGCTGAGGTATATCAAATATCCATTAATGGATCTCAGCATAGATATGGTCGGAATTTTTCGATTGATTTTGTATTTTGGATATCCTTTTGGATCATCACAGTATCAGCGGTAATATATGTTTTATTTAGAGTATAAAATAAAAGTACATCAAAATAATAAAATAATACTAGAGGTTTTAAAATACCTCTAGTATGATTTTATCTATTTTTATTTATAAATAGAGGTTTTAATATAACATAATTTGTGTTGCTATTCAAACAATGTGCCAACAATAACCTAACAAAATGGCGGGACAAGTTTTTAAAAACAGAGGAGTGTCCTGCATATAATTGTTTACGTCATATAAACCACGAAATTCTTAGAAGTCATACGGTTTGTACGTCAATTTTCTAGTACCATCGGGTGGATTATCTTTCACATATAAGCCGCCTTTCCATTTCTTTTATTGCAACGCACACCACAGTCATTATGTTAATTCATTGTAAGAAGAACTTCAAAAAAAGTAGACGTATACCAAATACCCATTAATGGATCTCAGCATAGATATGGTCGGAATTTTACGATTGATTTTGTTTTTGGTTATCCTTGTGGATTATCACAGTATCAGCGGTAATATATGTTTTATTTAGAGTATAAAATAAAAGTACATCAAAATAATAAAATAATACTAGAGGTTTTAAAATACCTCTAGTATGATTTTATCTATTTTTATTTATAAATAGAGGTTTTAATATAACATAATTTGTGTTGCTATTCAAACAATGTGCCTACAATAACCTAACAAAATGGCGGGACAAGTTTTTAAAAACAGAGGAGTGTCCTGCATATAATTGTTTACGTCATATAAACCACGAAATTCTTGGAAGTCATACCGTTTGTACGTCAATTTTCTAGTACCATGGGGTGGATGTGTCTTTCACATATAAGCCGCCTTTCCATTTTTTTTATTGCAACGCACACCACAGTCATTATGTTAAGTCATTGTAAGAAGAACTTTAAAAACAGGTGAGGTATACCAAATACCCATTAATGGATCTCAGCATAGATATGGTCGGAATTTTACGATTGATTTTGTATTTTCGTTATCCTTTTGGATTATCACAGTATCAGCGGTAATATATGTTTTATTTAGAGTATAAAATAAAAGTATATCAAAATAATAAAATAATACTAGAGGTTTTAAAATACCTCTAGTATGATTTTATCTATTTTTATTTATAAATAGAGGTTTTAATATAACATAATTTGTGTTGCTATTCGAACAATGTGCGTACAATAACCTAACAAAATGGCGGGACAAGTTTTTAAAAACATAGGAGTGTCCTGCATATAATTGTTTTCGTCATATAAACCACGAAATTCTTAGAAGTCATACCGTTTGTACGTCAATTTTCTAGTACCATGGGGTGGATGTGTTTTTCACATATAAGCCGCCTTTCCATTTCTTTTATTGCAACGCACACCACAGTCATTATGTTAAATCATTGTAAGAAGAACTTCAAAAAAATCTGAGGTATATCAAATATCCATTAATGGATCTCAGCATAGATATGGTCGGAATTTTTCAATTGATTTTGTATTTTGGATATCCTTTTGGATCATCACAGTATCAGCGGTAATATATGTTTTATTTAGAGTATAAAATAAAAGTACATCAAAATAATAAAATAATACTAGAGGTTTTAAAATACCTCTAGTATGATTTTATCTATTTTTATTTATAAATAGAGGTTTTAATATAACATAATTTGTGTTGCTATTCAAACAATGTGCCAACAATAACCTAACAAAATGGCGGGACAAGTTTTTAAAAACAGAGGAGTGTCCTGCATATAATTGTTTACGTCATATAAACCACGAAATTCTTAGAAGTCATACGGTTTGTACGTCAATTTTCTAGTACCATCGGGTGGATTATCTTTCACATATAAGCCGCCTTTCCATTTCTTTTATTGCAACGCACACCACAGTCATTATGTTAATTCATTGTAAGAAGAACTTCAAAAAAAGTAGACGTATACCAAATACCCATTAATGGATCTCAGCATAGATATGGTCGGAATTTTACGATTGATTTTGTTTTTCGTTATCCTTTTGGATTATCACAGTATCAGCGGTAATATATGTTTTATTTAGAGTATAAAATAAAAGTACATCAAAATAAATAAAAGTACATCAAAATAATAAAATAATACTAGAGGTTTTAAAATACCTCTAGTATGATTTTATCTATTTTTATTTATAAATAGAGGTTTTAATATAACATAATTTGTGTTGCTATTCAAACAATGTGCCTACAATAACCTAACAAAATGGCGGGACAAGTTTTTAAAAACAGAGGAGTGTCCTGCATATAATTGTTTACGTCATATAAACCACGAAATTCTTGGAAGTCATACCGTTTGTACGTCAATTTTCTAGTACCATGGGGTGGATGTGTCTTTCACATATAAGCCGCCTTTCCATTTTTTTTATTGCAACGCACACCACAGTCATTATGTTAAGTCATTGTAAGAAGAACTTTAAAAACAGCTGAGGTATACCAAATACCCATTAATGGATCTCAGCATAGATATGGTCGGAATTTTACGATTGATTTTGTATTTTCGTTATCCTTTTGGATTATCACAGTATCAGCGGTAATATATGTTTTATTTAGAGTATAAAATAAAAGTATATCAAAATAATAAAATAATACTAGAGGTTTTAAAATACCTCTAGTATGATTTTATCTATTTTTATTTATAAATAGAGGTTTTAATATAACATAATTTGTGTTGCTATTCGAACAATGTGCGTACAATAACCTAACAAAATGGCGGGACAAGTTTTTAAAAACATAGGAGTGTCCTGCATATAATTGTTTACGTCATATAAACCACGAAATTCTTAGAAGTCATACCGTTTGTACGTCAATTTTCTAGTACCATGGGGTGGATGTGTTTTTCACATATAAGCCGCCTTTCCATTTCTTTTATTGCAACGCACACCACAGTCATTATGTTAAATCATTGTAAGAAGAACTTCAAAAAAAGCTGAGGTATACCAAATATCCATTAATGGATCTCAGCATAGATATGGTCGGAATTTTACGATTGATTTTGTATTTTGGTTATCCTTGTGGATTATCACAGTATCAGCGGTAATATATGTTTTATTTAGAGTATAAAATAAAAGTACATCAAAATAATAAAATAATACTAGAGGTTTTAAAATACCTCTAGTATGATTTTATCTATTTTTATTTATAAATAGAGGTTTTAATATAACATAATTTGTGTTGCTATTCGAACAATGTGCGTACAATAACCTAACAAAATGGCGGGACAAGTTTTTAAAAACATAGGAGTGTCCTGCATATAATTGTTTACGTCATATAAACCACGAAATTCTTAGAAGTCATACCGTTTGTACGTCAATTTTCTAGTACCATGGGGTGGATGTGTTTTTCACATATAAGCCGCCTTTCCATTTCTTTTATTGCAACGCACACCACAGTCATTATGTTAAGTCATTGTAAGAAGAACTTTAAAAACAGCTGAGGTATACCAAATACCCATTAATGGATCTCAGCATAGATATGGTCGGAATTTTACGATTGATTTTGTATTTTCGTTATCCTTTTGGATTATCACAGTATCAGCGGTAATATATGTTTTATTTAGAGTATAAAATAAAAGTATATCAAAATAATAAAATAATACTAGAGGTTTTAAAATACCTCTAGTATGATTTTATCTATTTTTATTTATAAATAGAGTTTTTAATATAACATAATTTGTGTTGCTATTCAAACAATGTGCCTACAATAACCTAACAAAATGGCGGGACAAGTTTTTAAAAACAGAGGAGTGTCCTGCATATAATTGTTTACGTCATGTAAACCACAAAATTCTTAGAAGTCATACCGTTTGTACGTCAATTTTCTAGTACCATGGGGTGGATGTGTCTTTCACATATAAGCCGCCTTTCCATTTTTTTTATTGCAACGCACACCACAGTCATTATGTTAAGTCATTGTAAGAAGAACTTCAAAAAAAGATGAGGTATACCAAATATCCATTAATGGATCTCAGCATAGATATGGTCGGAATTTTACGATTGATTTTGTATTTTGGTTATCCTTTTGGATTATCACAGTATCAGCGGTAATATATGTTTTATTTAGAGTATAAAATAAAAGTACATCAAAATAATAAAATAATACTAGAGGTTTTAAAATACCTCTAGTATGATTTTATCTATTTTTATTTATAAATTGAGATTTTAATATAACATAATTTGTGTTGCTATTCAAACAATGTGCCTACAATAACCTAAAAAAATGGCGGGACAAGTTTTTAAAAACAGAGGAGTGTCCTGCATATAATTGTTTACGTCATATAAACCACGAAATTCTTAGAAGTCATACCGTTTGTACGTCAATTTTCTAGTACCATGGGGAGGATGTGTCTTTCTCATATAAGCCGCCTTTCCATTTCTTTTATTGCAACGCACACCACAGTCATTATGTTAATTCATTGTAAAAAGAACTTCAAAAAAAGTTGAGGTATACCAAATATCCATTAATGGATCTCGGCATAGATATGGTCGGAATTTTACGATTGATTTTGTATTTTGGTTATCCTCTTGGATTATCATAGTATCAGCGGTAATATATGTTTTATTTAGAGTATAAAATAAAAGTATATCAAAATAATAAAATAATACTAGAGGTTTTAAAATACCTCTAGTATGATTTTATCTATTTTTATTTATAAATAGAGGTTTTAATATAACATAATTTGTGTTGCTATTCAAACAATGTGCCTACAATAACCTAACAAAATGGCGGGACAAGTTTTTAAAAACAGAGGAGTGTCCTGCATATAATTGTTTACGTCATGTAAACCACGAAATTCTTAGAAGTCATACCGTTTGTACGTCAATTTTCTAGTACTATGGGGTGGATGTGCCTTTCACATATAAGCCGTCTTTCCATTTTTTTTATTGCAACGCACACCACAGTCATTATGTTAAGTCATTGTAAGAAGAACTTCAAAAAAAGATGAGGTATACCAAATATCCATTAATGGATCTCAGCATAGATATGGTCGGAATTTTACGAATGATTTTGTATTTTGGTTATCCTTTTGGATTATCACAGTATCAGCGGTAATATATGTTTTATTTAGAGTATAAAATAAAAGTACATCATAATAATAAAATAATACTAGAGGTTTTAAAATACCTCTAGTATGATTTTATCTATTTTTATTTATAAATAGAGGTTTTAATATAACATAATTTGTGTTGCTATTCAAACAATGTGCCTACAATAACCTAACAAAATGGCGGGACAAGTTTTTAAAAACAGAGGAGTGTCCTGCATATAATTGTTTACGTCATATAAACCACGAAATTCTTAGAAGTCATACCGTTTGTACGTCAATTTTCTAGTACCATGGGGAGGATGTGTCTTTCTCATATAAGCCGCCTTTCCATTTCTTTTATTGCAACGCACAGCGCAGTCATTATGTTAAGTCATTGTAAGAAGAACTTCAAAAAAAGATGAGGTATACCAAATATCCATTAATGGATCTCAGCATAGATATGGTCGGAATTTTACGATTGATTTTGTATTTTGGTTATCCGTTTGGATTATCACAGTATCAGCGGTAATATATGTTTTATTTAGAGTATAAAATAAAAGTATATCAAAATAATAAAATAATACTAGAGGTTTTAAAATACCTCTAGTATGATTTTATCTATTTTTATTTATAAATAGAGGTTTTAATATAACATAATTTGTGTTGCTATTCAAACAATGTGCCTACAATAACCTAACGAAATGGCGGGACAAGTTTTTAAAAACAGAGGAGTGTCCTGCATATAATTGTTTACGTCATATAAACCACGAAATTCTTAGAAGTCATACCGTTTGTACGTCAATTTTCTAGTACCATGGGGAGGATGTGTCTTTCTCATATAAGCCGCCTTTCCATTTCCTTTATTGCAACGCACACCACAGTCATTATGTTAATTCATTGTAAGAAGAACTTCAAAAAAAGTTGAGGTATACCAAATATCCATTAATGGATCTCGGCATAGATATGGTCGGAATTTTACGATTGATTTTGTATTTTGGTTATCCTTTTGGATTATCATAGTATCAGCGGTAATATATGTTTTATTTAGAGTATAAAATAAAAGTACATCAAAATAATAAAATAATACTAGAGGTTTTAAAATACTTCTAGTATGATTTTATCTATTTTTATTTATAAATAGAGGTTTTAATATAACATAATTTGTGTTGCTATTCAAACAATGTGCCTACAATAACCTAACAAAATGGCGGGACAAGTTTTTAAAAACAGAGGAGTGTCCTGCATATAATTGTTTACGTCATATAAACCACGAAATTCTGAGAAGTCATACCGTTTGTATGTCAATTTTCTAGTACCATGGGGTGGATGTGTCTTTCACATATAAGCCGCCTTTCCATTTCTTTTATTGCAACGCACGCCACAGTCATTATGTTAAATCATTGTAAGAAGAACTTCAAAAAAAGCTGAGGTATACCAAATATCCATTAATGGATCTCAGCATAAATATGGTCGGAATTTTACGATTGATTTTGTATTTTGGTTATCCTTGTGGATTATCACAGTATCAGCGGTAATATATGTTTTATTTAGAGTATAAAATAAAAGTACATCAAAATAATAAAATAATACTAGAGGTTATAAAATACCTCTAGTATGATTTTATCTATTTTTATTTATAAATTGAGGTTTTAATATAACATAATTTGTGTTGCTATTCAAACAATGTGCCAACAATAACCTAACAAAATGGCGGGACAAGTTTTTAAAAACAGAGGAGTGTCCTGCATATAATTGTTTACGTCATGTAAACCACGAAATTCTTAGAAGTCATACCATTTCTACGTCAATTTTCTAGTACCATGGGGTGGATGTGTCTTTCACATATAAGCCGCCTTTCCATTTCTTTTATTGCAACGCACACCACAGTCATTATGTTAAATCATTGTAAGAAGAACTTCAAAAAAGCTGAGGTATACCAAATATCCATTAATGGATCTCAGCATAGATATGGTCGGAATTTTACGAATGATTTTGTATTTTGGTTATCCTTTTGGATTATCACAATATCAGCGGTAATATATGTTTTATTTAGAGTATAAAATAAAACTACATCAAAATAATAAAATAATACTAGAGGTTTTAAAATACCTCTAGTATGATTTTATCTATTTTTATTTATAAATAGAGGTTTTAATATAACATAATTTGTGTTGCTATTCAAACAATGTGCCTACAATAACCTAACAAAATGGCGGGACAAGTTTTTAAAAACAGAGGAGTGTCCTGTATATAATTGTTTACGTCATATAAACCACGAAATTCTTAGAAGTCATACCGTTTGTACGTCAATTTTCTAGTACCATGGGGTGGATGTGTCTTTCACATATAAGCCGCCTTTCCATTTCTTTTATTGCAACGCACACCACAGTCTTTATGTTAATTCATTGTAAGAAGAACTTCAAAAAAAGTTGAGGTATACCAAATATCCATTAATGGATCTCGGCATAAATATGGTCGGAATTTTACGATTGATTTTGTATTTTGGTTATCCTTTTGGATTATCATAGTATCAGCGGTAATATATGTTTTATTTAGAGTATAAAATAAAAGTACATCAAAATAATAAAATAATACTAGAGGTTTTAATATACCTCTAGTATGATTTTATCTATTTTTATTTATAAATAGAGGTTTTAATATAATATAATTTGTGTTGATATTCAAACAATGTGCCTACAATAACCTAACAAAATGGCGGGACAAGTTTTAAAAAACAGAGGAGTGTCCTGCATATAATTGTTTACGTCATATAAACCACGAAATTCTTAGAAGTCATACCGTTTGTACGTCAATTTTCTAGTACCATGGGGTGGATGTGTCTTTCACATATAAGCCGCCTTTCCATTTCTTTTATTGCAACGCACACCACAGTCATTATGTTAATTCATTATAAGAAGAACTTCAAAAAAAGTAGAAGTATACCAAATACCCATTAATGGATCTCAGCATAGATATGGTCGGAATTTTACGATTGATTTTGTTTTTGGTTATCCTTTTGGATTATCACAGTATCAGCGGTAATATATGTTTTATTTAGAGTATAAAATAAAAGTACATCAAAATAATAAAATAATACTAGAGGTTTTAAAATACCTCTAGTATGATTTTATCTATTTTTATTTATAAATAGAGGTTTTAATATAATATAATTTGTGTTGATATTCAAACAATGTGCCTACAATAACCTAACAAAATGGCGGGACAAGTTTTTAAAAACAGAGGAGTGTCCTGCATATAATTGTTTACGTCATATAAACCACGAAATTCTTAGAAGTCATACCGTTTGTACGCCAATTTTCTAGTACCATGGGGTGGATGTGTTTTTCACATATAAGCCGCCTTTCCATTTCTTTTATTGCAACGCACACCACAGTCATTATGTTAATTCATTGTAAGAAGAACTTCAAAAAAAGTAGAGGTATACCAAATACCCATTACTGGATCTCAGCATAGATATGGTCGGCATTTTACGATTGATTTTGTTTTTGGTTATCCTTTTGGATTATCACATTATCAGCGGTAATATATGTTTTATTTAGAGTATAAAAGTACATCAAAATAAAGAAAACTATATCAAAATAATAAAATAATACTAGAGGTTTTAAAATACCTCTAGTATGATTTTATCTATTTTTATTTATAAATAGAGGTTTTAATATAACATAATTAGTGTTGCTATTCAAACAATGTGCCTACAATAACCTAACAAAATGGCGGGACAAGTTTTTAAAAACAGAGGAGTGTCCTGCATATAATTGATTACATCATATAAAACACGAAATTCTTAGAAGTCATACCGTTTGTACGTCAATTTTCTAGTACCATGGGGTGGATGTGTCTTTCACATATAAGCCGCCTTTCCATTTCTTTTATTGCAACGCACACCACAGTCATTATGTTAATTCATTGTAAGAAGAACTTCAAAAAAAGTTGAGGTATACCAAATATCCATTAATGGATCTCGGCATAGATATGGTCGGAATTTTACGATTGATTTTGTATTTTGGTTATCCTTGTGGATTATCACAGTATCAGCGGTAATATATGTTTTATTTAGAGTATAAAATAAAAGTACATCAAAATAATTAAATAATACTAGAGGTTTTAAAATACCTCTAGTATGATTTCATCTATTTTTATTTATAAATTGAGGTTTTAATATAACATAATTTGTGTTGCTATTCAAACAATGTGCCAACAATAACCTAACAAAATGGCGGGACAAGTTTTTAAAAACAGAGGAGTGTCCTGCATATAATTGTTTACGTCATGTAAACCACGAAATTCTTAGAAGTCATACCATTTCTACGTCAATTTTCTAGTACCATGGGGTGGATGTGTCTTTCACATATAAGCCGCCTTTCCATTTCTTTTATTGCAACGCACACCACAGTCATTATGTTAAATCATTGTAAGAAGAACTTCAAAAAAGCTGAGGTATACCAAATATCCATTAATGGATCTCAGCATAGATATGGTCGGAATTTTACGAATGATTTTGTATTTTGGTTATCCTTTTGGATTATCACAATATCAGCGGTAATATATGTTTTATTTAGAGTATAAAATAAAACTACATCAAAATAATAAAATAATACTAGAGGTTTTAAAATACCTCTAGTATGATTTTATCTATTTTTATTTATAAATAGAGGTTTTAATATAACATAATTTGTGTTGCTATTCAAACAATGTGCCTACAATAACCTAACAAAATGGCGGGACAAGTTTTTAAAAACAGAGGAGTGTCCTGTATATAATTGTTTACGTCATATAAACCACGAAATTCTTAGAAGTCATACCGTTTGTACGTCAATTTTCTAGTACCATGGGGAGGATGTGTCTTTCACATATAAGCCGCCTTTCCATTTCTTTTATTGCAACGCACACCACAGTCTTTATGTTAATTCATTGTAAGAAGAACTTCAAAAAAAGTTGAGGTATACCAAATATCCATTAATGGATCTCGGCATAAATATGGTCGGAATTTTACGATTGATTTTGTATTTTGGTTATCCTTTTGGATTATCATAGTATCAGCGGTAATATATGTTTTATTTAGAGTATAAAATAAAAGTACATCAAAATAATAAAATAATACTAGAGGTTTTAATATACCTCTAGTATGATTTTATCTATTTTTATTTATAAATAGAGGTTTTAATATAATATAATTTGTGTTGATATTCAAACAATGTGCCTACAATAACCTAACAAAATGGCGGGACAAGTTTTAAAAAACAGAGGAGTGTCCTGCATATAATTGTTTACGTCATATAAACCACGAAATTCTTAGAAGTCATACCGTTTGTACGTCAATTTTCTAGTACCATGGGGTGGATGTGTCTTTCACATATAAGCCGCCTTTCCATTTCTTTTATTGCAACGCACACCACAGTCATTATGTTAATTCATTATAAGAAGAACTTCAAAAAAAGTAGAAGTATACCAAATACCCATTAATGGATCTCAGCATAGATATGGTCGGAATTTTACGATTGATTTTGTTTTTGGTTATCCTTTTGGATTATCACAGTATCAGCGGTAATATATGTTTTATTTAGAGTATAAAATAAAAGTACATCAAAATAATAAAATAATACTAGAGGTTTTAAAATACCTCTAGTATGATTTTATCTATTTTTATTTATAAATAGAGGTTTTAATATAATATAATTTGTGTTGATATTCAAACAATGTGCCTACAATAACCTAACAAAATGGCGGGACAAGTTTTTAAAAACAGAGGAGTGTCCTGCATATAATTGTTTACGTCATATAAACCACGAAATTCTTAGAAGTCATACCGTTTGTACGCCAATTTTCTAGTACCATGGGGTGGATGTGTTTTTCACATATAAGCCGTCTTTCCATTTCTTTTATTGCAACGCACACCACAGTCATTATGTTAATTCATTGTAAGAAGAACTTCAAAAAAAGTAGAGGTATACCAAATACCCATTACTGGATCTCAGCATAGATATGGTCGGAATTTTACGATTGATTTTGTTTTTGGTTATCCTTTTGGATTATCACATTATCAGCGGTAATATATGTTTTATTTAGAGTATAAAAGTACATCAAAATAAAGAAAACTATATCAAAATAATAAAATAATACTAGAGGTTTTAAAATACCTCTAGTATGATTTTATCTATTTTTATTTATAAATAGAGGTTTTAATATAACATAATTAGTGTTGCTATTCAAACAATGTGCCTACAATAACCTAACAAAATGGCGGGACAAGTTTTTAAAAACAGAGGAGTGTCCTGCATATAATTGATTACATCATATAAAACACGAAATTCTTAGAAGTCATACCGTTTGTACGTCAATTTTCTAGTACCATGGGGTGGATGTGTCTTTCACATATAAGCCGCCTTTCCATTTCTTTTATTGCAACGCACACCACAGTCATTATGTTAATTCATTGTAAGAAGAACTTCAAAAAAAGTTGAGGTATACCAAATATCCATTAATGGATCTCGGCATAGATATGGTCGGAATTTTACGATTGATTTTGTATTTTGGTTATCCTTGTGGATTATCACAGTATCAGCGGTAATATATGTTTTATTTAGAGTATAAAATAAAAGTACATCAAAATAATTAAATAATACTAGAGGTTTTAAAATACCTCTAGTATGATTTCATCTATTTTTATTTATAAATAGAGGTTTTAATATAACATAATTTGTGTTGCTATTCAAACAATGTGCCTACAATAACCTAACAAAATGGCGGGACAAGTTTTTAAAAACAGAGGAGTGTCCTGCATATAATTGTTTACGTCATATAAACCACGAAATTCTTAGAAGTCATACCGTTTGTACGTCAATTTTCTAGTACCATGGGGTGGATGTGTTTTTCACATATAAGCCGCCTTTCCATTTCTTTTATTGCAACGCACACCACAGTCATTATGTTAATTCATTGTAAGAAGAACTTCAAAAAAAGTAGAGGTATACCAAATACCCATTACTGGATCTCAGCATAGATATGGTCGGAATTTTACGATTGATTTTGTTTTTGGTTATCCTTTTGGATTATCACAGTATCAGCGGTAATATATGTTTTATTTAGAGTATAAAAGTACATCAAAATAAAGAAAACTATATCAAAATAATAAAATAATACTAGAGGTTTTAAAATACCTCTAGTATGATTTTATCTATTTTTATTTATAAATAGAGGTTTTAATATAACATAATTAGTGTTGCTATTCAAACAATGTGCCTACAATAACCTAACAAAATGGCGGGACAAGTTTTTAAAAACAGAGGAGTGTCCTGCATATAATTGATTACATCATATAAAACACGAAATTCTTAGAAGTCATACCGTTTGTACGTCAATTTTCTAGTACCATGGGGTGGATGTGTCTTTCACATATAAGCCGCCTTTCCATTTCTTTTATTGCAACGCACACCACATTCATTATGTTAAATCATTGTAAGAAGAACTTCAAAAAAAGCTGAGGTATACCAAATATCCATTAATGGATCTCAGCATAGATATGGTCGGAATTTTACGATTGATTTTGTATTTTGGTTATCCTTGTGGATTATCACAGTATCAGTGGTAATATATGTTTTATTTAGAGTATAAAATAAAAGTATATCAAAATAATAAAATAATACTAGAAGTTTTAAAATACCTCTAGTATGATTTTATCTATTTTTATTTATAAATAGAGGTTTTAATATAACATAATTTGTGTTGCTATTCAAACAATGTGCCTACAATAACCTAACAAAATGGCGGGACAAGTTTTTAAAAACAGAGGAGTGTCCTGCATATAATTGTTTACGTCATATAAAACACGAAATTCTTAGAAGTCATACCGTTTGTACGTCAATTTTCTAGTACCATGGGGTGGATGTGTCTTTCACATATAAGCCGCCTTTCCATTTCTTTTATTGCAACGCACACCACATTCATTATGTTAAATCATTGTAAGAAGAACTTCAAAAAAAGCTGAGGTATACCAAATATCCATTAATGGATCTCAGCATAGATATGGTCGGAATTTTACGATTGATTTTGTATTTTGGTTATCCTTGTGGATTATCACAGTATCAGTGGTAATATATGTTTTATTTAGAGTATAAAATAAAAGTATATCAAAATAATAAAATAATACTAGAAGTTTTAAAATACCTCTAGTATGATTTTATCTATTTTTATTTATAAATAGAGGTTTTAATATAACATAATTTGTGTTGCTATTCAAACAATGTGCCTACAATAACCTAACAAAATGGCGGGACAAGTTTTTAAAAACAGAGGAGTGTCCTGCATATAATTGTTTACGTCATATAAAACACGAAATTCTTAGAAGTCATACCGTTTGTACGTCAATTTTCTAGTACCATGGGGTGGATGTGTCTTTCACATATAAGCCGCCTTTCCATTTCTTTTATTGCAACGCACACCACAGTCATTATGTTAATTCATTGTAAGAAGAACTTCAAAAAAAGTTGAGGTATACCAAATATCCATTAATGGATCTCGGCATAGATATGGTAGGAATTTTACGATTGATTTTGTATTTTGGTTATCCTTGAAGATTATCACAGTATCAGCGGTAATATATGTTTTATTTAGAGTATAAAATAAAAGTACATCAAAATAATAAAATAATACTACAGGTTTTAAAATACCTCTAGTATGATTTTATCTATTTTTATTTATAAATAGAGGTTTTAATATAACATAATTTGTGTTGCTATTCAAACAATGTGCCTACAATAACCTAACAAAATGGCGGGACAAGTTTTTAAAAACAGAGGAGTGTCCTGCATATAGTTGTTTACGTCATATAAACCACGAAATTCTTAGAAGTCATACCGTTTGTACGTCAATTTTTTAGTACCATGAGGAGGATGTGTCTTTCACATATAAGCCGCCTTTCCATTTCTTTTATTGCAACGCACACCACAGTCATTATGTTAATTCATTTTAAGAAGAACTTCAAAAAAAGTTGAGGTATACCAAAAATCCATTAATGGATCTCCGCATAGATATGGTCGGAATTTTACGATTGATTTTGTATTTTGGTTATCCTTTTGGATTATCATAGTATCAGCGGTAATATATGTTTTATTTAGAGTATAAAATAAAAGTACATCAAAATAATAAAATAATACTAGAGGTTTTAAAATACCTCTAGTATGATTTTATCTATTTTTATTTATAAATAGAGGTTTTAATATAACATAATTTGTGTTGCTATTCAAACAATGTGCCTACAATAACCTAACAAAATGGCAAGACAAGTTTTTAAAAACATAGGAGTGTCCTGCATATAATTGTTTACGTCATATAAACCACGAAATTCTTAGAAGTCATACCGTTTGTACGTCAATTTTCTAGTACCATCGGGTGGATTATCTTTCACATATAAGCCGCCTTTCCATTTCTTTTATTGCAACGCACACCACAGTCATTATGTTAATTCATTGTAAGAAGAACTTCAAAAAATGTAGAGGTATACCAAATACGTGGGCTACTATATATATTTCTGGCCTAATAATGAAAATGCGAATATTTATCAACGAAAAAGGTTTTATTGTTTTTCAAAATATTCTCCATCAAGATTTATACACTTTTGCATGCGCTCAAACCAATTTTCGAAGCACTTTTTCCACTCCGATTGAGACACCTCCAAAACATGGTTTTTGAATGCTTCAACAGCATCTTCTGGCGACGAAAATCGTTGACCACGCATTTTTTTCTTGATGTCTGGGAATAAAAAGAAGTCATTGGGTGCCAAGTCAGGGCTGTACGGAGGATGACCCATCAATTCGACGTTTTGTTCGGTCAAAAAGGCGCTGGTTTGAGCCGATGTGTGAGAGCTCGCATTGTCATGGTGCACAATGATTCGACTTCTCTTGTTCGTTTTTCGAATTTCTCCGAAGACTTCAGGCAAACAAATGGTGGTGTACCACTCAGAATTGACCGTCCTACGTTGCACAAGCGGAACAGTCGCCACATGACCAGTTTTGCCAAAGAAACAAGCGACCATTTGCTTCGAAGTGCTTCTTCCACGAACAACTTTCGTTGGATTTGACTCGTCTTGGAAGACCCACACGGTCGATTGCTGTTTTGTTTCGGGCTCATACGCATAGATCCATGATTCGTCACCTGTGACGATCTTATAAACGTCTTTTGAAGCACCGCGATCGTATTTTTTCAGCATTTCTTTACACCAATCCACACGAGCCTTTTTTTGAGCGATTGTCAAATTGTGCGGGATCCAACGAGAACAAACCTTTTTTACGGCCAGGTGTTCATGCAATATCGAATGTATGCTGGTGGGAGAAATGCCTAGGCATGCCTCTATCTCACGGTATGTCACATGACGGTCTTGCATTATCAGTTCACGTACGGCATCGATGTTTTCTGGAACAACGGCTGTTTTTGGACGACCTTCACGGAATTCGTCTTTGAGCGAGCGTCGGCCACGATTGAATTCGTTGTACCAGTTTTTCACAGTGCTATAGGATGGTGCTTCATAGCCATACAAAGATTTAAGTTCATCGATGCACTCTTGTCGTGATAATCCACGTCGAAAGTTGTGAAAAATGATCGCACGAAAATGTTCACGAGTTAATTCCATTTTTTTGCCAAATTGATTTTTTCAAGTCACTGTAAACAACACAAATGATAGTCGTACGTCAAAACGTTCTGAGTACGTTTATGCTAAAAAATGTCAAACTTTCCAATGATCGCACCTGGCAACACTTAGTGTTGCCTAGGCCAGAAATATATATAGTAGCCTACGTACCCATTAATGGATCTCAGCATAGATATGGTCGGAATTTTACGATTGATTTTGTTTTTGGTTATCCTTTTGGATTATCACAGTATCAGCGGTAATATATGTTTTATTTAGAGTATAAAATAAAAGTACATCAAAATAAATAAAAGTACATCAAAATAATAAAATAATACTAGAGGTTTTAAAATACCTCTAGTATGATTTTATCTATTTTTATTTATAAATAGAGGTTTTAATATAACATAATTTGTGTTGCTATTCAAACAATGTGCCTACAATAACCAGAGGAGTGTCCTGCATATAATTGTTTACGTCATATAAACCACGAAATTCTTAGAAGTCATACGGTTTGTACGTCAATTTTCTAGTACCATCGGGTGGATTATCTTTCACATATAAGCCGCCTTTCCATTTCTTTTATTGCAACGCACACCACAGTCATTATGTTAATTCATTGTAAGAAGAACTTCAAAAAAAGTAGACGTATACCAAATACCCATTAATGGATCTCAGCATAGATATGGTCGGAATTTTACGATTGATTTTGTTTTTGGTTATCCTTTTGGATTATCACAGTATCAGCGGTAATATATGTTTTATTTAGAGTATAAAATAAAAGTACATCAAAATAAATAAAAGTACATCAAAATAATAAAATAATACTAGAGGTTTTAATATAACATAATTTGTGTTGCTATTCAAACAATGTGCCTACAATAACCTAACAAAATGGCGGGACAAGTTTTAAAAAACAGAGGAGTGTCCTGCATATAATTGTTTACGTCATATAAACCACGAAATTCTTAGAAGTCATACCGTTTGTACGTCAATTTTCTAGTACCATGGGGTGGATGTGTCTTTCACATATAAGCCGCCTTTCCATTTCTTTTATTGCAACGCACACCACAGTCATTATGTTAAGTCATTGTAAGAAGAACTTCAAAAAAAGCTGAGGTATATCAAATATCCATTAATGGATCTCGGCATAGATATGGTCGGAATTTTTCGATTGATTTTGTATTTTGGATATCCTTTTGGATCATCACAGTATCAGCGGTAATATATGTTTTATTTAGAGTATAAAATAAAAGTACATCAAAATAATAAAATAATACTAGAGGTTTTAAAATACCTCTACTATGATTTTATCTATTTTTATTTATAAATAGAGGTTTTAATATAACATAATTTGTGTTGCTATTCAAAAAATGTGCCAACAATAACCTAACAAAATGGCGGGACAAGTTTTTAAAAACATAGGAGTGTCCTGCATATAATTGTTTACGTCATATAAACCACGAAATTCTTAGAAGTCAAACCGCTTGTACGTCAATTTTCTAGTACCATCGGGTGGATTATCTTTCACATATAAGCCGCCTTTCCATTTCTTTTATTGCAACGCACACCACAGTCATTATGTTAATTCATTGTAAGAAGAACTTCAAAAAAAGTAGACGTATACCAAATACCCATTAATGGATCTCAGCATAGATATGGTCGGAATTTTACGATTGATTTTGTTTTTGGTTATCCTTTTGGATTATCACAGTATCAGCGGTAATATATGTTTTATTTAGAGTATAAAATAAAAGTACATCAAAATAAATAAAAGTACATCAAAATAATAAAATAATACTAGAGGTTTTAAAATACCTCTAGTATGATTTTATCTATTTTTATTTATAAATAAAGGTTTTAATATAACATAATTTGTGTTGCTATTCAAACAATGTGCCTACAATAACCTAACAAAATGGCGGGACAAGTTTTAAAAAACAGAGGAGTGTCCTGCATATAATTGTTTACGTCATATAAACCACGAAATTCTTAGAAGTCATACCGTTTGTACGTCAATTTTCTAGTACCATGGGGTGGATGTGTCTTTCACATATAAGCCGCCTTTCCATTTCTTTTATTGCAACGCACACCACAGTCATTATGTTAAGTCATTGTAAGAAGAACTTCAAAAAAAGCTGAGGTATATCAAATATCCATTAATGGATCTCGGCATAGATATGGTCGGAATTTTTCGATTGATTTTGTATTTTGGATATCCTTTTGGATCATCACAGTATCGGCGGTAATATATGTTTTATTTAGAGTATAAAATAAAAGTACATCAAAATAATAAAATAATACTAGAGGTTTTAAAATACCTCTAGTATGATTTTATCTATTTTTATTTATAAATAGAGGTTTTAATATAACATAATTTGTGTTGCTATTCAAAAAATGTGCCAACAATAACCTAACAAAATGGCGGGACAAGTTTTTAAAAACAGAGGAGTGTCCTGCATATAATTGTTTACGTCATATAAACCACGAAATTCTTAGAAGTCATACGGTTTGTACGTCAATTTTCTAGTACCATCGGGTGGATTATCTTTCACATATAAGCCGCCTTTCCATTTCTTTTATTGCAACGCACACCACAGTCATTATGTTAATTCATTGTAAGAAGAACTTCAAAAAAAGTAGACGTATACCAAATACCCATTAATGGATCTCAGCATAGATATGGTCGGAATTTTACGATTGATTTTGTTTTTGGTTATCCTTTTGGATTATCACAGTATCAGCGGTAATATATGTTTTATTTAGAGTATAAAATAAAAGTACATCAAAATAAATAAAAGTACATCAAAATAATAAAATAATACTAGAGGTTTTAATATAACATAATTTGTGTTGCTATTCAAACAATGTGCCTACAATAACCTAACAAAATGGCGGGACAAGTTTTAAAAAACAGAGGAGTGTCCTGCATATAATTGTTTACGTCATATAAACCACGAAATTCTTAGAAGTCATACCGTTTGTACGTCAATTTTCTAGTACCATGGGGTGGATGTGTCTTTCACATATAAGCCGCCTTTCCATTTCTTTTATTGCAACGCACACCACAGTCATTATGTTAAGTCATTGTAAGAAGAACTTCAAAAAAAGCTGAGGTATATCAAATATCCATTAATGGATCTCGGCATAGATATGGTCGGAATTTTTCGATTGATTTTGTATTTTGGATATCCTTTTGGATCATCACAGTATCAGCGGTAATATATGTTTTATTTAGAGTATAAAATAAAAGTACATCAAAATAATAAAATAATACTAGAGGTTTTAAAATACCTCTACTATGATTTTATCTATTTTTATTTATAAATAGAGGTTTTAATATAACATAATTTGTGTTGCTATTCAAAAAATGTGCCAACAATAACCTAACAAAATGGCGGGACAAGTTTTTAAAAACATAGGAGTGTCCTGCATATAATTGTTTACGTCATATAAACCACGAAATTCTTAGAAGTCAAACCGTTTGTACGTCAATTTTCTAGTACCATCGGGTGGATTATCTTTCACATATAAGCCGCCTTTCCATTTCTTTTATTGCAACGCACACCACAGTCATTATGTTAATTCATTGTAAGAAGAACTTCAAAAAAAGTAGACGTATACCAAATACCCATTAATGGATCTCAGCATAGATATGGTCGGAATTTTACGATTGATTTTGTTTTTGGTTATCCTTTTGGATTATCACAGTATCAGCGGTAATATATGTTTTATTTAGAGTATAAAATAAAAGTACATCAAAATAAATAAAAGTACATCAAAATAATAAAATAATACTAGAGGTTTTAAAATACCTCTAGTATGATTTTATCTATTTTTATTTATAAATAGAGGTTTTAATATAACATAATTTGTGTTGCTATTCAAACAATGTGCCTACAATAACCTAACAAAATGGCGGGACAAGTTTTTAAAAACAGAGGAGTGTCCTGCATATAATTGTTTACGTCATATAAACCACGAAATTCTTGGAAGTCATACCGTTTGTACGTCAATTTTCTAGTACCATGGGGTGGATGTGTCTTTCACATATAAGCCGCCTTTCAATTTTTTTTATTGCAACGCACACCACAGTCATTATGTTAAGTCATTGTAAGAAGAACTTTAAAAACAGCTGAGGTATACCAAATACCCATTAATGGATCTCAGCATAGATATGGTCGGAATTTTACGATTGATTTTGTATTTTCGTTATCCTTTTGGATTATCACAGTATCAGCGGTAATATATGTTTTATTTAGAGTATAAAATAAAAGTATATCAAAATAATAAAATAATCCTAGAGGTTTTAAAATACCTCTAGTATGATTTTATCTATTTTTATTTATAAATAGAGGTTTTAATATAACATAATTTGTGTTGCTATTCGAACAATGTGCGTACAATAACCTAACAAAATGGCGGGACAAGTTTTTAAAAACATAGGAGTGTCCTGCATATAATTGTTTACGTCATATAAACCACGAAATTCTTAGAAGTCATACCGTTTGTACGTCAATTTTCTAGTACCATGGGGTGGATGTGTTTTTCACATATAAGCCGCCTTTCCATTTCTTTTATTGCAACGCACACCACAGTCATTATGTTAAATCATTGTAAGAAGAACTTCAAAAAAATCTGAGGTATATCAAATATCCATTAATGGATCTCAGCATAGATATGGTCGGAATTTTTCGATTGATTTTGTATTTTGGATATCCTTTTGGATCATCACAGTATCAGCGGTAATATATGTTTTATTTAGAGTATAAAATAAAAGTACATCAAAATAATAAAATAATACTAGAGGTTTTAAAATACCTCTAGTATGATTTTATCTATTTGTATTTATAAATAGAGGTTTTAATATAACATAATTTGTGTTGCTATTCAAACAATGTGCCAACAATAACCTAACAAAATAGCGGGACAAGTTTTTAAAAACAGAGGAGTGTCCTGCATATAATTGTTTACGTCATATAAACCACGAAATTCTTAGAAGTCATACGGTTTGTACGTCAATTTTCTAGTACCATCGGGTGGATTATCTTTCACATATAAGCCGCCTTTCCATTTCTTTTATTGCAACGCACACCACAGTCATTATGTTAATTCATTGTAAGAAGAACTTCAAAAAAAGTAGACGTATACCAAATACCCATTAATGGATCTCAGCATAGATATGGTCGGAATTTTACGATTGATTTTGTTTTTGGTTATCCTTTTGGATTATCACAGTATCAGCGGTAATATATGTTTTATTTAGAGTATAAAATAAAAGTACATCAAAATAAATAAAAGTACATCAAAATAATAAAATAATACTAGAGGTTTTAAAATACCTCTAGTATGATTTTATCTATTTTTATTTATAAATAGAGGTTTTAATATAACATAATTTGTGTTGCTATTCAAACAATGTGCCTACAATAACCTAACAAAATGGCGGGACAAGTTTTTAAAAACAGAGGAGTGTCCTGCATATAATTGTTTACGTCATATAAACCACGAAATTCTTGGAAGTCATACCGTTTGTACGTCAATTTTCTAGTACCATGGGGTGGATGTGTCTTTCACATATAAGCCGCCTTTCCATTTTTTTTATTGCAACGCACACCACAGTCATTATGTTAAGTCATTGTAAGAAGAACTTTAAAAAAAGCTGAGGTATACCAAATATCCATTAATGGATCTCAGCATAGATATGGTCGGAATTTTACGATTGATTTTGTATTTTGGTTATCCTTGTGGATTATCACAGTATCAGCGGTAATATATGTTTTATTTAGAGTATAAAATAAAAGTACATCAAAATAATAAAATAATACTAGAGGTTTTAAAATACCTCTAGTATGATTTTATCTATTTTTATTTATAAATAGAGGTTTTAATATAACATAATTTGTGTTGCTATTCAAACAATGTGCCTACAATAACCTAACAAAATGGCGGGACAAGTTTTTAAAAACAGAGGAGTGTCCTGCATATAATTGTTTACGTCATATAAACCACGAAATTCTTGGAAGTCATACCGTTTGTACGTCAATTTTCTAGTACCATGGGGTGGATGTGTCTTTCACATATAAGCCGCCTTTCCATTTTTTTTATTGCAACGCACACCACAGTCATTATGTTAAGTCATTGTAAGAAGAACTTTAAAAAAAGCTGAGGTATACCAAATATCCATTAATGGATCTCAGCATAGATATGGTCGGAATTTTACGATTGATTTTGTATTTTCGTTATCCTTTTGGATTATCACAGTATCAGCGGTAATATATGTTTTATTTAGAGTATAAAATAAAAGTATATCAAAATAATAAAATAATACTAGAGGTTTTAAAATACCTCTAGTATTATTTTATCTATTTTTATTTATAAATAGAGGTTTTAATATAACATAATTTGTGTTGCTATTCGAACAATGTGCGTACAATAACCTAACAAAATGGCGGGACAAGTTTTTAAAAACATAGGAGTGTCCTGCATATAATTGTTTACGTCATATAAACCACGAAATTCTTAGAAGTCATACCGTTTGTACGTCAATTTTCTAGTACCATGGGGTGGATGTGTTTTTCACATATAAGCCGCCTTTCCATTTCTTTTATTGCAACGCACACCACAGTCATTATGTTAAATCATTGTAAGAAGAACTTCAAAAAAAGCTGAGGTATACCAAATATCCATTAATGGATCTCAGCATAGATATGGTCGGAATTTTACGATTGATTTTGTATTTTGGTTATCCTTGTGGATTATCACAGTATCAGCGGTAATATATGTTTTATTTAGAGTATAAAATAAAAGTACATCAAAATAATAAAATAATACTAGAGGTTTTAAAATACCTCTAGTATGATTTTATCTATTTTTATTTATAAATAGAGGTTTTAATATAACATAATTTGTGTTGCTATTCAAAAAATGTGCCAACAATAACCTAACAAAATGGCGGGACAAGTTTTTAAAAACAGAGGAGTGTCCTGCATATAATTGTTTACGTCATATAAACCACGAAATTCTTAGAAGTCATACGGTTTGTACGTCAATTTTCTAGTACCATCGGGTGGATTATCTTTCACATATAAGCCGCCTTTCCATTTCTTTTATTGCAACGCACACCACAGTCATTATGTTAATTCATTGTAAGAAGAACTTCAAAAAAAGTAGACGTATACCAAATACCCATTAATGGATCTCAGCATAGATATGGTCGGAATTTTACGATTGATTTTGTTTTTGGTTATCCTTTTGGATTATCACAGTATCAGCGGTAATATATGTTTTATTTAGAGTATAAAATAAAAGTACATCAAAATAAATAAAAGTACATCAAAATAATAAAATAATACTAGAGGTTTTAATATAACATAATTTGTGTTGCTATTCAAACAATGTGCCTACAATAACCTAACAAAATGGCGGGACAAGTTTTAAAAAACAGAGGAGTGTCCTGCATATAATTGTTTACGTCATATAAACCACGAAATTCTTAGAAGTCATACCGTTTGTACGTCAATTTTCTAGTACCATGGGGTGGATGTGTCTTTCACATATAAGCCGCCTTTCCATTTCTTTTATTGCAACGCACACCACAGTCATTATGTTAAGTCATTGTAAGAAGAACTTCAAAAAAAGCTGAGGTATATCAAATATCCATTAATGGATCTCGGCATAGATATGGTCGGAATTTTTCGATTGATTTTGTATTTTGGATATCCTTTTGGATCATCACAGTATCAGCGGTAATATATGTTTTATTTAGAGTATAAAATAAAAGTACATCAAAATAATAAAATAATACTAGAGGTTTTAAAATACCTCTACTATGATTTTATCTATTTTTATTTATAAATAGAGGTTTTAATATAACATAATTTGTGTTGCTATTCAAACAATGTGCCTACAATAACCTAACAAAATGGCGGGACAAGTTTTAAAAAACAGAGGAGTGTCCTGCATATAATTGTTTACGTCATATAAACCACGAAATTCTTAGAAGTCATACCGTTTGTACGTCAATTTTCTAGTACCATGGGGTGGATGTGTCTTTCACATATAAGCCGCCTTTCCATTTCTTTTATTGCAACGCACACCACAGTCATTATGTTAAGTCATTGTAAGAAGAACTTCAAAAAAAGCTGAGGTATATCAAATATCCATTAATGGATCTCGGCATAGATATGGTCGGAATTTTTCGATTGATTTTGTATTTTGGATATCCTTTTGGATCATCACAGTATCAGCGGTAATATATGTTTTATTTAGAGTATAAAATAAAAGTACATCAAAATAATAAAATAATACTAGAGGTTTTAAAATACCTCTACTATGATTTTATCTATTTTTATTTATAAATAGAGGTTTTAATATAACATAATTTGTGTTGCTATTCAAAAAATGTGCCAACAATAACCTAACAAAATGGCGGGACAAGTTTTTAAAAACATAGGAGTGTCCTGCATATAATTGTTTACGTCATATAAACCACGAAATTCTTAGAAGTCAAACCGTTTGTACGTCAATTTTCTAGTACCATCGGGTGGATTATCTTTCACATATAAGCCGCCTTTCCATTTCTTTTATTGCAACGCACACCACAGTCATTATGTTAATTCATTGTAAGAAGAACTTCAAAAAAAGTAGACGTATACCAAATACCCATTAATGGATCTCAGCATAGATATGGTCGGAATTTTACGATTGATTTTGTTTTTGGTTATCCTTTTGGATTATCACAGTATCAGCGGTAATATATGTTTTATTTAGAGTATAAAATAAAAGTACATCAATATAAATAAAAGTACATCAAAATAATAAAATAATACTAGAGGTTTTAAAATACCTCTAGTATGATTTTATCTATTTTTATTTATAAATAGAGGTTTTAATATAACATAATTTGTGTTGCTATTCAAACAATGTGCCTACAATAACCTAACAAAATGGCGGGACAAGTTTTTAAAAACAGAGGAGTGTCCTGCATATAATTGCTTACGTCATATAAACCACGAAATTCTTGGAAGTCATACCGTTTGTACGTCAATTTTCTAGTACCATGGGGTGGATGTGTCTTTCACATATAAGCCGCCTTTCAATTTTTTTTATTGCAACGCACACCACAGTCATTATGTTAAGTCATTGTAAGAAGAACTTTAAAAACAGCTGAGGTATACCAAATACCCATTAATGGATCTCAGCATAGATATGGTCGGAATTTTACGATTGATTTTGTATTTTCGTTATCCTTTTGGATTATCACAGTATCAGCGGTAATATATGTTTTATTTAGAGTATAAAATAAAAGTATATCAAAATAATAAAATAATCCTAGAGGTTTTAAAATACCTCTAGTATGATTTTATCTATTTTTATTTATAAATAGAGGTTTTAATATAACATAATTTGTGTTGCTATTCGAACAATGTGCGTACAATAACCTAACAAAATGGCGGGACAAGTTTTTAAAAACATAGGAGTGTCCTGCATATAATTGTTTACGTCATATAAACCACGAAATTCTTAGAAGTCATACCGTTTGTACGTCAATTTTCTAGTACCATGGGGTGGATGTGTTTTTCACATATAAGCCGCCTTTCCATTTCTTTTATTGCAACGCACACCACAGTCATTATGTTAAATCATTGTAAGAAGAACTTCAAAAAAATCTGAGGTATATCAAATATCCATTAATGGATCTCAGCATAGATATGGTCGGAATTTTTCGATTGATTTTGTATTTTGGATATCCTTTTGGATCATCACAGTATCAGCGGTAATATATGTTTTATTTAGAGTATAAAATAAAAGTACATCAAAATAATAAAATAATACTAGAGGTTTTAAAATACCTCTAGTATGATTTTATCTATTTTTATTTATAAATAGAGGTTTTAATATAACATAATTTGTGTTGCTATTCAAACAATGTGCCAACAATAACCTAACAAAATGGCGGGACAAGTTTTTAAAAACAGAGGAGTGTCCTGCATATAATTGTTTACGTCATATAAACCACGAAATTCTTAGAAGTCATACGGTTTGTACGTCAATTTTCTAGTACCATCGGGTGGATTATCTTTCACATATAAGCCGCCTTTCCATTTCTTTTATTGCAACGCACACCACAGTCATTATGTTAATTCATTGTAAGAAGAACTTTAAAAAAAGTAGACGTATACCAAATACCCATTAATGGATCTCAGCATAGATATGGTCGGAATTTTACGATTGATTTTGTTTTTGGTTATCCTTTTGGATTATCACAGTATCATCGGTAATATATGTTTTATTTAGAGTATAAAATAAAAGTACATCAAAATAAATAAAAGTACATCAAAATAATAAAATAATACTAGAGGTTTTAAAATACCTCTAGTATGATTTTATCTATTTTTATTTATAAATAGAGTTTTTAATATAACATAATTTGTGTTGCTATTCAAACAATGTGCCTACAATAACCTAACAAAATGGCGTGACAAGTTTTTAAAAACAGAGGAGTGTCCTGCATATAATTGTTTACGTCATGTAAACCACAAAATTCTTAGAAGTCATACCGTTTGTACGTCAATTTTCTAGTACCATGGGGTGGATGTGTCTTTCACATATAAGCCGCCTTTCCATTTTTTTTATTGCAACGCACACCACAGTCATTATGTTAAGTCATTGTAAGAAGAACTTCAAAAAAAGATGAGGTGTACCAAATATCCATTAATGGATCTCAGCATATATATGGTCGGAATTTTACGATTGATTTTGTATTTTGGTTATCCTTTTGGATTATCACAGTATCAGCGGTAATATATGTTTTATTTAGAGTATAAAATAAAAGTACATCAAAATAATAAAATAATACTAGAGGTTTTAAAATACCTCTAGTATGATTTTATCTATTTTTATTTATAAATTGAGATTTTAATATAACATAATTTGTGTTGCTATTCAAACAATGTGCCTACAATAACCTAACAAAATGGCGGGACAAGTTTTTAAAAACAGAGGAGTGTCCTGCATATAATTGTTTACGTCATATAAACCACGAAATTCTTAGAAGTCATACCGTTTGTACGTCAATTTTCTAGTACCATGGGGAGGATGTGTCTTTCTCATATAAGCCGCCTTTCCATTTCTTTTATTGCAACGCACACCACAGTCATTATGTTAATTCATTGTAAGAAGAACTTCAAAAAAAGTTGAGGTATACCAAATATCCATTAATGGATCTCAGCATAGATATGGTCGGAATTTTACGATTGATTTTGTATTTTGGTTATCCTCTTGGATTATCATAGTATCAGCGGTAATATATGTTTTATTTAGAGTATAAAATAAAAGTACATCAAAATAAATAAAAGTACATCAAAATAATAAAATAATACTAGAGGTTTTAAAATACCTCTAGTATGATTTTATCTATTTTTATTTATAAATTGAGATTTTAATATAACATAATTTGTGTTGCTATTCAAACAATGTGCCAACAATAACCTAACAAAATGGCGGGACAAGTTTTTAAAAACAGAGGAGTGTCCTGCATATAATTGTTTACGTCATGTAAACCACGAAATTCTTAGAAGTCATACCGTTTGTACGTCAATTTTCTACTATCATGGGGTGGATGTGTCTTTCACATATAAGCCGCCTTTTCATTTTTTTTATTGCAACGCACAGCGCAGTCATTATGTTAAGTCATTGTAAGAAGAACTTCAAAAAAAAATGAGGTATACCAAATATCCATTAATGGATCTCAGCATAGATATGGTCGGAATTTTACGATTGATTTTGTATTTTGGTTATCCTTTTGGATCATCACAGTATCAGCGGTAATATATGTTTTATTTAGAGTATAAAATAAAAGTACATCAAAATAAATAAAAGTACATCAAAATAATAAAATAATACTAGAGTTTTTAAAATACCTCTAGTATGATTTTATCTATTTTTATTTATAAATTGAGATTTTAATATAACATAATTTGTGTTGCTATTCAAACAATGTGCCAACAATAACCTAACAAAATGGCGGGACAAGTTTTTAAAAACAGAGGAGTGTCCTGCATATAATTGTTTACGTCATGTAAACCACGAAATTCTTAGAAGTCATACCGTTTGTACGTCAATTTTCTAGTATCATGGGGTGGATGTGTCTTTCACATATAAGCCGCCTTTTCATTTTTTTTATTGCAACGCACAGCGCAGTCATTATGTTAAGTCATTGTAAGAAGAACTTCAAAAAAAAATGAGGTATACCAAATATCCATTAATGGATCTCAGCATAGATATGGTCGGAATTTTACGAATGATTTTGTATTTTGGTTATCCTTTTGGATTATCACAGTATCAGCGGTAATATATGTTTTATTTAGAGTATAAAATAAAAGTATATCAAAATAATAAAATAATACTAGAGGTTTTAAAATACCTCTAGTATGATTTTATCTATTTTTATTTATAAATAGAGGTTTTAATATAACATAATTTGTGTTGCTATTCAAACAATGTGCCTACAATAACCTAACAAAATGGCGGGACAAGTTTTTAAAAACAGAGGAGTGTCCTGCATATAATTGTTTACGTCATGTAAACCACGAAATTCTTAGAAGTCATACCGTTTGTACGTCAATTTTCTAGTACTATGGGGTGGATGTGCCTTTCACATATAAGCCGTCTTTCCATTTTTTTTATTGCAACGCACACCACAGTCATTATGTTAAGTCATTGTAAGAAGAACTTCAAAAAAAGATGAGGTATACCAAATATCCATTAATGGATCTCAGCATAGATATGGTCGGAATTTTACGAATGATTTTGTATTTTGGTTATCCTTTTGGATTATCACAGTATCAGCGGTAATATATGTTTTATTTAGAGTATAAAATAAAAGTATATCATAATAATAAAATAATACTAGAGGTTTTAAAATACCTCTAGTATGATTTTATCTATTTTTATTTATAAATAGAGGTTTTAATATAACATAATTTGTGTTGCTATTCAAACAATGTGCCTACAATAACCTAACAAAATGGCGGGACAAGTTTTTAAAAACAGAGGAGTGTCCTGCATATAATTGTTTACGTCATATAAACCACGAAATTCTTAGAAGTCATACCGTTTGTACGTCAATTTTCTAGTACCATGGGGAGGATGTTTCTTTCTCATATAAGCCGCCTTTCCATTTCTTTTATTGCAACGCACACCACAGTCATTATGTTAATTCATTGTAAGAAGAACTTCAAAAAAAGTTGAGGTATACCAAATATCCATTAATGGATCTCGGCATAGATATGGTCGGAATTTTACGATTGATTTTGTATTTTGGTTATCCTTTTGGATTATCATAGTATCAGCGGTAATATATGTTTTATTTAGAGTATAAAATAAAAGTACATCAAAATAATAAAATAATACTAGAGGTTTTAAAATACCTCTAGTATGATTTTATCTATTTTTATTTATAAATAGAGGTTTTAATATAACATAATTTGTGTTGCTATTCAAACAATGTGCCAACAATAACCTAACAAAATGGCGGGACAAGTTTTTAAAAACAGAGGAGTGTCCTGCATATAATTGTTTACGTCATGTAAACCACGAAATTCTTAGAAGTCATACCGTTTGTACGTCAATTTTCTAGTACCATGGGGAGGATGTGTCTTTCTCATATAAGCCGCCTTTCCATTTCTTTTATTGCAACGCACAGCGCAGTCATTATGTTAAGTCATTGTAAGAAGAACTTCAAAAAAAGATGAGGTATACCAAATATCCATTAATGGATCTCAGCATAGATATGGTCGGAATTTTACGATTGATTTTGTATTTTGGTTATCCTTTTGGATTATCACAGTATCAGCGGTAATATATGTTTTATTTAGAGTATAAAATAAAAGTATATCAAAATAATAAAATAATACTAGAGGTTTTAAAATACCTCTAGTATGATTTTATCTATTTTTATTTATAAATAGAGGTTTTAATATAACATAATTTGTGTTGCTATTCAAACAATGTGCCTACAAAACCTAACAAAATGGCGGGACAAGTTTTTAAAAACAGAGGAGTGTCCTGCATATAATTGTTTACGTCATATAAACCACGAAATTCTTAGAAGTCATACCGTTTGTACGTCAATTTTCTAGTACCATGGGGAGGATGTGTCTTTCTCATATAAGCCGCCTTTCCATTTCCTTTATTGCAACGCACACCACAGTCATTATGTTAATTCATTGTAAGAAGAACTTCAAAAAAAGTTGAGGTATACCAAATATCCATTAATGGATCTCGGCATAGATATGGTCGGAATTTTACGATTGATTTTGTATTTTGGTTATCCTTTTGGATTATCATAGTATCAGCGGTAATATATGTTTTATTTAGAGTATAAAATAAAAGTACATCAAAATAATAAAATAATACTAGAGGTTTTAAAATACCTCTAGTATGATTTTATCTATTTTTATTTATAAATAGAGGTTTTAATATAACATAATTTGTGTTGCTATTCAAACAATGTGCCAACAATAACCTAACAAAATGGCGGGACAAGTTTTTAAAAACAGAGGAGTGTCCTGCATATAATTGTTTACGTCATGTAAACCACGAAATTCTTAGAAGTCATACCGTTTGTACGTCAATTTTCTAGTACCATGGGGAGGATGTGTCTTTCTCATATAAGCCGCCTTTCCATTTCTTTTATTGCAACGCACAGCGCAGTCATTATGTTAAGTCATTGTAAGAAGAACTTCAAAAAAAGATGAGGTATACCAAATATCCATTAATGGATCTCAGCATAGATATGGTCGGAATTTTACGATTGATTTTGTATTTTGGTTATCCTTTTGGATTATCACAGTATCAGCGGTAATATATGTTTTATTTAGAGTATAAAATAAAAGTATATCAATATAATAAAATAATACTAGAGGTTTTAAAATACCTCTAGTATGATTTTATCTATTTTTATTTATAAATAGAGGTTTTAATATAACATAATTTGTGTTGCTATTCAAACAATGTGCCTACAAAACCTAACGAAATGGCGGGACAAGTTTTTAAAAACAGAGGAGTGTCCTGCATATAATTGTTTACGTCATATAAACCACGAAATTCTTAGAAGTCATACCGTTTGTACGTCAATTTTCTAGTACCATGGGGAGGATGTGTCTTTCTCATATAAGCCGCCTTTCCATTTCCTTTATTGCAACGCACACCACAGTCATTATGTTAATTCATTGTAAGAAGAACTTCAAAAAAAGTTGAGGTATACCAAATATCCATTAATGGATCTCGGCATAGATATGGTCGGAATTTTAAGATTGATTTTGTATTTTGGTTATCCTTTTGGATTATCATAGTATCAGCGGTAATATATGTTTTATTTAGAGTATAAAATAAAAGTACATCAAAATAATAAAATAATACTAGAGGTTTTAAAATACCTCTAGTATGATTTTATCTATTTTTATTTATAAATAGAGGTTTTAATATAACATAATTTGTGTTGCTATTCAAACAATGTGCCTACAATAACCTAACAAAATGGCGGGACAAGTTTTTAAAAACAGAGGAGTGTCCTGCATATAATTGTTTACGTCATATAAACCACGAAATTCTTAGAAGTCATACCGTTTGTACGTCAATTTTCTAGTACCATGGGGAGGATGTGTCTTTCTCATATAAGCCGCCTTTCCATTTCTTTTATTGCAACGCACAGCGCAGTCATTATGTTAAGTCATTGTAAGAAGAACTTCAAAAAAAGATGAGGTATACCAAATATCCATTAATGGATCTCAGCATAGATATGGTCGGAATTTTACGATTGATTTTGTATTTTGGTTATCCTTTTGGATTATCACAGTATCAGCGGTAATATATGTTTTATTTAGAGTATAAAATAAAAGTATATCAAAATAATAAAATAATACTAGAGGTTTTAAAATACCTCTAGTATGATTTTATCTATTTTTATTTATAAATAGAGGTTTTAATATAACATAATTTGTGTTGCTATTCAAACAATGTGCCTACAAAACCTAACGAAATGGCGGGACAAGTTTTTAAAAACAGAGGAGTGTCCTGCATATAATTGTTTACGTTATATAAACCACGAAATTCTTAGAAGTCATACCGTTTGTACGTCAATTTTCTAGTACCATGGGGAGGATGTGTCTTTCTCATATAAGCCGCCTTTCCATTTCTTTTATTGCAACGCACACCACAGTCATTATGTTAATTCATTGTAAGAAGAACTTCAAAAAAAGTTGAGGTATACCAAATATCCATTAATGGATCTCGGCATAGATATGGTCGGAATTTTACGATTGATTTTGTATTTTGGTTATCCTTTTGGATTATCATAGTATCAGCGGTAATATATGTTTTATTTAGAGTATAAAATAAAAGTACATCAAAATAATAAAATAATACTAGAGGTTTTAAAATACTTCTAGTATGATTTTATCTATTTTTATTTATAAGTAGAGGTTTTAATATAACATAATTTGTGTTGCTATTCAAACAATGTGCCTACAATAACCTAACAAAATGGCGGGACAAGTTTTTAAAAACAGAGGAGTGTCCTGCATATAATTGTTTACGTCATATAAACCACGAAATTCGTAGAAGTCATACCGTTTGTACGTCAATTTTCTAGGACCATGGGGTGGATGTGTCTTTCACATATAAGCCGCCTTTCCATTTTTTTTATTGCAACGCACACCACAGTCATTATGTTAAGTCATTGTAAAAAGAACTTCAAAAAAAGATGAGGTATACCAAATATCCATTAATGGATTTCAGCATAGATATGGTCGGAATTTTACGATTGATTTTGTATTTTGGTTATCCTTTTGGATTATCACAGTATCAGCGGTAATATATGTTTTATTTAGAGTATAAAATAAAAGTATATCAAAATAATAAAATAATACTAGAGGTTTTAAAATACCTCTAGTATGATTTTATCTATTTTTATTTATAAATAGAGGTTTTAATATAACATAATTTGTGTTGCTATTCAAACAATGTACCTACAATAACCTAACAAAATGGCGGGACAAGTTTTAAAAAACAGAGGAGTGTCCTGCATATAATTGTTTACGTCATATAAACCACGAAATTCTTAGAAGTCATACCGTTTGTACGTCAATTTTCTAGTACCATGGGGAGGATGTGTCTTTCTCATATAAGCCGCCTTTCCATTTCTTTTATTGCAACGCACACCACAGTCATTATGTTAATTCATTGTAAGAAGAACTTCAAAAAAAGTTGAGGTATACCAAATATCCATTAATGGATCTCGGCATAGATATGGTCGGAATTTTACGATTGATTTTGTATTTTGGTTATCCTTTTGGATTATCATAGTATCAGCGGTAATATATGTTTTATTTAGAGTATAAAATAAAAGTATATCAAAATAATAAAATAATACTAGAGGTTTTAAAATACCTCTAGTATAATTTTATCTATTTTTATTTATAAATAGAGGTTTTAATATAACATAATTTGTGTTGCTATTCAAACAATGTGCCTACAATAACGTAACAAAATGGCGGGACAAGTTTTTAAAAACAGAGGAGTGTCCTGCATATAATTGTTTACGTCATATAAACCACGAAATTCTGAGAAGTCATACCGTTTGTATGTCAATTTTCTAGTACCATGGGGTGGATGTGTCTTTCACATATAAGCCGCCTTTCCATTTCTTTTATTGAAACGCACACCACAGTCATTATGTTAAATCATTGTAAGAAGAACTTCAAAAAAAGCTGAGGTATACCAAATATCCATTAATGGATCTCAGCATAAATATGGTCGGAATTTTACGATTGATTTTGTATTTTGGTTATCCTTGTGGATTATCACAGTATCAGCGGTAATATATGTTTTATTTAGAGTATAAAATAAAAGTACATCAAAATAATAAAATAATACTAGAGGTTATAAAATACCTCTAGTATGATTTTATCTATTTTGATTTATAAATTGAGGTTTTAATATAACATAATTTGTGTTGCTATTCAAACAATGTGCCAACAATAACCTAACAAAATGGCGGGACAAGTTTTTAAAAACAGAGGAGTGTCCTGCATATAATTGTTTACGTCATGTAAACCACGAAATTCTTAGAAGTCATACCATTTCTACGTCAATTTTCTAGTACCATGGGGTGGATGTGTCTTTCACATATAAGCCGCCTTTCCATTTCTTTTATTGCAACGCACACCACAGTCATTATGTTAAATCATTGTAAGAAGAACTTCAAAAAAGCTGAGGTATACCAAATATCCATTAATGGATCTCAGCATAGATATGGTCGGAATTTTACGAATGATTTTGTATTTTGGTTATCCTTTTGGATTATCACAATATCAGCGGTAATATATGTTTTATTTAGAGTATAAAATAAAAGTACATCAAAGTAATAAAATAATACTAGAGGTTTTAAAATACCTCTAGTATGATTTTATCTATTTTTATTTATAAATAGAGGTTTTAATATAACATAATTTGTGTTGCTATTCAAACAATGTGCCTACAATAACCTAACAAAATGGCGGGACAAGTTTTTAAAAACAGAGGAGTGTCCTGCATATAATTGTTTACGTCATATAAACCACGAAATTCTTAGAAGTCATACCGTTTGTACGTCAATTTTCTAGTACCATGGGGAGGATGTGTCTTTCACATATAAGCCACCTTTCCATTTCTTTTATTGCAACGCACACCACAGTCTTTATGTTAATTCATTGTAAGAAGAACTTCAAAAAAAGTTGAGGTATACCAAATATCCATTAATGGATCTCGGCATAAATATGGTCGGAATTTTACGATTGATTTTGTATTTTGGTTATCCTTTTGGATTATCATAGTATCAGCGGTAATATATGTTTTATTTAGAGTATAAAATAAAAGTACATCAAAATAATAAAATAATACTAGAGGTTTTAATATACCTCTAGTATGATTTTATCTATTTTTATTTATAAATAGAGGTTTTAATATAATATAATTTGTGTTGATATTCAAACAATGTGCCTACAATAACCTAACAAAATGGCGGGACAAGTTTTTAAAAACAGAGGAGTGTCCTGCATATAATTGTTTACGTCATATAAACCACGAAATTCTTAGAAGTCATACCGTTTGTACGTCAATTTTCTAGTACCATGGGGAGGATGTTTCTTTCTCATATAAGCCGCCTTTCCATTTCTTTTATTGCAACGCACACCACAGTCATTATGTTAATTCATTGTAAGAAGAACTTCAAAAAAAGTTGAGGTATACCAAATACCCATTAATGGATCTCAGCATAGATATGGTCGGAATCTTACGATTGATTTTGTATTTTGGTTATCCTTTTGGATTATCACAGTATCAGCGGTAATATATGTTTTATTTAGAGTATAAAATAAAAGTACATCATAATAATAAAATAATACTAGAGGTTTTAAAATACCTCTAGTATGATTTTATCTATTTTTATTTATAAATAGAGGTTTTAATATAACATAATTTGTGTTGCTATTCAAACAATGTGCCTACAATAACCTAACAAAATGGCGGGACAAGTTTTTAAAAACAGAGGAGTGTCCTGCATATAATTGTTTACGTCATATAAACCACGAAATTCTTAGAAGTCATACCGTTTGTACGTCAATTTTCTAGTACCATGGGGAGGATGTTTCTTTCTCATATAAGCCGCCTTTCCATTTCTTTTATTGCAACGCACACCACAGTCATTATGTTAATTCATTGTAAGAAGAACTTCAAAAAAAGTTGAGGTATACCAAATATCCATTAATGGATCTCGGCATAGATATGGTCGGAATTTTAAGATTGATTTTGTATTTTGGTTATCCTTTTGGATTATCATAGTATCAGCGGTAATATATGTTTTATTTAGAGTATAAAATAAAAGTACATCAAAATAATAAAATAATACTAGAGGTTTTAAAATACCTCTAGTATGATTTTATCTATTTTTATTTATAAATAGAGGTTTTAATATAACATAATTTGTGTTGCTATTCAAACAATGTGCCAACAATAACCTAACAAAATGGCGGGACAAGTTTTTAAAAACAGAGGAGTGTCCTGCATATAATTGTTTACGTCATGTAAACCACGAAATTCTTAGAAGTCATACCGTTTGTACGTCAATTTTCTAGTATCATGGGGTGGATTTGTCTTTCACATATAAGCCGCCTTTTCATTTTTTTTTATTGCAACGCACAGCGCAGTCATTATGTTAAGTCATTGTAAGAAGAACTTAAAAAAAAAATGAGGTATACCAAATATCCATTAATGGATCTCAGCATAGATATGGTCGGAATTTTACGATTGATTTTGTATTTTGGTTATCCTTTTGGATTATCACAGTATCAGCGGTAATATATGTTTTATTTAGAGTATAAAATAAAAGTATATCAAAATAATAAAATAATACTAGAGGTTTTAAAATACCTCTAGTATGATTTTATCTATTTTTATTTATAAATAGAGGTTTTAATATAACATAATTTGTGTTGCTATTCAAACAATGTGCCTACAATAACCTAACAAAATGGCGGGACAAGTTTTTAAAAACAGAGGAGTGTCCTGCATATAATTGTTTACGTCATATAAACCACGAAATTCTTAGAAGTCATACCGTTTGTACGTCAATTTTCTAGTACCATGGGGAGGATGTGTCTTTCTCATATAAGCCGCCTTTAAATTTCTTTTATTGCAACGCACAGCGCAGTCATTATGTTAAGTCATTGTAAGAAGAACTTCAAAAAAAGATGAGGTATACCAAATATCCATTAATGGATCTCAGCATAGATATGGTCGGAATTTTACGATTGATTTTGTATTTTGGTTATCCTTTTGGATTATCACAGTATCAGCGGTAATATATGTTTTATTTAGAGTATAAAATAAAAGTATATCAAAATAATAAAATAATACTAGAGGTTTTAAAATACCTCTAGTATGATTTTATCTATTTTTATTTATAAATAGAGGTTTTAATATAACTTAATTTGTGTTGCTATTCAAACAATGTGCCAACAATAACCTAACAAAATGGCGGGACAAGTTTTTAAAAACAGAGGAGTGTCCTGCATATAATTGTTTACGTCATATAAACCACGAAATTCTTAGAAGTCATACCGTTTGTACGTCAATTTTCTAGTATCATGGGGTGGATGTGTCTTTCACATATAAGCCGCCTTTTCATTTTTTTTATTGCAACGCACAGCGCAGTCATTATGTTAAGTCATTGTAAGAAGAACTTCAAAAAAAAATGAGGTATACCAAATATCCATTAATGGATCTCGGCATAGATATGGTCGGAATTTTACGATTGATTTTGTATTTTGGTTACCCTTGTGGATTATCACAGTATCAGCGGTAATATACGTTTTAATTAGAGTATAAAATAAAAGTACATCAAAATAATAAAATAATACTAGAGGTTTTAAAATACCTCTACTATGATTTTATCTATTTTTATTTATAAATAGAGGTTTCAATATAACATAATTTGTGTTGCTATTCAAACAATGTGCCTACAATAACCTAACAAAATGGCGGGACAAGTTTTTAAAAACAGAGGAGTGTCCTGCATATAATTGTTTACGTCATATAAACCACGAAATTCTTAGAAGTCATACCGTTTGTACGTCAATTTTCTAGTACCATGGGGAGGATGTGTCTTTCTCATATAAGCCGCCTTTCCATTTCTTTTATTGCAACGCACACCACAGTCATTATGTTAATTCATTGTAAGAAGAACTTCAAAAAAAGTTGAGGTATACCAAATACCCATTAATGGATCTCAGCATAGATATGGTCGGAATCTTACGATTGATTTTGTATTTTGGTTATCCTTTTGGATTATCACAGTATCAGCGGTAATATATGTTTTATTTAGAGTATAAAATAAAAGTACATCATAATAATAAAATAATACTAGAGGTTTTAAAATACCTCTAGTATGATTTTATCTATTTTTATTTATAAATAGAGGTTTTAATATAACATAATTTGTGTTGCTATTCAAACAATGTGCCTACAATAACCTAACAAAATGGCGGGACAAGTTTTTAAAAACAGAGGAGTGTCCTGCATATAATTGTTTACGTCATATAAACCACGAAATTCTTAGAAGTCATACCATTTGTACGTCAATTTTCTAGTACCATGGGGAGGATGTTTCTTTCTCATATAAGCCGCCTTTCCATTTCTTTTATTGCAACGCACACCACAGTCATTATGTTAATTCATTGTAAGAAGAACTTCAAAAAAAGTTGAGGTATACCAAATATCCATTAATGGATCTCGGCATAGATATGGTCGGAATTTTAAGATTGATTTTGTATTTTGGTTATCCTTTTGGATTATCATAGTATCAGCGGTAATATATGTTTTATTTAGAGTATAAAATAAAAGTACATCAAAATAATAAAATAATACTAGAGGTTTTAAAATACCTCTAGTATGATTTTATCTATTTTTATTTATAAATAGAGGTTTTAATATAACATAATTTGTGTTGCTATTCAAACAATGTGCCAACAATAACCTAACAAAATGGCGGGACAAGTTTTTAAAAACAGAGGAGTGTCCTGCATATAATTGTTTACGTCATGTAAACCACGAAATTCTTAGAAGTCATACCGTTTGTACGTCAATTTTCTAGTATCATGGGGTGGATTTGTCTTTCACATATAAGCCGCCTTTTCATTTTTTTTTATTGCAACGCACAGCGCAGTCATTATGTTAAGTCATTGTAAGAAGAACTTAAAAAAAAAATGAGGTATACCAAATATCCATTAATGGATCTCAGCATAGATATGGTCGGAATTTTACGATTGATTTTGTATTTTGGTTATCCTTTTGGATTATCACAGTATCAGCGGTAATATATGTTTTATTTAGAGTATAAAATAAAAGTATATCAAAATAATAAAATAATACTAGAGGTTTTAAAATACCTCTAGTATGATTTTATCTATTTTTATTTATAAATAGAGGTTTTAATATAACATAATTTGTGTTGCTATTCAAACAATGTGCCTACAATAACCTAACAAAATGGCGGGACAAGTTTTTAAAAACAGAGGAGTGTCCTGCATATAATTGTTTACGTCATATAAACCACGAAATTCTTAGAAGTCATACCGTTTGTACGTCAATTTTCTAGTACCATGGGGAGGATGTGTCTTTCTCATATAAGCCGCCTTTAAATTTCTTTTATTGCAACGCACAGCGCAGTCATTATGTTAAGTCATTGTAAGAAGAACTTCAAAAAAAATGAGGTATACCAAATATCCATTAATGGATCTCAGCATAGATATGGTCGGAATTTTACGATTGATTTTGTATTTTGGTTATCCTTTTGGATTATCACAGTATCAGCGGTAATATATGTTTTATTTAGAGTATAAAATAAAAGTATATCAAAATAATAAAATAATACTAGAGGTTTTAAAATACCTCTAGTATGATTTTATCTATTTTTATTTATAAATAGAGGTTTTAATATAACTTAATTTGTGTTGCTATTCAAACAATGTGCCTACAATAACCTAACGAAATGGCGGGACAAGTTTTTAAAAACAGAGGAGTGTCCTGCATATAATTGTTTACGTCATATAAACCACGAAATTCTTAGAAGTCATACCGTTTGTACGTCAATTTTCTAGTACCATGGGGAGGATGTGTCTTTCTCATATAAGCCGCCTTTCCATTTCCTTTATTGCAACGCACACCACAGTCATTATGTTAATTCATTGTAAGAAGAACTTCAAAAAAAGTTGAGGTATACCAAATATCCATTAATGGATCTCGGCATAGATATGGTCGGAATTTTACGATTGATTTTGTATTTTGGTTATCCTTTTGGATTATCATAGTATCAGCGGTAATATATGTTTTATTTAGAGTATAAAATAAAAGTACATCAAAATAATAAAATAATACTAGAGGTTTTAAAATACTTCTAGTATGATTTTATCTATTTTTATTTATAAATAGAGGTTTTAATATAACATAATTTGTGTTGCTATTCAAACAATGTGCCTACAATAACCTAACAAAATGGCGGGACAAGTTTTTAAAAACAGAGGAGTGTCCTGCATATAATTGTTTACGTCATATAAACCACGAAATTCGTAGAAGTCATACCGTTTGTACGTCAATTTTCTAGGACCATGGGGTGGATGTGTCTTTCACATATAAGCCGCCTTTCCATTTTTTTTATTGCAACGCACACCACAGTCATTATGTTAAGTCATTGTAAGAAGAACTTCAAAAAAAGATGAGGTATACCAAATATCCATTAATGGATTTCAGCATAGATATGGTCGGAATTTTACGATTGATTTTGTATTTTGGTTATCCTTTTGGATTATCACAGTATCAGCGGTAATATATGTTTTATTTAGAGTATAAAATAAAAGTATATCAAAATAATAAAATAATACTAGAGGTTTTAAAATACCTCTAGTATGATTTTATCTATTTTTATTTATAAATAGAGGTTTTAATATAACATAATTTGTGTTGCTATTCAAACAATGTACCTACAATAACCTAACAAAATGGCGGGACAAGTTTTTAAAAACAGAGGAGTGTCCTGCATATAATTGTTTACGTCATATAAACCACGAAATTCTTAGAAGTCATACCGTTTGTACGTCAATTTTCTAGTACCATGGGGAGGATGTGTCTTTCTCATATAAGCCGCCTTTCCATTTCTTTTATTGCAACGCACACCACAGTCATTATGTTAATTCATTGTAAGAAGAACTTCAAAAAAAGTTGAGGTATACCAAATATCCATTAATGGATCTCGGCATAGATATGGTCGGAATTTTACGATTGATTTTGTATTTTGGTTATCCTTTTGGATTATCATAGTATCAGCGGTAGTATATGTTTTATTTAGAGTATAAAATAAAAGTATATCAAAATAATAAAATAATACTAGAGGTTTTAAAATACCTCTAGTATGATTTTATCTATTTTTATTTATAAATAGAGGTTTTAATATAACATAATTTGTGTTGCTATTCAAACAATGTGCCTACAATAACCTAACAAAATGGCGGGACAAGTTTTTAAAAACAGAGGAGTGTCCTGCATATAATTGTTTACGTCATATAAACCACGAAATTCTTAGAAGTCATACCGTTTGTACGTCAATTTTCTAGTACCATGGGGAGGATGTGTCTTTCACATATAAGCCGCCTTTCCATTTCTTTTATTGCAACGCACACCACAGTCTTTATGTTAATTCATTGTAAGAAGAACTTCAAAAAAAGTTGAGGTATACCAAATATCCATTAATGGATCTCGGCATAAATATGGTCGGAATTTTACGATTGATTTTGTATTTTGGTTATCCTTTTGGATTATCATAGTATCAGCGGTAATATATGTTTTATTTAGAGTATAAAATAAAAGTACATCAAAATAATAAAATAATACTAGAGGTTTTAATATACCTCTAGTATGATTTTATCTATTTTTATTTATAAATAGAGGTTTTAATATAATATAATTTGTGTTGATATTCAAACAATGTGCCTACAATAACCTAACAAAATGGCGGGACAAGTTTTAAAAAACAGAGGAGTGTCCTGCATATAATTGTTTACGTCATATAAACCACGAAATTCTTAGAAGTCATACCGTTTGTACGTCAATTTTCTAGTACCATGGGGTGGATGTGTCATTCACATATAAGCCGCCTTTCCATTTCTTTTATTGCAACGCACACCACAGTCATTATGTTAATTCATTATAAGAAGAACTTCAAAAAAAGTAGAAGTATACCAAATACCCATTAGTCGATCTCAGCATAGATATGGTAGGAATTTTACGATTGATTTTGTTTTTGGTTATCCTTTTGGATTATCACAGTATCAGCGGTAATATATGTTTTATTTAGAGTATAAAATAAAAGTACATCAAAATAATAAAATAATACTAGAGGTTTTAAAATACCTCTAGTATGATTTTATCTATTTTTATTTATAAATAGAGGTTTGAATATAACATAATTTGTGTTGCTATTCAAACAATGTGCCAACAATAACCTAACAAAATGGCGGGACAAGTTTTTAAAAACAGAGGAGTGTCCTGCATATAATTGTTTACGTCATATAAACCACGAAATTCTTAGAAGTCATACCGTTTGTACGTCAATTTTCTAGTACCATGGGGTGGATGTGTCTTTCACATATAAGCCGCCTTTCCATTTCTTTTATTGCAACGCACACCACAGTCATTATGTTAAGTAATTGTAAGAAGAACTTCAAAAGAGCTGCGGTATACCAAATATCCATTAATGGATCTCAGCATAGATATGGTCGGAATTTTACGAATGATTTTGTATTTTGGTTATCCTTGTGGATTATCACAGTATCAGCGGTAATATATGTTTTATTAGAGTATAAAATGAAAGTACATCAAAATAATAAAATAATACTAGAGGTTATAAAATACCTCTAGTATGATTTTATCTATTTTTATTTATAAATTGAGGTTTTAATATAACATAATTTGTGTTGCTATTCAAACAATGTGCCAACAATAACCTAACAAAATGGCGGGACAAGTTTTTAAAAACAGAGGAGTGTCCTGCATATAATTGTTTACGTCATATAAACCACGAAATTCTTAGAAGTCATACCGTTTGTACGTCAATTTTCTAGTACCATGGGGAGGATGTGTCTTTCACATATAAGCCGCCTTTCCATTTCTTTTATTGCAACGCACACCACAGTCTTTATGTTAATTCATTGTAAGAAGAACTTCAAAAAAAGTTGAGGTATACCAAATATCCATTAATGGATCTCGGCATAAATATGGTCGGAATTTTACGATTGATTTTGTATTTTGGTTATCCTTTTGGATTATCATAGTATCAGCGGTAATATATGTTTTATTTAGAGTATAAAATAAAAGTACATCAAAATAATAAAATAATACTAGAGGTTTTAATATACCTCTAGTATGATTTTATCTATTTTTATTTATAAATAGAGGTTTTAATATAATATAATTTGTGTTGATATTCAAACAATGTGCCTACAATAACCTAACAAAATGGCGGGACAAGTTTTAAAAAACAGAGGAGTGTCCTGCATATAATTGTTTACGTCATATAAACCACGAAATTCTTAGAAGTCATACCGTTTGTACGTCAATTTTCTAGTACCATGGGGTGGATGTGTCTTTCACATATAAGCCGCCTTTCCATTTCTTTTATTGCAACGCACACCACAGTCATTATGTTAATTCATTATAAGAAGAACTTCAAAAAAAGTAGAAGTATACCAAATACCCATTAATCGATCTCAGCATAGATATGGTAGGAATTTTACGATTGATTTTGTTTTTGGTTATCCTTTTGGATTATCACAGTATCAGCGGTAATATATGTTTTATTTAGAGTATAAAATAAAAGTACATCAAAATAATAAAATAATACTAGAGGTTTTAAAATACCTCTAGTATGATTTTATCTATTTTTATTTATAAATAGAGGTTTGAATATAACATAATTTGTGTTGCTATTCAAACAATGTGCCAACAATAACCTAACAAAATGGCGGGACAAGTTTTTAAAAACAGAGGAGTGTCCTGCATATAATTGTTTACGTCATATAAACCACGAAATTCTTAGAAGTCATACCGTTTGTACGTCAATTTTCTAGTACCATGGGGTGGATGTGTCTTTCACATATAAGCCGCCTTTCCATTTCTTTTATTGCAACGCACACCACAGTCATTATGTTAAGTAATTGTAAGAAGAACTTCAAAAGAGCTGCGGTATACCAAATATCCATTAATGGATCTCAGCATAGATATGGTCGGAATTTTACGAATGATTTTGTATTTTGGTTATCCTTGTGGATTATCACAGTATCAGCGGTAATATATGTTTTATTAGAGTATAAAATAAAAGTACATCAAAATAATAAAATAATACTAGAGGTTTTAAAATACCTCTAGTATGATTTTATCTATTTTTATTTATAAATAGAGGTTTTAATATAACATAATTAGTGTTGTTATTCAAACAATGTGCCTACAATAACCCAACAAAATGGCGGGACAAGTTTTTAAAAACTGAGGAGTGTCCTGCATATAATTGTTTACGTCATATAAACCACGAAATTCTTAGAAGTCATACCGTTTGTACGTCAATTTTCTAGTACCATGGGGTGGATGTGTCCTTCACATATTAGCCGCCTTTCCATTTTTTTTATTGCAACGCACACCACAGTCATTATGTTAAGTCATTGTAAGAAGAACTTCAAAAAAAGCTAAGGTATACCAAATATCCATTAATGGATCTCAGCATAGATATGGTCGGAATTTTACGATTGATTTTGTATTTTGGTTGTCCTTGTGGATTATCACAGTATCAGCGGTAATATATGTTTTATTTAGAGTATAAAATAAAAGTACATCAATATAATAAAATAATACTAGAGGTTTTAAAATACTTCTAGTATGATTTTATCTATTTTTATTTATAAATAGAGGTTTTAATATAACATAATTTGTTTTGCTATTCAAACAATGTGCCTACAATAACCTAACAAAATGGCGGGACAAGTTTTTAAAAACAGAGGAGTGTCCTGCATATAATTGTTTACGTCATATAAACCACGAAATTCTTAGAAGTCATACCGTTTGTACGCCAATTTTCTAGTACCATGGGGTGGATGTGTTTTTCACATATAAGCCGCATTTCCATTTCTTTTATTGCAACGCACACCACAGTCATTATGTTAATTCATTGTAAGAAGAACTTCAAAAAAAGTAGAGGTATACCAAATACCCATTACTGGATCTCAGCATAGATATGGTCGGAATTTTACGATTGATTTTGTTTTTGGTTATCCTTTTGGATTATCACAGTATCAGCGGTAATATATGTTTTATTTAGAGTATAAAAGTACATCAAAATAAAGAAAACTATATCAAAATAATAAAATAATACTAGAGGTTTAAAAATACCTCTAGTATGATTTTATCTATTTTTATTTATAAATAGAGGTTTTAATATAACATAATTAGTGTTGCTATTCAAACAATGTGCCTACAATAACCTAACAAAATGGCGGGACAAGTTTTTAAAAACAGAGGAGTGTCCTGCATATAATTGATTACATCATATAAAACACGAAATTCTTAGAAGTCATACCGTTTGTACGTCAATTTTCTAGTACCATGGGGTGGATGTGTCTTTCACATATAAGCCGCCTTTCCATTTTTTTTATTGCAACGCACACCACAGTCATTATGTTAAGTCATTGTAAGAAGAACTTCAAAAAAAGCTGAGGTACACCAAATATCCATTAATGGATCTCAGCATAGATATGGTCGGTATTTTACGATTGATTTTGTATTTTGGTTATCCTTGTGGATTATCACAGTATCAGCGGTAATATATGTTTTATTTAGAGTATAAAATAAAAGTACATCAAAATAATAAAATAATACTAGAGGTTTTAAAATACCTCTAGTATGATTTTATGTATTTTTATTTATAAATAGAGGTTTTAATATAACATAATTTGTGTTGCTATTCAAACAATGTGCCTACAATAACCTAACAAAATGGCGGGACAAGTTTTTAAAAACAGAGGAGTGTCCTGCATATAATTGTTTACGTCATATAAACCACGAAATTCTTAGAAGTCATACCGTTTGTACGCCAATTTTCTAGTACCATGGGGTGGATGTGTCTTTCACATATAAGCCGCCTTTCCATTTTTTTTATTGCAACGCACACCACAGTCATTATGTTAAGTCATTGTAAGAAGAACTTCAAAAAAAGCTGAGGTACACCAAATATCCATTAATGGATCTCAGCATAGATATGGTCGGAATTTTACGATTGATTTTGTATTTTGGTTATCCTTGTGGATTATCACAGTATCAGCGGTAATATATGTTTTATTTAGAGTATAAAATAAAAGTACATCAAAATAATAAAATAATACTAGAGGTTTTAAAATACCTCTAGTATGATTTTATCTATTTTTATTTATAAATAGAGGTTTTAATATAACATAATTTGTGTTGCTATTCAAACAATGTGCCTACAATAACCTAACAAAATGGCGGGACAAGTTTTTAAAAACAGAGGAGTGTCCTGCATATAATTGTTTACGTCATATAAACCACGAAATTCTCAGAAGTCATACCGTTTGTACATTAATTTTCTAGTACCATGGGGTGGATGTGTCTTTCACATATAAGCCGCCTTTCCATTTCTTTTATTGCAACGATCACCACAGTCATTATGGTAAGTCATTGTAAGAAGAACTTCAAAAAAAGCTGAGGTACACCAAATATCCATTAATGGATCTCAGCATAGATATAGTCGGAATTTTACGATTGATTTTGTATTTTGGTTATCCTTGTGGATTATCACAGTATCAGCGGTAATATATGTTTTATTTAGAGTATAAAATAAAAGTACATCAAAATAATAAAATAATACTAGAGGTTTTAAAATACCTCTAGTATGATTTTATGTATTTTTATTTATAAATAGAGGTTTTAATATAACATAATTTGTGTTGCTATTCAAACAATGTGCCTACAATAACCCAACAAAATGGCGGGACAAGTTTTTAAAAACTGAGGAGTGTCCTGCATATAATTGTTTACGTCATATAAACCACGAAATTCTTAGAAGTCATACCGTTTGTACGTCAATTTTCTAGTACCATGGGGTGGATGTGTCTTTCACATATTAGCCGCCTTTCCATTTCTTTTATTGCAACGATCACCACAGTCATTATGGTAAGTCATTGTAAGAAGAACTTCAAAAAAGCTGAGGTATACCAAATATCCATTAATGGATCTCAGCATAGATATGGTCGGAATTTTACGATTGATTTTGTATTTTGGTTATCCTTTTGGATTATCACAGTATCAGCGTCTGAATTTTATGATTGCTTTTGTATTTTGGTTATCCTTTTGTATTATCACAGTATCAGCGGCGTTATATGTTTTATTCAAAATAATAAAATCATACAAATAGAGCATTCAAACATTGCACAAAGCAATCATTTTTCATTTTTCTTACATTGTATATGACCCTAGATTTTACTGATACTCACTGTATTATTATGCTTGGGTAAATACTTTTATTGCAATATGTGCAAAAATGAATTCAATATTTTGACCGCTTCTTCCCATCTATTGTACAATAGTTCCATAATCTATATTTAAACTTAGCGGGCATAAAGGGAACAAACTGCATATTTATGTGATTTTTTTTGGTATAAATCACATATATATGCAGTGTATTTATGTGATTTATACAAAAAAAAAAGTGCACTTATAACTGAAACATGCACACACATGTGGCAACGTGCACTTATAGCTGAACGTGCATACAGAACATCGGTCGTACGAGAACATCAGTCGTACGAGAACACCCGTCAGCAACACACGTAGAATAATAAAATTAATATAAAAACAGATCGCATTTAACTTATCTATGTTAAGATTAAATTCAATAAAAATGAATATGTAAATATAAATAAATAAAATGTGTTATAATTAACCACGAGTTATTATAAAAACCCATAGCTCTAAGATTTTGACGGTCAATATTTTATTTTTTACAATCTTTTGATATTTAATGGTATTGCGTTTTCGTTTGTTATTTATTTTGTGAATTTTGTGTACTTTCGGAGAGTTTTAAAACGCCATTTTCCACGAAATGGTCGCATCCAAACTATAGATTACGGAACAACTGGACAAGCCTTTATACAAAAATTCCGTCCAATTATTTTTAATAAAAACATTTGTAAGACCGCAAAAATTGCAAAACAACAAGAACGTTGTAAATCAGGGGTAGACAATTTAAAATTTCACTATCAAATTGGCGCGGTACTTCCAAAACAATTTTCATAAATGCTATTATTATGCATAGCAAATATATCTATTAAGATATATATATATTATACAATATATAAGATTTGTTGTTTGATTGTATTCGTTTTTTTCCCGCTTGCCGGTTGTTCGGCTATGAATGAAGAGGTTCAGGATCTTAGTCCACGCCAGCGGAGTGTACTGGTCCCGAACAGAATGTATGAAATTTTGCAACGTCGATGAGATGAAAGTGTGAATGGCAGATTTGCTCTGATGCAAAGCACATGTTCTTGAATATGCAAAGCACATGGATTTGAATTTGGTCTGTACCTTGGGTACTCACTCACGGGACACGGCAGTATGAATGGGTTCCTATACAGGCGTGGTCTAGCTGCGGAGGCTAGATGCTCTTGTGGGGTGGCGGGAGGGGGGAGGTGAGCTTCTTGTCCAGAATCTTGGAAGTATCAGGCAAAAGTGAGATTGTTCTATATTTGTTAGCCGTACGCCGAGCAAGATGTTGTTTTCGTATAGGATCCGCAACAGCAACTTTCTAACTATTTGGAAACATTTATATTTCGAGTATATAATTAAAGAGATTAAATATTCCATTGTGGAATGTCGAATGAGCCTCTTTTATCATTTTGAAAGATACCTTGATCTTGCCAGGTGTAGTGCCCTTGAAAGAGTTAAAAAAAACTGAACTCGGCACGGGAAACTGGCTGGTTCAATGTACATGTTGATGAAAACGGAGTTGGCGAGAAGTTTGCTTTCGCTGGAATGGGCAGGTGATCGCTTAGTTTTAAAAAAAACGCTGGTTTTCCAAGCTTAATTAAGTGTGCCATATTGAGAAGGGCATATCTATTTTCCGCACGAAAATCGTCGATGATGTTGACAATTTCCGTAATTGTTCCGCTGCATCGCTAGTAGAATTTGGTGTTGGCTGCTGCTTCGGAAATGAAGTATTTTGTGGAGGAGGATTATTGATTTTTTTAGTAGAGGAGTTTGGGGAGGGCGTATTTGATTTCGGGTTTGGGAATTATGTTAGGGTTTGGTGCTAACTTCTATTGTTTTTGGGAATTAATGGTATTGTAGCGGAAATAGAAGTATCTGTGCTGCATTATACTGTGGGTAAAATGGTTTTATTTGGTGACTAGCGCAAAGTTTGGGCAAAAGACATTTGTGGATGTTCTTGAGTGTTATGTGATGCACTGCTAGTTGTACATCTCCGTGGCTTTTGCCATTGAACATATAATGTCCATCATTACTCTGAAGATATTTTTCCTCCTTATATATGATGGACAATTGCGGTCACCTGAATAGTGGGAATCCATTTTGCAATTAGGGCAACCAAAACTGGTTAGTACACTCTACACTCATAGCTGATAACCGATTCTGTTGATGAACTTCCTGAAGTCTATTCCGCAAATCCTTAATGTAAACTGCTGAGCTATCATAACCAAAAAAATGTATGCCGAAACATACAGGGGAAAATCAAAATACTCAAAGGTGTTAATTTCTCTATAGGAGAGGAAGAAGGAGAAAAACAAAATAAAGGACAAAGCAAAAAAAAATTACCAAAAAAATAACTAAAGAAAATATTCACGCAAAGGTGAAGGAATAGAAATGATGAGGAAGGTATAAAAATTGGAAGGTTAACAAATCCTAAAAAGATTAATAAAAAAATGCAAAATATAATAAAAAATAAGAAAAAAAATTGAACTGCCAAAGGAAGGAAAAAAATGAAAAAGAGTGAATCCGACGTAGATGGGAGAGACTTAAATGTTACTTCTCTTCCGGGTCTTTCCCCAAGTTCTCCTATGGCACTTCTTGGCCAAATAATTTTGCAATTCCGCTAAAAAGAATCTAAAAGATATATTAATGCCGTAAATTTTAAATAAATTCTCAGAAGCAAAGAGAAATTTAACCAAATATATATATATATACATCAAAAATTTATAAATGTAAGCATGCAGCCACATTGTCTTCTGTGAGGCAAGTCTAGAAATAATTATTGATTTCTTAAAATATATGATTTATTGTCAATAATAAATCGAGTTTTAAATAAGTCAAGGTCTCAATTCCTCCTGTTTCTAGGAAGGGACCCTCGGAAGACAGCAATTATCGGTGAAAGATCGGCAAACTGTTCTTGATAAATTCCAGGCTCACAATGGATTGCGATATCGATAAATAATAATTATATGAATAGTATGTAAAATTTATAAGATTAATAATGATTGGAGAATGCTGTTTTGTTCTTCATCCCTTGTGAACAGATTCAAGTCGATGGATCGTGAAGCCGAATTGCTGTAGCGATATCGCTTCGGTTAAAATTTTAGTTCGCTTTAAAGACAGTGTATACTACATTGCAGTTATTTTTGTTACACGCATTTGTAGACCGATCTTTAGATAGACTTCAACTAGTCCATTTAATTTTATTGCATTTATATTTATAGGATAATTGGTCCGCGATGCATGCTGAGCTGTTTAATGGATAACTCTTCTGTTCCTTTAAGAAAATCACCAGTTTTTACAACAGCAATGCGTAATTTGACTATTAACAGTAATGGTTTGTGTAGGTGTTAATTTGTTATTGACAATTTTTTAAATTCTAGCTTCAATGAGACCAGCGTTTCGAACTCGGCTCGCAGCCTTCACTATATTTTCTCGCACCTAACGTCAACCGACCAACACTCCACTCTCTCACCGTTTGTCCCGTGTTATACACCACAACACCCGCTAATCGTACTCGTACAACTTCAACTGAACAATCTCTCTTCTGTGAATCCTACCAACTCTCTCTATCCAATTATATTATGCGCCTTTGTACTTTAAATTTTTCCGCACGGCTCTGGTATGATCGAAGTGGTTGTCCAGTTCCACCGTTTGTTCGGGGAAACCATAAGATGGGTTGGTAAACCATGAAATTTTCTGACAATAGTGCTGCCAGAGGCAAGGTGACTTGAAATGATCCGCGGTAACCTCTTTTACACGGTTCAAATTCAAATTTAATAAGTCTATCAAAGTTGTGATTTTATTTAAAAAAAATTATGAACGCCAAGATCAAATTTGTGTTAAAATTAATATTTTGGAACAGAAAATTTTTACTTTTTTAAAATTGCAAATACATATTAAGAATATTTTAATAAAATGTAAGCTAGTTTCTTTTAAACAACTATTTATTATTTATTATTGTTATCATAATTTTATTTAACTGTAATATCATAAATAACTAAAATATTTACAACAATGTTAATAATACTTTGTTACTCTTAAGAATTTAAAAAAATGTGCGTATAGAGATAAAATTAATATTGTATATAAATATATTTACAAATAAGTAAATTGACATAAACTGGCCGCAATTTACTGGCATTGAGGCTATTTGGAACTTTACACTATTTTTTGATTTAATAACTGGCACTAAGACTATTTGTGGTTTTAAATTATCTTCAAATCTAAATTATAGGTTGAATTAATAGTATTTTTTTTGTATATAGTCTCTATAAAAATATAATTTTCAATGCTGTTGCTAATAATTTAATTCAGTGACGTCTTATATGAAGCGATAAATGATCCGATCTACTGAATGATCTTGGACAAATTTTGCATCTAAATGGCTTTATTCCTGTATGTTTACGATAGTGTCGCGTCAACTCGTCGGACCGTGCGAAGCGCCATAAACATCCTTCCCACTTGCATATGTACGGCTTTTCACCTTAGAAATTATATTTTTGATTATTAAAATTATTACAAATTTTTAAATATAAATAATACTTCTGTACAAGTATATATTGTGCATGTAGTATATGACATATCACGAGAATCTTTTATCAGCTTTATTTAGGATAGCTTCCTTGGGAGGCATAAAGAGAAAATTTTCACCTTAGCGGTGCTTCTTAGAAGTTTAACAACTTTATTATATTATTATGTGTTCTTTGTATTTTGCTTAGAAATTTACGAGTATGTTATAGGAGAAACGACTAAAATAAAATTAGACGAAAAATTAACTGATTATACTATCTTTCACCAGTGCGCTACCATTTATTGTAACACACATTCAAATAAAATTGATGTGATATCACCATTTAAGCGAAAACACAAAATATGAGTTTAAAGCGAATTTTTTGTTCAGCTCTCAAATTTATATATTTTTCGAAAAAAGTATTTGTGTTATTGCAGCAATAAATTTTGTTGAATAGATTTTATTATAGTAATAAAATTTTTGTAAATGGTTTTTATTTCAGTAATAAAGTTTTGGGAATAAGCGAAATGATAGTGAATCAAATTCCGGTAGTTTTGGAAATTTACAATGATTCATTTTTGAAAATAAAATTTTTTATAAAAATTGCCAAATAGAAAAAGATTTTTGTGACATCACAATAATGTACAGCAAAATGTTGTATTAAAAGCAGCGAAACTAACCTGTATGCGTTCTTTTATGGGCTTTTAGGTGTGAACTCTTCGTATAAACTTTTTCGCAACCGTCTGTATCACATTTGTATATTTTTCGACATCTTAGTAGTTGATCATTATTACGTTCTCTACATTTACTATTACTTTTATTATTAGTATTTTTCAAAGGGCAAAACGACAATGATGACATCTGACCTTCATTGGACAATTTAATAATGCTTGAAGTACTGGTATTACTAATGCCGGAACAGCTATCAGTGCGCCTTAACAAATTAGGAAACGCTAGTTGAGGTATCAATTTATTATTATTGTAATTTCGAATATTTTTAAGTGTTTCATTATTTTCCGTACTATTTATTCTATAAGGGCGCTAATGTTAACGTATTAGTTACTATTAATAATAATGCCCCATATCTTATATATTTATAATAATAATATTTATTATTTATTATTATTATAAATATATTTGTTATTAGTATTACATTTATATTTCTTATGATTAATATTCTTACATTTATTCTTATTTTTATTATTATTTCTGTCGACAGCTTCATATTTATGGTATCGGCAGTTAAATAGGTAGGGTGTAGCTAATATACGTATTAATGGTGGTATCACGGAACATGCTGACATGCGTTGATCTTGATCTACTGCAAATAAAAGTAAATCAAAATTGTTAATAATTTATTATTATATGTAAAAATAATATAATTAATTTATGCCTGTCTATATTTCAAATAAATTTTAATATATTGTTACAATTTTACGTAGATTCAATTCAAATTCAAATTATTTATTTCAGTTTTTCTTACATAAGTTTACTTGCTATCATTATATGCTTAAAAACTGTGAAGCAATTTTTAACAAAATTTCTTTAGACTATTTATTAGGCCTAATTCAATTATTTGACTTTTTCCTTGTTAAGTACTTAGCTTACTTACTTCAATGTTTTTGTAGCTTTATCTTTTAGAGTTTGTTGTTTATTCTACTATATTGCTTATGATCTTTGTCTTTAATTTACTTATTTTTAATCTCTTATATCTAACTTACACCTATACATCAATATGTTCATGCTTAACATAGCCTTACAACTAATTAACAATAAAATTTGTAGCCACAGCTATTATCAGTCAAAAGGCAATTTGCATAGTGGTGCTGCTTTACCTGTTCTACCCGTAGTGAAAGTTTGGTCTACGAGCTTCATAGAATTTAATGCCTCCTTTGTTCGCGTTAGTGCCGCCGTCCTGTATAATTGGCCATTTGAATAATACCTTTTGTTATTTCTGCGGTACAAGTCTGTGCAATGTCGAATTACTTTCTATTCGAATTTCTGCATTCTGGGCACCTGGGCTCCAGAAAGAGAGAACCAAATCGGAAATCCATAGCTGAGGATTGTCCTATTTAACTGTTTGTATAAAAGCAGCTTAGTTGCTGCTGAGAGTCCGTTTCTTTTTCTAAATAAGAACGATATGGTATGGTAGGCCTTTAATGACTTTTGTAGATTGTATTCACTGTTTATGTTGAATTTAAATAATTGAGTAAGGTTTAATTCAAGATATTTAAATCTATTCACAGTGTTTACCCATACTCCAGCATTAGTCAGGTTGATTCTGCTTTTTTGGACAATTTTATGAAGACCTCTTCTGCATGAGTCTCGGATACATATCAGTTTGGTTTTGTCCGCATTGGTGTCTATGCCCCATTTTCCATAATACGGTTGAATAGTATCGAGCTGATTCTGGATTACATCCCTTACACTCGAAGGGTTCGCATGAGAGGCATATAACAGTGTATCATCTGCGTAATTGATGTTTCTGTATTCTAAATTTCTCGGAATGTCGAAGATAAACGCCGAATAAAGCAGCGGTCCTGATGGACTCCTCTTTTCGTACTACATTTAGAAGATATCTGATCTTCGTAGAGAATTCTAAAATGTCTATGCGCAAGGAATGAACGATACATGAGGATGAGGCGCCTATCTATATTCATACGCAGTAGTTTGAATAGTAGCTTTTCTGATGTCCGAACTGCATATGACAGTGCATCTTTTCAGGTTGAGAGCCTCGGTGACATCTGTTGTTGAATGATTCCGTCTAAATCCGAATTGATTATTCGGAATTAGCAATTATTGAGAATAATGAGCAGAATTATTATTGCTGTTATCGTAAGTTTTTTTATGACTAGATTAGGGATACCATCTGGACCCGCGGATTTCTTATTGTTTATAGAGTAAATATATGTGCAAAGTTCTCTACAAGTGATAAACAGTCGGCCTTGTTTAGGGTCAGCTCTTTCTGTAATTGCTCAGTCAAATTTGTTTGAGGCTCAGTCGGCTCTTTTCGTAATTGTTCAGTCAAATTCTCCATCACTGACCGCGTATGTTCACTTTTGAGGTTTTGGTAGTATCTGCTTATATTATTCTGTATAGTAGTCCACAAACTTATGCATTATAGCTGTATAATGCATAAGGTTGTGGCCCCAAGACAGGAACATTATTTTCATCTGTTATTATAACCTTTTTCGTTCTCTTTCTACCAACTATGTTATCGATTATCTTGAACACTTCCGGACCAGGTTTTAATATCCGTAAATATTTGTTAAGTCTTTCATTTAAGTATTGGCTAATTCGCTGTCTAATGATGGTAGATAAACAGTTAATTTGTGAAAGCAGGGACTGATATTCGCAGCCAATTTTGTTGAAGTTGCGATGATAAATTCTTTTCAAGGTTCTTCTCCTTTCTCATCTATAGAAAATTGATGGTTTCATCCGGCAGCTGACCATAGTGAGCCCTTCATACTTTTGTAAATTTATCGATTAGTCTGTCTATTTGGTCATTTGTGTAATTTTCTTCGTCTGATATATGAACTGCATTCAGCTGCTTGTCTAGAGTTGTGTTGAATTTATTCTAATTTATATTGTGGATATCGTTCTTTGAGTGGACATAGTTCCATAGTAATCTGACGCTGCTACATAGATATAAGATCTGTATTGGGAAATAGTCTGAGTGGAAGGTAGACGTCGAAATCTCACGCCGTTCTATAAAATTATATATTTCTGCCGATACAATAAAGAAATATATGATAGAACCGCTGCTTAGACGTGTTGGCTCGCGTGGGCCGATTATCTGCAAATTATTACCAGGTGTATAAGCTTAAATCCGCTGTTTTTTAGTCAAAACACATGTTTTTTTTATAGAAAGCAAAAACAAATTTATTCAAAGTACTTGCCCTCGCTAGCTACACATTTTCCCATCTCTCGGGCAATTTGTGGATACCACGCCGAAAAAATTCCTTCTCTTTCGATGCAAATCCCTCATCAAGCCATTTTCGGACGTCTTCGTAAGAATCAAAGTGCTGCTCAGCGAGCACATGACCCATCGACGAAAACAGGTGGTAGTCGGAAGGGGCCAGGTCTGGTGAATAAGCGGGGTGGGGTAGCACCTCACAGTTGAGTGTCTCCAAGTAGTTTCGGACAATTTTTGAAGTGTACTTGTGCAAAGGACGGTGCAATTTGATTAGTTGTTGGTGGTAGCGGTGGACATTGACAGTTTCACCAGGTTTCAACATCTCATAGTAGACGATACCCGGCTGATCCCACCAAACGCACAGCATCGTCTTCCGTCCGAAGCGATTTGGTCTTGAGGAAGTTGTTGATCAACCCACGATTTCTTGCATTACGGATTATCGAAATATATCCACTTTTCATCGCCTGTCACAATCCGTCTGGCGAGCAACATTTCGCATGTCTTTTGGCGTCGCTCCATCTGCCTATCGTTCAATTCATGCGGCACCCATTTTCCGATCTTTTCAATCTTCCCCATGCCACGCAGACGCATGGAAATGCCTGGTTGAGTAACACCCAATTGCTTCACGAGCATTTTTTGCGATTGGGTATCGTCTTCGTCCAAAAGAGCCTGCAATTGATGGTCTTCAACCTTCCTTGGCCGATTTTCACGCTTCTTGTCCCACAAGTGAAAATTGCCGTTTTTGAACCGACGAAACCAATCTCGGCACTTTGTTTCCGATAAAGCACGGCAGCCGATTCTTCATATTGAAGCAGAAAAGTAAAGTTTCCCGCATATGCTCTTTTTCTGGCACAAAACGAGACATGATTACCGTAAGAAAAATGTATGTTGTTGTACGAAATTGCTGACAATGCACTGATTAATGTTGACAGATGTCAAACTCATAAAAAAAAGTATGGCGTGCCCATGGGAGCCTAATACGCTCACTCACGCCATCTATGAACAAAAAGCGGATTTAAGCTTATACACCTGGTATTATGCGTGTTTCCGCTATCCACCTAGCAATTTTTCTTCCATTCATGTTATTTGTAGTGTCGCCCCATAGTCGGTTTCTTGCGTTGTGGCCACCTCCAACAATCAAACCGTCACAAGAGCGGCTAGTATTATTTATAAAGTCCATGAATTTATATATTTCTAATTGCTGAGCGTTAGCTCTTATATATCACGATACTAATATAATTTGAAGTATGGATACGCCTGCTGTAAGTGGTATCCTCACACATTCAATGGATAGAGTAAAACACTGTTTGTGTTTATTTAGTATTTTTCTTTATTTAAGAAGTTGAATTTTACAAACAGATTACAAGTTTTTTTTGTTTAGGTCGCTTGACTCCTAATTAAATACTTTCGCTGTATTTCCATTTCACACTGTATTTCTATGATCTAACTTTATCGACCGATCACTTTTAAAAAGTGCTTCGAGTTTACACTCTCCCATTGCTGCAAATTAATTATATGGTTGTAAATTAAGAAGTCTACTCTCAATACTTAAATATTGCGCTTAAAAGTGCGTGTACGCTTGAAAACCAACTTGCGCGCGGTAATTTCGCAAACAGATTTTGCTAGTGAACACGATTCAGAAAGTTAATTGCGCAAGATGCGGGAAATATTGCAACTGTTTGCAGCAAGAGTTTTTATTGCAAATGTATAAAATGAAATGCTTGCATGCGCGAGCATATTGCGGTATTCTAACTGAGTTGAAAATAATTTCGATACTTGCGTAAGATTTTCCGTAGTGATCAAAAGCCAAAAAAAGTAGCTACGACGTTTGCGCAAAACTATTTTCAAGTGTGTACGCACGTAAAGAATGAATCTACTCTTGGTTCTCTCCCATTTATCCTATTATCATAATCCACTTGTCAGAGAATTGTCCTGTTCTGCCCTCCCCGGAAACACTCATCGGAGACTTAAGAGACAATGGCCTAGAGATTTTCTAGAGGAATATCTAGAAAAATCTCTAGGCCATTGGCAGTTTTTGTTGAAACAGAAACATATATATATTCAAACAAATTTTTGTTTGTTTGAATAACATATATATGTTTCTGTTTCAACAAAACTGCCTTTTGATTTATATCTAATAAATAGTTTTAAATATTTTATATGAACAACTTACAGCTTCGAGACCGCATGCTGAGATCAACCGGTTCTAACTGAACTGGAACATCTTCTTCCTAGAAATGAAATTATTTTATATAAGTTAGCAATTGCGTACAATTCTTAAACACTAATTTTAGTAATAATAAATAAAAAATTTTGATTATATTCAAACAGGGTTGGCATTTTGTAAATATTTATTGAAATTAGTCGAGCTAATACTTATTATGCTAAATTTTTGCCATTTTGAAGGAAAATTTTTTATTGATCTATGAAATCCAGGCAAAATATATTTACATCGGTGTAAAGATGTCCGCCGAATGGAAGTATTGACAAAGTCTTTGGTAGGACATAAATGTAAAGCGTATTCATAAGCTCCAACTTATAGAAATTTATGGAATTATGATAGTTATTTCGTTTTTTCCCAACAGAGGACTTAATTGTATTTTTTACAACCAACTTCACACTTAAGCCGCATAATTGTATGTATTTTGACAACTGACATACCAAGGCTTACTTGTGAAAAAATTCACATTTTATTTCATTCACAACTCAATCCAGTCTCAGGCTGAATTGTTATGCAGTTAGTTTTTGCCAGTGAATATTAAGTGAAAGGTTGCTAGAGCACCGTTATGTGGTAATCCACAGAGCACTACTATGTCTTAATCGTGTCTTGATGTATTCAAATATTAAATAAATATAAATAATTTAATTAACTAAAAATAGCCAGGGTCGCTGTCAAAAACTAATACCAAACGTCATCGAAGCGACATTTCTGAATGCCAAGTCAAAAGGAGATGTGCTGATTACGCGTATTCGCATCATTACCACCTACATGCCATTAGATTTCAACAATGCAAAAGGTCAATTGCTTCAAGTATCAGTATGCAAGGGTGGGCATAAATTCAGTTCAGCGTCTGACTTTGTATGCATGTTTGAATGTATGTAGAACCGTGTCAACCGAGGCGATGCAGGTTCTCATGGCAGAAATTCCATGGGACCTGGAGGTGCTGTGTGGAAGCATCCACTACCGTCTTTGGCGGGGCATCCCGCTTGTTGGTTGTTCGGTTACGAATGAAGAGGTTCAGGATTTTAGTCCACGTCAACGGCGCATACTGGTCCTGTACAGAATGTATGAAATTTGGCAACGTCGATGGGATGAGAGTGCGAATGGCAGTTTGACGCACATGTTCATTTTGGATGTGTGCTTAACATTTGCGTATGGGTTTGAATTTGGTCTGACCCTTCGCTATTTACTCACGGGAGACGGCAGTATAAATGGGTTTCTGAACAGGCGTGGTCCAGCTGCGAAGGCTAGATGCTCTTGTGGGGCGGCGGAGGACCGTGACAAGCTACACATTGAGTGTAGCCTGTACGGGGATTTGCGTGACCTAGGTACATGTGGAATCATGGTGAATGACGAGGATGTGGATGTGAGTGGCGTGTTGGGTGTAAGAGAGAGGTATGAATGCCTTAATAGATTTGCCATGGCATTTTTTGATAGGAGAGCGAGAATGGTGCGTGAATGAGTGTGTGAATGACACGCAGGGTGGCTACAATCGGATTTACAAGATTCCTGACCGTAGCTCAATGAGCGGTGTACAAACCGAAGTACTCTTCAAAACAAAAATTGGTACTAGGGAGGTCGGGGTGCACCATGGTGTTGGAAAATACTGTGCCCGACATTGTTGAGGCGCTTAGGCAGAAACGTAGTGGCTGTGGTTAATACCCATATCTACGGATCGCTAGTGGGAGATACTAGTAATTATCTCGGGCACTGTCAACGCTTATGATAGTAGAGGTTTACCATAGATAGTTGGAGTAATCAGCTTGTAACTGTTAACCACTAACAGTTGTAGTAATCAGCTTGTAACTGATTACTGAGTGTTAACTGCTAGTAATGGTGGTGCGTTGATTGAGCGTAACTCAATCCTTATAGTTGTAGGCGACTCGTGGTTTTATGTTTAAAGACAGATAAGTCATGTTAAATAATATATTATAACTGCTTCAATTATATGGATTAAATCTGGAAAATCCACGCTTTCAACATGTTCAATTATATGTTATATGCCCGCGAATGGAACAGCCGAAACATTTATTTGTTGTTGCAGAAGAGAGATAGACCAAACATATTGTGTATCCCAAAACACTTGAATACATTTTTCAATTTAATTTATGAGCAAAAAGTTATTGTCTTCTATTTATTTTGTACATGCAAATGTTTCTGCTTTGTATATATATACCTACTACAAACAAATTACAAAAAAATTAAAAGAGGCATTGCAACGCATGCCGGGCATTAGATAGTAATTATATATTTTTATGTTATCGTTTATTAATGCAACAATCATTAAATTCTAGTTTTTTTAGTAATAATACGAATATACAAAGTAATTATAACTTACCATTGTAATATTGTGTAGCACTGGTTGTTAGCACGGATTAAAATTGATTATATCCGATTAAAATTTACGTAGCTTACGACAAATTCCAATTTTAAATAGGGTTTTTCCTTTTTGTTACATTTTTTAGAGGACATGGCAGCTCCTAGGCATACAATGTATGGTAAATAAATGCAATATTGTATATCTCTGCTTACACTATTCTTGTGTTTAATTAAAAAAATAATAGAAATTCAATTTGAAATTATTATATTATATTGTAACTAAAATTTATTGTTAAAAATATCATAAACTTATGAGTATCATAAACTTATGATTAGTTGCAAACAGAATTTTTTATTATACAATTCAGCGAATCGTAAGGCAAACTCCGGAAAAGTAAGTTACTCAACACTTGCTTAATTTATCTACGCTAATTGATTGTAACGGATTTTCAAATAGGAGCGTATAACTCTTGACAATCTACTTTACTGACCCTAAAAATTTGTCATCAATTTTTTTTCGTACAAGTTAATATAATTTATTATCATAATTGTAAATCTGTACAAGAAAAAATTCATCCACCTCTTGAATTTTGCAGTCGAAAAAATCATTTTCAATAACGAAGAACATTTCTGATAAAAACACTCCACTAAAAATTCAATAATTGCCACTAGAAATTAGAAAAAATTTACTTTGTTGTAGTTGATGATATGGTGGCAACTTTTATCCATTTTTCTTTAAAAAATAATGCATAAACTACACTTTCTGTCAATTGAATTCCTTAGACAGCAATAATTGATCGTACTTTTTTTTTGCAGGTGATATCTGCTCTTAATAGAAGTTTGGTGAATTCATTCCTTTTAGAAATTGTACCAGTAAAATGGCCACAAGGATTATACGATGTAGAAACTTTAGACCTTTCTGATAGAGTTATGTGAAGGAATTATGCTATGCCGCTAAGCCTAAAACAATAAATGTATTGAAAAAATGTGTGACATTTTTGCGTCCAATTATTCATTGACAGTCATCAAAATATATTAAATGCCATTATGCTTAGATTAAAGAATACCTGGATATATGTATACGCAATTTTCTGGCATAATTATTGCAGAAGCGGCGAGAAAACGTAACGTTTGCATAGATTTTTTTTATGTAGACATGACACCCACTGACATCTAGTTTTCGTAATAGAAATTTATTGAATTGCAAAAATATAATATATATTCATTTCAATTCACATATTACGAGGATCGTTCAATAAGTCCTTACAAAATCCGAGAAATCGCGGTCGTAGTGTCGGAAAGCTGTTACTTTTTTTGTAAGTAGTATTATCGACAGGAAAGCTGTCAAAATTTCAGCTCGATCCATAGCGTAGGTCAATTTTTATCGTCGATTAAAGTTAACGACATTTATTTGTGCATAACAATGGAAAAAAGCGAGTTTAGGGCTGTCATCAAACATCTCCATTTGAAAGGCTTAAGCCCGAAAGAAATCAAAGCCGAGTTGGATGCAGTTCATGGCACATCTGCACCTGTGTTTGCGACGGTTTACAATTGGGTGAATGAATTTAAACGTGGCCGTTCATCCACAAAATATGAACATCGTTCAGGACGCCCAGTTGAGGTGTCTACTCCTGAAATAATCGGCAAAATCCACGGAAATGAGAATGTAATTGGTGCAGAATCCCGCTTATTCACCAGATTTGGCCCCGAGTGACTATTTTCTTTTCCCCAATCTGAAGAAATGGCTTGGCGGTTGACGGTTGACTTCCAACGAGGATGTCATTGCTCAAACGGGTGAGTATTTTGCAGAACTTCCGAAATCCTATTTTTTGGACGGGATAAAAATTTTGGAAAAACGGTTGGAAAAGTGTATAGAGCGAAAAGGAGATTATGTTGAAAAATAAAAATTTTTTTTTAAAAAAAACAGTTTTTTTCCATCTTTTTCTAAGGACTTATTGAACGACCCTCGTATATTCGTTAGACTTATTATTTAATTAAATTTGATTGCATTTGTGCTTTATTAGACTATTTTGCAATGCATTTACTAAATAATATTGTTTTCATATTTTTAGAATTTTAGTTATTAATTATTTAAGTACATTTAATTTATCATCTTATAATTGAGTTTTGAAGTATTTGTTATAATGTTGTATACGATTAACTTCAATATTATTAAGGACTTGATGTAATATTGTATGTAATTAAAACTTTACTTTTTAATTTAACTTAAATGGACATGCCTATTTAAATTACCATTTCAATTCACAAATACACATTTACACATATATCATAATGAAGCTTTTTATATGGACTTGCGCTTGTTTAACATGGAACTAAATGTTGTTTAACATTTACTAAGTTGCGGTGCGGTTTTAATTTCAACATAATATCGTATTCTCTCATTTAGTTCATTTTGAATTTTTATAATGGATTTTTATTTGTTTACATAATTGTTTTGATATAATCAAATAACTTTCAATTTATATTTTTATATGCTCTTCCACTTTATAATTCTATGAAAATGGTTTTAAACGAACCGCTTCAATCGCATACGAACTTTAAAATTGGCCCCCACTGATTTACGCCGTTTCTATTATTTTCCATGTGTGTGCATTCTACGGATGTATTGGCAACAAAATTGTGCCACAATTTTTGTGTAGAGGCCTTTCCAATTCTTCTGTAATCCAAGCCATTATGTATGTGTTATTATATTACATACATAATGGTATTAAATACATTTTAAAATTTATTGAAATCGTATATTGTTTTGGTTTTTTAAATTTTCTTAATAAAAAATTCTTTATTAAAGTCAGTGGATGATTATTATGTAATTCCAAATTAGAACAATAACTGGACGGTGCTATATATCTACTGAAAGAACAACTTGAAATAAAAATGTAATAATATAAAATAATAAATTTATGAATTCCGATTCAAAATAGTGCAATCGTACTTTTTCTATAGGGATATGGTAAATAATGTGATGAATTGAACAGTGATGAAAACCACCAATGAAATTTACAAATGAAATTTTTGATTATTATAATAAGTATATTTATTTGCAGCAATATTTTGTAGAAAAATAAGAATACTGACAAAATTTCATATCGAAACGACCAAAACAACTTCTACTGAAGTTTTTTAAAAGACTCCATTAATTCAAACTATAAATTTTAATGGTTTTGTCGTCCTTGTGCAGTTTTTTGTCGTGTTCGTTGTGAATTAGAGGAGACCGTCACCAGTATGTTATCATTTTTCCAGATTCGTGTAGCTGTTACGCCATCTAACTTAACAGGAGCACATTGACGGGAAAGTATGATGAAGAAGTAAACACCCATGGTGGGCAGAGGGTAAAACGTCACATGGCCAGTGGGTTTTTATTGGAGGAGTATTGATGATAGTTCTCTAAGAAAACGGGAGTAAAATGTTTTGTAACGAGTTATGCACAGCTCACGTAAAAAAAGTATATTTAGGTCACGGAGGATAACAATATTGCGCACATAATATTGATAATTTTACATAGGATTCTAGATTGTAGTGATTGCATACCGGAGTTGGAATCCTTCGTCGAACCCTCGGGAAATCAAATTCTAAACTTTCTTATTGGCATTAAAGATGACAAACAGTGGTCAAGCTGAAATCAAGTTCTTATAATTGAAAAAATATTTGAAAATTATTCAAGCCAAGTAGTTTAAATAAAATAATGAAGACAGATTAAAAGAACTAGAAACAATAATATATATATCGAAATATCACAGCAAGTATTCAGATTCTACTGAAAAATTAACATTTCTGAAATACCAACTCCACCTATTTGTATGAACAAAATCGCAATCAGTGATATGCAGATACGAAATGATTAATACTTTAACAATTATAATTTAAAAAATATAAAAAGTAATGGAAGATCAGAAATACTATAAGATTATATTAATGAATATAAATAGCTTTACAAAATTAGTGAAAGATAAGATACATAAGTATTGAAACACAAACAAAAATAACTAAATTAAAGAATGAATTCTTGTGGTCTGTGTGAAGTCGGAATGTACATTCAAACATTGTCAATTACTTTCTAGCATGCAAATAGGAGGGAACAATTTTGTTCATCCCAAAATTTTGAGCGAGGAAACTTTTATTGGTCATACCGTTTTTCCTCATGCATTCCCCTTTGGTAATGTTCCCTATTCTTTATGTATATTGTCCGGAGGCCATCTTATTTGCAATCCATACTCTTAGGTATTGCCAGACTAATCCTTATGTAGTGTCTCCTTCGTCTCTCAGCTTCTTTTTCCAACAATCTCACCCTCCTTAGAAGAATTAACACTATATATACATTATTGAAATTATTATTTTAATAATGTATATATAGTTTTAATTTAACCAAGTACCAACAATTCCTATATGAATATGCGTTGTTCAGTCTCAACCTGCGACTATTCGCCCATTGCATGTGCTTTAGGCCCCTAACCCAGAGCTTTAGCATTTGTTTTATAGACTCCTAGCTAATGTATGCCATCAACAAATTTACTTAAAATTCACATCTAAGAAATTGCCCTGAAAATATTATCCATGAGCTAAAAATTGCGAATGTGCTGACAGTTATATTGCTGGAGACTCAATTAAAGGTAATTTTTCAATTTAAAACAAAAATTGCGAAAGTTTCAATGAATATTCGAAACCTGTTCACGGATTTAATATTATTTATTATATAATATTAATATAAATTATTATCATATCACTCTTATTTCCAATAAGAGTGATATGATTTCTAAGTGACATTTCGGCCATTTGTAATATGTCATGATCTGTTTTTTTTCATTGTATTCAGTAATGTTTACAATTTCATCATGGAGAGATATACGCAAGAACAGCGTTTGCAATTTATTCAATTTTATTAACAAAATAATCGTTCTCCAATTGCAACTTTTCGTGCGCTTTTGCCATCTGAGTGGTGCGGAAATAACAAAACTGTCGATTCTGGTGCGAAGAAAATCCACAAATTATTCATGAACACCCATTACATTCACCTAAATTGACAGTTTGGTATGGTTTTTGGTCTGGTGGAATCATCGGTCCGTACTTCTTTCGAAATGAAGCTTGTAACACCGTTACTGTCAATGGAGAGCGGTATAGATCGATGATAACCAACTTTTTATGGCCGAAATTGGAAGAAGTTGATCTTGACATCTGGTTCCAACAAGACGGGACTACGTGCCACACAGCAAGTGCAACAACCGAATTATTTGGAGAAAAGTTTGGAAATTCGATTATTTCAAGAAATTGTGACATTGAATGGCCTCCAAGAAGTTGTGATTTAATACCATTAGACTATTTCTTGTGGTTTTATTTGAAGTCATTGGTCTTTAGCAATAAACCAGACTCTCTTCAAACTTTAGAAGTCAATATTGAACGTGCTATTCATGACATACGACTTGATTTAGTGGAGAAAATGCTCGAAAATTGGGTTCATCGAATTCGTTCCTGCAAAAGAAGTCGTAGAGACCATTTGAATTCAGAACTTAATTGTATTGATTGTACTTCACATTAAATAAAAAACATTTAAATTTCAATCATATTTATTTCGTTGTCACTGGCCAATTTTCGTCAATATTAGAGCCAAAATTATCTTTTTAATTTGACAAGTGCATCATATATCTCTATGAGCTATAATGTAGTTCTGAGTTATCACATTCTGTAAATACCTCAAGCAGGAAGACACTACTTGTGATTCTCTGAATGCTATAGTTCCATCGCAACCATACGTATTAACTTTGTAAATATGAAAATCGTGAAAGCCTTCATTTAATAGATTTTTATTCCCCTTATAATAAGCAATTGATACTGTTAGTTCAGAATAAGGTAATGTAAATGATTGTTTTATGAAGTTCTATTTCTCTTCTACATTAGTTTTAAATTTCATATGGAGTATATTTAATTCTTTGCAAATATTTTTATGTGGATTGTGAAAATATTAATTCACTTGTTTTAAAAAAAGTCCCATAAATCTAATCACTTGGATGACTGCATATCAAATACAGTATATATTAGTTTGTGTATGGAAAATCAAACTCAAAATCGTAAAAATATTAATAGCCTTCTGTATGAACTTTCATTTGCTGCTATTCCAGTTATTGTCTAAATATATTCATAAAATAATTATGACTATATGAAAAATAGTTTGATAAAAACATTCATTATACGTTCATGATGTGATATATTATACTAGAATTAATTTCTTAGAATATGGAAAATCATTCTTCCGATTTATTAAATAGACGGTAATAGTAAAAAACCATTTGGGCCTGGAACTAGCTGATCATAAAACCGAGGGATTGCTAGTGACCAGCAGGAAAGTAAAGGAAACCATCACTCCCACCATCGGTGATTGCGATATTATTTCAGATAAACGCCACACTGATCCTTTGACGAACATCTGAGAATCGCTTCTGAAAAGACAAGTCGGGTCGTGAATGCCTTAGAGCTGACTCGAGCTTATGGATCATGACTAACCATTAAGGACCTAGGCAGAGCCGATGCATGCTCTTATTCACAGTTATCAGCTCTGATTCTCTATACGGCCCCTATCTGGACAGAAGTTATGATGAATATCGTCGGAGCGCACTTCGAGTCTCGACAGCAAAACGTAGTCTCGTATAACGCTGTCTGTGTTATCGCTAATATTTTAGGCTGATGAAAGAGCCAAAATATATCATCGGCGACGGCAGAGTAATGTAAACTCACCGTTAGCAGGAAAGAACGAATTGAGATAAAGGCGAAATGGCAGTGACACTGGGATTTATCGATTAAAGGAAGATAAACTCATCTGATTCCTACCATAGTCACGTGGAACAGAAGAAGCCATGGAGAAATGTACTTCTATATGGCCCAATTTCTGAGAAGGCACGGGTCCTTCAGGGAATATATATATCGCTTTGGGTTTGAAGTTGATATGACAAACTCTAGCTGTCGCTCTATAATCGAAGATGCGGAACGACTTCTTCCACTGTCTATGCTTTTAAAGGAGAAAGTTGAGAAAATCGTCACTGATATCATCGCAGGCATGCTAAGTGCGGTAGTTGAATACGCATCCCGAGTAATGAAGAAGCTCTTCCAAACACAGCGCAATGTTTAAATTGAGATTTTTTAGAAGCAATATTTATTTTTTAAATATTTTTTGTAATTCTTCAATGGGAACTTTTGGCAACATTGAATTTATATTGCTCCAAAATCGTCCCTTGTTCATTTTAATTTTTTAAAAGAGAATATTTACAATATGATTCCTAATATAGTTTTTGAAATTTAAATATTATATTATTAGCAAATAACATGCTGCGATCTATTATTATTGTAAATAAGTTTTCAAATATTTATGCAATGCTTATAGTGAACCACGAATGTATACACCACCCCTCACGAAGTTTTTTATCACGTTAATACTAATTCAAACAAAATTGTGTTTAGTAAGTATTCTAAAATTGGGCATATTTTATGATATTAGATGGTTTTCTTTGTTATTTTTAATAAACTATTGAATTATTTTATTTACTAAATTTTAATATTGTATATTAGTAATAAATGTCTATCATTGATTTTGAAAATTCATTCGCATATTAAAATATTCCTTAGAAGTATCCGGGATTCTTTTGTGGCTCCCTTTATATAATTTTTAGAAAAACAAAGAAATCAATTTATTCTAATATTTGATGTCGTCTACTTTTACATTTACGCACTTCCAACAAATTAAAATCTATTTTTGGGTATAAAGTGTATTTGATTTTAATTTAAATTCATAATTTTAACAGTGGTAATGCCGGATTAATAGAGCTGAATCCATTAAAATTGAAAGCTGTACGTATTCACTATTTTCGACTTTTCGCTAATGATCGGCAAACGCGTCACCAATATTGGGGATAGAAAGGATTTGCAAATGCTTGTGGAATATTATACACACATTTGTTTGATATGTCCAAGGCTACCAGTAATTTCGCGCATATTTTATATTGTATCACATATTATCATATAGATTTTTCCATGTCAGATACGTGGGCTACTATATATATTTCTGGCCTAATAATGAAAATGCGAATATTTATCAACGAAAAAGGTTTTATTGTTTTTCAAAATATTCTCCATCAAGATTTATACACTTTTGCATGCGCTCAAACCAATTTTCGAAGCACTTTTTCCACTCCGATTGAGACACCTCCAAAACATGGTTTTTGAATGCTTCAACAGCATCTTCTGGCGACGAAAATCGTTGACCACGCATTTTTTTCTTGATGTGTGGGAATAAAAAGAAGTCATTGGGTGCCAAGTCAGGGCTGTACGGAGGATGACCCATCAATTCGACGTTTTGTCCGGTCAAAAAGGCGCTGGTTTGAGCCGATGTGTGAGAGCTCGCATTGTCATGGTGCACAATGATTCGACTTCTCTTGTTCGTTTTTCGAATTTCTCCGAAGACTTCAGGCAAACAAATGGTGGTGTACCACTCAGAATTGACCGTCCTACGTTGCACAAGCGGAACAGTCGCCACATGACCAGTTTTGCCAAAGAAACAAGCGACCATTTGCTTCGAAGTGCTTCTTCCACGAACAACTTTCGTTGGATTTGACTCGTCTTGGAAGACCCACACGGTCGATTGCTGTTTTGTTTCGGGCTCATACGCATAGATCCATGATTCGTCACCTGTGACGATCTTATAAACGTCTTTTGAAGCACCGCGATCGTATTTTTTCAGCATTTCTTTACACCAATCCACACGAGCCTTTTTTTGAGCGATTGTCAAATTGTGCGGGATCCAACGAGAACAAACCTTTTTTACGGCCAGGTGTTCATGCAATATCGAATGTATGCTGGTGGGAGAAATGCCTAGGCATGCCTCTATCTCACGGTATGTCACATGACGGTCTTGCATTATCAGTTCACGTACGGCATCGATGTTTTCTGGAACAACGGCTGTTTTTGGACGACCTTCACGGAATTCGTCTTTGAGCGAGCGTCGGCCACGATTGAATTCGTTGTACCAGTTTTTCACAGTGCTATAGGATGGTGCTTCATAGCCATACAAAGATTTAAGTTCATCGATGCACTCTTGTCGTGATAATCCACGTCGAAAGTTGTGAAAAATGATCGCACGAAAATGTTCACGAGTTAATTCCATTTTTTTGCCAAATTGATTTTTTCAAGTCACTGTAAACAACACAAATGATAGTCGTACGTCAAAACGTTCTGAGTACGTTTATGCTAAAAAATGTCAAACTTTCCAATGGAAATGTCAGATCGCACCTGGCAACACTTAGTGTTGCCTAGGCCAGAAATATATATAGTAGCCTACGTATTGTGATTTGAGTAGGACGGCAATAATGTTTTGCGCCAGATGTGGTTGATTTGCCATATTGAATATTACTAAACCACTCTCTTTATATATAGCTTTTAATTCTCAATTGGGTATATAAACTACAAATAGTTATTATTTAATTAAGCTAATTAGCAAATGTTTATCATTATTTGTCTTAATATTTATTAAGGTTTCTTGTACATAACATAATTTGTAGAAAAAATACTTTCGGATATGATATAGTAATGTATAATAAATTAAACTGCATTAAGTTATTTAAAGTTAATATAATCCTCCGAATATTTTCATATATTGTTAATTATGCATAAAAATATGGAATTTAAGAAAAAAAACAATTGTCCCTAATTTCATTGTAACAAATGAACTACCATAATTATAAATTTAATGTATGCTGTCTTCAATATATGTAATAAATAGTTAAACTTACAAAAAACTGATTTATCTATTTACGGAAATATAGCAATGGAACATAATGAAACATAAATAATCTAAATTGCTTATAGGAAATTACGAATCGGTTTTGACCGTTCATTTTTCTTTAATTTGATCATCGCAATATTTCATAAAAAATAGGGTTTTTTAATATTTTGATGTCAAATTCAATAAAAATATTAATTTAGCATTTTTAAGCATGTTTAAATTATGCAAATAACCAGATAAACACTGCTATCAATTAAAAAAATTTACGCGTCTACACATGAATCACTTATAAAAAAATAAGCCTTTCGAATTTTTTAATTGTTACAAAAATATAGTTTATTTTTTCTGAACATACGTATGTAAATAGAACTTAAGCAATTAAACGCAAACTATGTAAAATCTATATAAACTTATAATTTACTTTTCATTTAAAAATTTAAATTTAATATTCACATAAGCTGGTTTTGCATACGTACACAAAAACCAACCTAAAAACAACAAAATTACAATTTATAGGAATAATCTGCATATTTATATGCACAAAACTTTCAACTTATATGAACATTAATCACAGGCAGTGAAATTTAAAAGTCATACAGATTCACATGTATGCAGTACCAATTAAATTATGCATAATGTTTTTTATTTATAAAAAACACAAAATTTGAATGATTGGAAAATGTTCTCTAACAATTTAATTCGTCCTTTTTTAATGTAATATAAAAAAAAAATCAAACTATAATAATGGACCACGTAACACACCATAGCATGGATTTTATTCCTACGTACTCATATAACTTTTCTTGGTACAAAGTTTCAGAGCATTAAAATTATGTTTACAAAATTATATGCTCTTCCGATTAACATATCCGTCCCGATCAAATATATCTTTAATCAAATAATATGCACTTCCCAACAAACATGTGGCAAAATCTTCATAAACTAAAGACTTCAACACAATTAGGAAGACAACGAAGACCGACAAAGTCAAAGAGTTCCGAAACTTATAAATGTTAAAAAAATTTCAATGACTGACGGCAACAACAAATGATTTTTTCGTCGAATTATATCACTGAAGTTTTAATGCAAGGAACACAATTGCGACTGAACTGACACTGCATCAAGTCTGAGTCAAAATTTTAAAAACTTCGCAGTCTTATGATCTTAGATTAAAGAATACCTGGATAGGCCCCTACCGTATATGGATACGCATTTTTGTGTCCAACTTATTGCCAAGCGGTGAGAAATGGCAAAAGCGGGATATTTTTGTGTATATTTTTTTATGTAGACATGACACCCACTGCCATCTAGTTGTCGTAATACAAACTTATTGAATTGCAAAACCATAATTTATATTCATTTTAATACACTTATTGGAAACAAAAATACAATTTAAACACAACGACAGGCAATTTTTATTTTTTGTACAAACTTTTGATACGGAATGAAATTCTATTTTAGGTTTATTATTCCTTCCGGAAATATAAATCAAATATAAACCGCCTTAATTTTGTAGACTTTAGGAGAGTTTTCAAACGCGCCATTGTCCATGAAAGTGGTGACACACCGAAAACAGCGGGCTATTTTTAACATTTTTCAGTTGTTTTTTTTTGCGGTTCGGAAAGTGTTTTTAAAAGTCTTATTTCCATCTTTTTAGAAGTATTTACGGAAAAGTAAGTATTTATACAAATTGTAATATTATTAATAAAAGTTAATACGAAGTTTTTATTTCAGAAAATTAAGCAATTTATTAGAAATTGCTAGATATTCGACAAAATGAGGAAACCGGGAATTTCTCTCTTTCGGTAAGTTGACATATTTATTTTTACAAAACAAATATTAAATATTTAGTTTGTGATGTGCCTAAATGGCATTTAGTGATATGTTTTGTGTAAAAAGTGGTTAAAAAGTGAAAAATTCGGCATTGAATAAATGTAAACAAATCCGATGTTGACAGTTCAATGTTTACCATGAAATAGTACAGTGCCGGTGTATATAAAGTGTGTGTAAGAAAGTTTAAGGAACCGAATTTTTTTAATAGTGCAAAAAATACGTGAATTTCTATTAATTCTTAATTGTAAAAATAAATGTTACGATCGTATATTTATATGTTAACTTTACAGGTTCCCACAAAATAAATGGTTGCGGGAAAAGTGGATTGTGGCAGCAGCATCCGGTATTCCCAATAATAAATAATATACAGTGAAATAAATAAAATGAAAATACATAATAAATAAATAAATATTTTAAAAAAAATACTGTGTTTTATTGCATATTTACAAAACTAATTCCATCGAACAACAAGACCCGCAATATTCAAAAATCTGCTTTACGAAAAATGCCATCACATATGAAAAATGGTTTTAAACGAACCGCTTCAATCGCATACTGAACTTTTAATTTGGCCCCCAATGGTTTACGCCATTTCTGTTGTATTGCATGTGTGTGCGTTCTATGAATGTATTGCCAACAAAAGTTGGACAGAATTTTTGTGTAGAGGCCTATCCAGTACTGCCTGGTATGCAGCTCGAGCGAAGATAAATTGTAACGCGATCTCCACTACTCTCTCATTTAGCGCAGCTAAACGAGAATGAAACACAAACGTCAAAATTTAGCTAGCATTTATCTTTGATTATTGTTCCGTGCATTTAATTGTAGCGAAAACCAAAGTGAAATCGCGTGGAGACTTGTCAATGGAGACTTTGTTTTCACTCTCGAGCTGCGTACTGCCCGGCGAAATCGTGAGCTAAATTTTTCGTTTTCGATTTAGCTAGCTAAATATCGTATGAAAATTTATCTTAGCTCGAGCTGCATACCAGGCTTAATTCTTTAATCTAAGCTTATGAGAGTGCACAACGCTGAGAATGTTATATCACCGAAATAGGTCTTGTTTTAGTTTACTAGTTGTGGTCCAAGTGCTGCCATACTCATTGTTTTGATTTGTGCCAAGATGGTTTTTGACAGCTCAAATTAATATAGAAATAAGAAAAGTGAATACATGAATTGTGGTTATATATATTAATATTGGTTTGGAAAAAGAAATCCATTATTTTATGTTTTTATTTAGCATGGTTCGGATTGTCCGATTTGGGTCAAGTAAGCAACATTTCGTTTTGTAATTTATTGCTATTTTAAAGGTAACTTCATAATGCCTCTCTTAGAAGCGTTGGTTTCTATTGGCGAAAAAATCGGCTAGCGGTTTTCACAATCTCTTGATACCAATTTCTTATCATTAAGGAAGTTTTGCAGTCCTTGATGCCAGTTTCTTATCACAATCACTTGGTGGCAGGTCCGGACTATAAGGTGGATGCATCAAAACGTCCAAACCAAGCTCCTGGAGTTTCTGGCGAGTCATTACAGACGTGTATGACCAATTTTGGCCGCTTCTAGTCAATCGCACGTTTCAAACGGTCCAATTGTTGACAGCAAAGGTCCGAATTAGGTGTTTGATCATATGGAAGCAGCTCATAGTAGATGATTCCTTTCCAGTCCCACCAAATACATAGAAAATCCTTCCTGGTCATTAGTCTTGGTTTTGCCTCCGTCTGAGCCGCTTTGCCAGGCTTTGGCCATAATCGTTTTCGCACAATATTGTCGTATGTGACTCAATTCTCAACCCCATTTAAGAAAGGCTTCGCAAACGGAAATTCGATCCATCATGTTTTTTGCGTCCATTCGTTTGGCAGCCAAACATCGAACTTCTTTTTGCGTCCAGCTTTATGCAGAGGGTTTAAAACTATTTTAAACTTGGTTTTACGAGATATATATAAATCTGTACTTGTTTGTACAAGATATGTATCACTACAGTCATCTAGCGCAAAATAATAGATTTATTTTCCCCCAAACTAATAGCTGTATTCTATTGGACCAATTTTGCTACAGCGCTGTAGACTCTCAATAAAATGAACATATCACTATAGCAGTAAAATACAATCACACAATAGTCACCAACAATACTGAGTTTACTCACACATAAACAATAAAAACAAAAATATGACATTTCAACATAACCAACGCACCCGCAAATCTATCTATTTTCACTGTAGCAACTACAATCCACCTACCGTACATTGTATGCGTAACTTCAGCGGAAAATTACTGCTCTGTTCGAGGTAAAGTAGATGATGACAGATACACAACTAGTGTAGTAGCAAAATTTGTCCAATGGAATACAGCTAGTGGCTGTAAATGACAACTAAGATCATTAATGGGTTGTCCGCCAAAAGAACACGCGGATTAATTAATTAGAATATCACCGCTCACTCACTACATCCCCAAATTAAATTTTACTGCACGGTTGCACTTTTTCAAATACTAGTGAAGTATTATTTTTAAAGTTTTTCAAACAGTCCCGAAATATTACCGCTCACTGATTACATTCCGAATTTATATTTTTATTTTCACTGATATTTTAAGTTTACTATCATCTAGTTTTGATAATGAAAATTTTTGGATTTTCAAAAGCTTAATTAAGTTTCATTATAGCTCACTTATTTCAAAGACAAATAAAATTTAAATATAAGAACGGTTAATATATATATATATTGCAATCTTTTGATATTTAATGGAATCTTTTGATATTAAATAATAAATGTATATTAAATAACTTGAGCGTTAATTTTGTAGAGTTTCGGAGAGAGTTGAAATGCCTGGAAGTGCTGGGCACAAAACAATGCTTGTTTAAGTTTTGTTTACATTTTTAATTTTGATAGATATCGAGAAGTTGAGAATAAACTAATTAAATAGAACTAGTTTTAAAAATGTTTTTTAGGAAAAAATTGTTAGCCATAAGCTAACTAAAGAAGAGTGATACTTTTTTACAAGTAAGTTATATTATTGGTAAAATACCATTTAAAATAAAAATATACGCAGTTTGTGAAATGTAAATAAAACTGAGGAGGAACCTTGAATAAAGAAATAGATTGAACATTTATTATAAAATTTATTTCCTTACATTACCGAAAAAATATTGAATTAGAGAGGAAAAAAAAAATAAGTAAATTTTTCATATTTCTAAGTTAAAGGTCTTATATGTTTTTAAATCTTAAAAATATAATTTTTCTTTCCTTTAACAATTTCTATTGTTTCCTTAAATTTTGTTAATTTTATTTTAATGTTTTTGAAAGTCTAACTTACATTTTTAAATTTTAATATTTTTAAAAGTTTAACTTAATTTTCTAAAATATTGCTGATGAATTTTCTTATATATTATTAATTATTTTAAATCCATTTTTTGTAAATTTTGCACGTTTTTTCTTATGCTAAGGTGGAAATCATCGAAAAACATAGTGTGGGTTTTATATCTCTCCACAAGTGGGGCAGTGTTTGATTATAATCACTACGCTGCTGTATTGTCCTGCCATTTTCATTTCCGCTCATCTAAACATAGTCTTGTAAATATTATTCATGGCTTCCTAAGCTGCTCTCGAGTCTAACATCAAGGTTACGATACTTTCCGGCATTTGCAGCCCACTGGCTAGCTTCTGTGCCTATTCTCTTTCCGATTGCCAGAAAAATAATACGTACTTTTTACTCTCCACTACCCCGTCACAAGAAGGGTACATTAGGCTATACCGAAAACATACATGTTCCATTAAAAATTGGCATAGGTAGTAGCCGACATCATACCACCGATATAACCACGAATCTACTGCCGGGATGAGACGATGATTTTATATACCTTTGGCAGCAATATGCCAATGATTTTACCACTGCCACCTGGATTTATTTCTTTCGGCCATTCGCTTCTCGCATCGCGCCACTACATTATTCCGAACTTTTCGGAGGTATAGCCTCCATTGCTCATCCACCTGAATTTCGATTGGTATCACTCCGATCGTTTGTAATGAGAATTCTACGTACATATGTAGGTTTTCTAGTCAACCCATTCATCCAAATTTGTGCACCATATAGGAGGATTTACCTAACCGTGATTGCCAACTGTATCCTCGTACTCTGCTTTGGTTGCCAAGGTTCGGCATTTTACAAAATTTTCCATAATATTTTTAAATAATTGTGGCTTTATTTCACAGATGACGCGGATGATATAAGGGTGCTAATAGAGTTGATGCTTAAAGCGGAGCGGAGCCGAGCCGATAGCAAAGCTGATCAATTTGAGAAGCAATGTGATAAAACTTGGATATACATTTTCATACAAAGTCACGAGAGTATGTCAGAGTAGATGCCGAACTGAGCGGAGAGCAAAGTGGATTCGATGCGAGCAAATAGTTTCAAATTCGCCATTGGTGAAATATATTCTATATTGTTCCTTTCATTTCTTTAATTTTTTTTTGCATTTGGTTTAAACTATGGACTTGGTGAAGTTTTTTTTCTCGCTGATTTGTGGAAACACATAAAAAATATTACCATAACCGAGTTTTAGTGGAAAAGTTATGGAAATATTTTTTTGTGTTTCCACAAATCAGGGAGAAAAAAAACTTCACCAAGTCCGTAGTTTAAACCTTTTTAAATTTATCGGGGTGGTTTCCAAATTCTATTTCTTTTATAAAAATATTTCAAACAATGGATGAAACAACAATATATTCTTCTTCAGATGAACCCATTATTTTTGACTTCACTCTCATAAACACAAATGAATAACGACACTGAAAATTACAATAGATGATTGAAAAAGAAAGCACGAACAAAAAACAGAATTTCAGCGCCGTTTCTTGCATAAACTCTGATCTCTCATGAAAAAGTCCCGCTTGAGTTCTACTCTGTCAGCACCCTTAGCTTTGAGCTCTTGAATTGTGTATGGATTATTTTTATAAACCGTATCTTTTACGTTGGTCTACGATAATAAGCCTAACGGCGTTAAATCACATGATCTTGGAGGGTAATTGCCACCATCTCTTCGCAAAATTAGGCGTCCATTGAATTTGTTTTTCAATAAATCGATTGTTGCTTGAACAATACGGCACATAGCGCCATGCTGTTGAAAAGACAAGTCGATGTCATCAAATATTGACCATCTGTAGCATGCTCCATTGATAGTAACTGTAGCACCAACGTCATTTTCGAAAAAAATACGGAAAATGATGTTTTCAGCATATAACGCTTACCACATGATAAATGTAATGGTTGTTCAATAACTGTTCTTGGATTTACAGATGTCTAAATGCGGAAATTTTGCTTGCCTAAGTGAAATTGAACTTCATCCGAGAAATGCATTTTTATTATGAAACCAGCACCATGTTTTATAGTCCAATCAGAGTATTTTCGACATTTAAAATAATTTAGTGCCTTTAATTCTTGCACCAATTGGACCTTATAAGGCTTAAGAGCCAATGGTTGAGAACGTTGTAAAACTTATAAAGCTGGTCCTCTGCAATACTTTTCTTCACCGAAGCAATAGTTATAGATAAACAGTCTGTACGGCTACATATTGTTGTTTTACCAAACCATTATACTCAAATTTATCTATCAAATTCTTAATTAAAGGCTCAGGATGGACGATAATTAAAACCAATTAATATCGCAAATTTTTGCAAATGTAGCTTTCACAAATCGCCCATTTCCATAATATAGGGTTTTCCAGTAAGAGTGATATGATTTCTAAGTGACGTTCCGGACATTTGTAATATGTCATGATCTGTCATATTTTTCATTGTATTCAGTAATGTTTACAATTTCATCCGGCATGTTAGGCAGTCGATATATATTTTATGAACCTTTTTGGCACGCACAAGTAAAAAGGTTCGCCACCACTAGCGTAAGCCATTAGTTTTAGCATAATATTAGGCGTTTTTCTTTGGACCAATTTTGCTGGTCCGGAGTAGTTGTAGCTGTCATCATCTAGTCCACCTCGAACGAACGACCACTTCGAACGGTGAGTTCCGAATACAATTTACGTTAGGTGGATTCTAGTTGCTAAAGTGAAAAAACCCGATTTTTGCGGATTTGTTGGTTATGTTGAAGTGTCATATTTTTGTTATGTTTACTTTATTCGTGCAGAAAAAGCGAAGATAAATGGAGTCAAATATTAATCGAGTGAGTTTTTACATAAAAAATAATTGCAAATTTATAAACTGACTGCTTTACAGGTTGCTATGGAATTGTTTCACGTGCTGGAAGGTAGAGCAGATTTAATTTTATTGGATTGTTCAGAGTCAAGCGAGACATCAGATTCTGATGTTGATGCGCCTCTAGGTATTAAAAAAGGTAGAGTTGAAAATTATGTGGATGTAATTGAAAATTACACGGATTCGGTATTCAAAAAACACTTCAGATTAAGCAGAGTTGTCGCCGAAAGGATTATGGGTATGTAGTTTTCATTATAAACACTAATTTAATGAATAAGTGTTGTAAATATCGCATTCTTTTAGCTGAATACAGTATGTGTTTACACCGTTCAAGGCGTGGAGGACGTGCTGCAGTTGGTGCTGCTGTTGAAATATACATCACGTCGTGGTTTCTGACAAATACTGAAACGTACCGACAAATTGGAACAGATTTAATGCAACAGAAAGCTCTGTCCATCGAATTTTATACCGCGTCGTGAAGTGGCTTGTCGAAGTGAGTCCCAAGTACATGGGGTAGCCAACAGCATCCGAAATGCAAAATAACCAGATTGAATTCGCAGCTATGAAAGGTGTGCCAGATGTTCTTGGGGCTATTGATGGTTCCCATATTAAGGTCATCAGAACTAATGCTTTTGTGTGAATTCATATTTATTATTATAATAAACCCCTCCTCGGCTTACAAAAACAAAAGTATTTTTTTTATTATATATATTAAACATGTTAAGGCAATTTATTCAACGTTTAAATTAAATAATTTCCGTACAAAGTTTAAATTAAATAATTTAAACTTTGTCCGGAACACACCAACGCCACTTCACGTTGACAAGTACAATAAGTATTGTCAGATTGTTGCTGACTGTTTTCAGGTTATGTTTTACTAGAGTAGAATTTGGCTTTCCAAATTCTAAACTCTAGTAAAATTGAATTGAATGAATGGTGATATGTTTTTTTTCTTAATGGTGATATGTTTTTTTTCCATAAATAGAATGAATGGTTTTATTTTTAGTATAATTGACGCAATTATGTTCTAAAAATAAAATCATTCAAATAGCTTCCTCCGTCCATAGTTACGATTAAGATAACCCCACAAGAAGAAGTGCAAGGGTATTAAATCACAAATTCTTGATCTGCATTTCTTGAAATTATCGAGTCGCCAAACTTTTCCTATGGTATGGGCTGTATGGTACATCTTGTTAAAATTTCATATTCATTAAATTGATATCTCCTAATTCAGCTAAAAAAAAGTTCGTTACCATCGATTTGTACCACTCACCATTGATAGTAACGAAAACTCCTTTCTTCATTTCATACAAAAATAAGGATCGATATAAACCATACCAAATGATCACTTTTTTGGAATGTAAAGGTTCCTCGTGTAGAATTTGTGGATTGCCTTTAGCCCAGTAATGACAATTTCATTTATTCACTAATCCTGATCTAAGAAGAAGAAAATTACAATTAATTTGCAATAAAAACGATTATTTTTATAAAAAAATTGGATAATTTTCAAGCCTTGTTGAGGCATGTGTCTTTCCACGAATATATTGTAAACCTTACTGAATAAAACTGACGATAACAAAAAATTTAGAAATTTTAAATTTAGCTGCATGATCCATTTCAGAACATATCACCCCTATTGAAAAACCCCTGTATTCAAAATTATTTACACTATATAATTTTACTTCGAAAAGTTTTGCCATATTTTATTTTTATATAACCTGCATATATCTTCGTACTGTTACCAACTAAATACCGATTATTATATAAAAAGTCTACAATCTATTATATGAATAACTATATAGAATCTAACTTTAAACCGTAATACATATAAATATGTACGTATGAATGTTTTTAAATAAATAGTTGTAATAGTATGAAGTAAGAAATGAGATTTATTCCCGTGGTGTTAAATTAGGGATAAGGAAGATTTAAAAATTGGAAATTTAAGAACTTGAAGTTCAACAGGAGTATGGGTAGTTGCTTTGCTAGCTTTATTTGGAGATTATACGATTTTCGAAATTTGTGCGAAGTGGTGATCTAACACCCACCATAACAAAAAAATCATGCCTGGACATTTAGGAGAAAAAATCACCCAAAAGTTTTAATTTTTCGATAGGAAAATAATGAGATTAAAAAAAAGTTAAAAGGAAGAAAAAACTATTCAACTGGGTGGAAAGGAACATATAATAGGATGGAAGGTATAAAAATGGAGAAGGGCAAAATTTTAAAATCCTAAAAAAAATAAAAAATGAAAAGATAAAACATATATATGTATACATACGTGTATACATATACACATATATATACGTATATATGATAAAACATATATATACGTAAAAATCTGTATACATATATATGTTTTATTTTGAGAAGGGCAAAATTTTAATTACTATAAAAAAATAAAAAATGAAAAAAATAAAACATATATATGTATACATAAAAATCCTGAAAGAGAGGGAAAAATGCTATGACTTAAATGTTACTGCTTAAAAATTCTTAGGATGTAAATTGCGTTGACATTTGTCAATATATTTGTTCCTCATGTTGAATGCCTTGGATGTCTTCGTGTGGTTTGTTTTCCGAAGGTATCTGCTGTCTGTTTGTTCATTTTTACCCAGATTCCGTCTGTATTACATAGCGGACGTAGAGCTATTTGGTATTTAAGTATTCGTTATGTAGCTGTCTGGAGTGACTTATTAGTTGGCAATGATTTGGTGTATTCAGTAAATCGTTCGTTGTTGCAATTAATTATTTCTTGTTTCAGTTCCCGTTATAGTTGGTTCAGGCTTTTTGTCTCACTTGGGGGCTGCCTCAACTTCTCTCGCTGATCAAGCTAAGAATTTTTTATGGTATATTGTAATCTTGTTCTTGTATGGTTGGTTTATTGTGAGTTATGTGAATGTTGATGATTGAGTTTTGTATGTAAACAGTTAAGTCGTTTATGACATCGTCTATTTCTTGTTCGTTCTTAAGGCTGCATTGCAAATAAATCTATTGGTCCAAGTTCTGTTTAAGAATGTCTCAATCAACTTTCCCATTTATGAGTCTAGCAGGATAGGCTTTTAAAGAGGGAGAGGTGTCTAATGTAAGGAATCTGGGGAATGGTCGGAATTGAAGTTAAGTAGCGTATTTAGTATTAATAGAATTAATAGATGTGGTAATGAAATAGTCCAGGATATCAGGAAGTTTTCTTGAACTGGTAGGTCAATATGTGGGTGTGGATGGAGGTAGGACTTCAAAAGTGGTATAGGAGAGAACTTCTTGGAGAATTTTTCCTCGGGGTTTCGAAACACGGCAGCCCCATTTAGGGTTTTTGGCTTTATAATCACTTCCCGCCATGAAGAATTTCTCCAATTGAAATAAAAAAGAACCCAAATTTTATTGTAGTTAATTTTTTATTCGGTGGACAGTAAACAGATACAACGTTAAACATAAAAGATCTACATTGAAGGGTAATAACTACTGACTGTAGGAATTCCACGGCAGTTTGTGATTGGAAGAAATGATTAAAAGACTTTCTAATAAGGATGGTAGTTTCATCGTGAACTGTGTTATTTGGATAATCAGTTAAATCATATATGTGACTATTTAACATTCATAGTGAGTCTTTGTAATAAATGCAATGTCCTAGACGTAAACTGAGTCTCTGTAATCAATGCAACGGCTATTCGTTGGTTATGTAAGAGAACGTCAAGTTCTTGTCGGTTTTAAGTCAGTCCATTAGCATTCCAAAGTAGGATGGTAAGAGATTTATCGGCTGACAAAAACATTTATTTATTTATAATAGATGTGAGTAAGGACATGGCGGTTGTTAAAGCAGGCAATAAGGAGTGAGAAGAAGACTAATTTATTGAATTATTTTATTAGTTACCGTAGCAAAAAGTGTTTATAAGTCAGCGAATAAGGGTAAAATGGGAGGAATAGAAACATTATTACTATTTTAATGCTGTTGCTTTTCCTGGTATTGGTGCCGTTGTTAGTGGTATGTGATTGCTGCTGTTGTTGGCTCTATTATTGCTATTGCTGCTGCTATTGTAGTTGCTTTTATTGTTGGTGCATATTGTTATGTAATGATAAGTCCAGATACAATCTAAACTTATAAGTTGTTATTATTGTTGCTGTTGGTTCTGAATTTATTGAGCAGTAGTAAGTTCAGGTGCAATTGTAGCAAATTATAGGTTTTGTCATACTGGCAAGGTCGTTAAACCCATATTTGTTGTTTGCATATTTAGGCGTATTTTTGATTGCAAAGTTTTTTATTTGGAGCAGCCTTTGTAATTTGCCGGATGGTGTCCAGAGCAAAGTACACACATAGTGGACTATCTCGGGTTTTTTTTAGGGTTTTACTGTTAAGTATAGAAGCCTTTTCAGGTCAAAAATGGTTTGCCTATTAACTGCTTGTTTCAAAGAAATAAAAAAGAGAGGGAGAGATTCCATCTTCTATTTAATATTGGAGATACTAGTTACTTCCTGAACCAATATGTACAATTTATTTATAATATTTTCTAAAGAAGTGCTATGATGTAGATTTCGAACTAAAACTTTGAATGGTTTTTCTCTTTGGCCTGATGAGTTTGGAAATCTGCTTTTATTTTGTTCAAGTATCGAAAAATGCTTCTGTAGGCCTTTCCACATCTGGATTGAATTGCAAGGCCTTTAATTTTGTTTTAACAGTATTTTTTTGGCCTTCCAACCGGTTGTATGACATGTTTTAATGAATATTGGCATGTTGTATGACATGTTTCGATTTTCTTATTGGCAGCAGATTGCACGAGTTGTGTAGCGGTAGTTCCAGGCATTATAGCTTGTATAATGACGAGAAATGTGCACTAATCACATACTCCTTAGCGAGTAATCACTGTTAATTCTGGCTTATTATTTTGTTTTATTTTGTTAAATATATATATCGAACTTCATAAGTGAATATCAAACTGTACTGATTCTAGTCACAATGATTACTTCTAAAAATTGTATTCTAATATTATAGAAGAATTTTTTCTAATAAAATTTTTTTTTTTTAAAAACATTTTTTAAGGTTTTTAGATTTCGAATTTCATGTGATTTTCAATCATATATTTTTGTAACTAATTATTAATAAATAAATAACTAGAAATTATTATCCCGAGCAAAAACAATATTGATGCGATCGCCTTCATGGTTCGAATGAAACTGACTTAATATTTAACATATTATTTATATTTCTCATACATATATATTTAATTAATAAAACTAACCTTAAGAAATAACTTATGCCATTAACAAACTTTTATATTTAAATGTAAATGTACACAAATAAATTTACGATCAGTCAACGTTGATGAAAAATTTAACATAGTAGATATAAATATTGCAAAAATATGAACTACTATCAAAATAATGGGGTTAATACGAAATAAGGAAATTAACATTTTATCTTTTAATAAATTTAAATCATTAATAGAACATGAACTGAAAGAAAGTAAAAGTTCAAGTATGTTTCTTCTCTTTCAGTCAATATTTCAATGTTAAAATTTAACATTCTAGATAGGGCATTGGGTACAATATTGGAACTTCCTCGAAAATGTTGAATGTCAGAGATGGATTGTCCCGTAATAGATTTCTAATTTGACTTGGATTTTTATTTGTTTTAGAATTAAAACCATTTAACAAAGACTTAGGATGCGTAAATACTGTAAATGATCTACCTTATATCAAGTGGTTGAATCATTAACCTCACTTTTTTCATATCCATTAAATTACCAATTTTGAGTGCTATAATTGTGCATATAAAGAGTAAATCTCTACAACCGAAAACTGAAATTTTAATTAATTTGTTTCCAATTATTTTAAACAAAAAAATTTAAATAAAATGTAACTTTCAGGTACTCAAAATACAAAAATCAGATACCCAAAATATGGAATCAACGAGTGAAAAACATTGATAGAGTGAACCGCAAATATTAATACTTAATAGCTTTGATATTGCGTCTCTGTCTCAATTGCCATATTCTCAAAATATGGCCAATTGTTTATTAAACTATTATAGTAGCACTCCTTGCCCAATTGTTTATTAAACTTAAAACATTTACAACAAAAAATTCGATGTTTTTGTTTAATACAGTTTTAGAGCGTCGCAACGCTGAAAAGTTTGTTTATTTTATTTTTTTTAGAGTATATTTTAGTCCCACAATTAGCTCAGGAAAGAGTGATCAATCTATGCTAGCAGCCAGCATAATGTAGAAAGAATAAATTATACCGGAGATCGCCAGGTATCCGAAGTTTGCAAACTATCGACTGAGTTCCCTCTCAGGCATGAAGCTCTTGGCGTGCGCTGTTCCACCTGATCTTGAGGTGTTTGTTATTAGCCTACGCCTGCATTATCAAACATATAAACCCAGATGCAGAAGTGAGCCGTAAGCCTCCCCGCATGTCATCTGTGCTCACGTGGTTTGATAACCTTTACAGTTACTTGGGAACTCCGCGTGAGGTGAGAGTACGATTTGACTACAGAAGATTCAGTTAAAAATAAATTTTACTAAGCTATCCACCATGTTTATAATTTTTTAAAATTAATTATAAGTAGTCATAAATATAAAAAAAATCGATTAATAATGAAAAAACTTACCCAATGTAATACCATTTACAATAAAAAATATAATTATTCTTATTGCATTATCTCACAATGTAATTTATTTTTTCGTTATTAAATTAAAAAAGTTAACGTAATAAACCTATTCATATAATAAAATAAAGCAGAAAAAATGGGAAAGAAAACAGGAGCATTTAAATAACAATGAAAAAAGTTTAAAATGGAGTATTTACAAAAAAAGCATGAATCTTTAATTTTTTAGTCATCTTGTATTGTACTTGATCGATGATCGAAAATCTCTCAACCAAATTCGACTATCACTGTACTTTTTTACTTTGGTAAGTACGTTCATTAGCATGTTTTAATATATCTCCCTTGTCTCCGATTATTTTAATTGTGGATGAAAAATTTTGCGCAAACATTTTATTAAATACTTGTGTTGATAAATTTACTGAAGGAAGAATCGACTCGCACATAGACTTGAATCTCAATTTCTTGAGTAGAAAATTCGATATATTTTATTTGTCTAAGAAAATTTTGTATGAAATAATTTTATAGATGCCGTTATGTTATTAGTATATAAGCATCTAGAAATTGTAATCTCACCTCTTTTGGTTACAATTTCAAACAGTGAAATTGAAATTGAATTTAGTAATAAATTAAATAAACTTATCAGTCCAGTCCAAATATATTTGGAACTCTAAATTACTCAAATCAAATACGTTCAGTTTACTACCGGTTGATTTATTATAATAGTTTAATAGAAAGTTAAAACATATAATTTAATCGCTCGAACTTTATCAATCCAGTAAAGCTAAAAACTTAGGAACTGAATTATTATTAATTATTTACGCTCGGTTGACCACCGGTGTAACTGATGAAAATAATTGGTACAACTAAGAAACCTACTTTTATCAATTAGAAATCTACAATTTGTTAACGATAAATAAATTCAAGAATAAATGTCATTTTTGTAGATTAACATAAATTGAAATTGTTCTCTTTATTGATGGACCCTAAAAAGAACTTATTAAATTTCTTACATACCTTGAAAGATAAATTAATAAATCGGAGGTACTGTTATCTAAAGTATATAGATAGAAGAAATCTAATACTTTACTGAGTAGGAAAATCTTCACTTTTTCTTTTTGTTCATTCGGTTGAATTCTAGGGTAAGGGAAGTATCTCGAAAGGAGGAATTCAAGGTTGCTTAGAGTAGTTTGAGGACTAAAGCATATTATTGAAAGAATCCCATAGGTGTAGTCTCTATTGATAGGCCACCAACAAAAACAGCTACTTAGAGTCACTTAGGAACAGTCGGTGAAGCCGCTACCTAATGACTAAAGTTAAACAGAGGTATAATTAGAAGAAGACTGACAGCGATTCTTAATAAATGATAAATAGTTGCAAGGTCTTCAAACGTCTGATCAAAGCATACCTTATTTTGAAGATGGTATCTTTGATCGAGTAAAGGCGAAATGTTCAAAGGCCAAGAAAATGTTGAAATCAGCAGGGAAAAAACTGCAATTTAATGATTGGGAAGACAACTATTTAGAAACCAATAACATAAGTAAACAATTAAGGTTGCAAACGGCAATTGTGAAAACCCTAAGTAAGCTAGTAGATTGAGTGACAAGGAATTTGGAATCCACTAAATTACTGTAAAATTGCTCAAATTGCAGACAGTATTGGCACCCTATTAGGAGAAAATATCATTTCGACATAAAACAATTCTCATAGAAGTATGCAGTCTTATCCTCCATTAACAGGAATTATTAAAATTAAATAAGGCATACAGGCCATATTACATATGGCCTGTGTGAGCAATCATTGATAGAGCTTCGGAATCTGCTAGATATAATGAGTCTACTAAAATTTTTGGGGAGTAGCTTCCAAACACTGGAAACTGTGGGACAAATTGATCCTACTAGATAATCTGTTTCCAGTTATCTACACATCGAAAGCCGATCTAAATTTGAGTCATTGTTGGCGGCAACGGAAATAAAATGATATGTAAGGGGAAATACTGTTGGCGGCCACGGAAATAAAATGATATGTAAGGCTAGTTTGCCGGGGAACGAACTTAATATACGACTGCGAATGAATATCAGGCCATTGCTACATTGAGTGCAAGTCTTGCTCTTATTTTATACGTTCGAAGCGTCATAATTGCTTGCTTCATTTGAGAATAAAACCGGCATCTGAGTCAGCTCCATATATGGTAGTAGTGGATTGTTTCAGCCAATAAATTTAATGGCAAATCAATATGCTAGTTCATATGAATATATTTTGTTAGGGACAGTGCAAATCGATATAATGACCAAATCGTGAAGAAAAATTCCATGTAGAGTAATTTTATATTATGGTTCACAAGTAAATTTAATTACCAGCAAGTAAATTTAATTACCAATAAAAAATTGGTAATTAAATATAAAATTAATTACCATTATATTATGGTTCACAAGTAAATTTAATTATGGTTCACAAGTAAATTTAATTACCAATATTAAGTTTTTTTTAAATTCAATTTTTCTTTAGATATACCCACCATCATTTTAAATTATAAAGTGTAATTATGCCTGAAATAACTACTAATCAACCATTGCATGATGTTAATATTACAGAGTGGCAAATTCGCAAAAATATACGATTGATAGATCCAGAGTTCTATCTATCCAAACCTGTAGATCTGCTCATTGGAACGGAGTTATTTAGTTCACTTTTATCCGTTGGGCAAACCAAGTTGGTAGACCATTTTTCCATTTTACAGAAAACCTTATTAGATTGGGTAGCAATGGGATGTATTCAATTTTCAAATAACATGTCCGATAAATTTTGTGGACTTGCAACAGAAACACTATAGCTAGATTTTAATAACTAGAAGAGACAAATTCCGACATTAAGTACTTGCCCGCAACGAATCAAGAATGCTAATGCATAATTAAATAAAACAGCTATGAACAGACATGATGGTAAATTTATAGTTAAGTTACTATTATATTCATAAGATTCTAGTACATCTCAATGATGGGAAACTATAACTTATTATTTGGCGAGCTTCTGTGAATGAACCAAAAAAAATCTTTCAACTAAATAAGACGACTTAGGAACTACTACGGCCCCATTCTTAGCGATGACATGCCAACACGAGGCAGCCGATACTGCGAAATTGATATTGCATCTGGGTTCAAAAATAGTACCAGAAGATTTTTACATGGTTGATGTAATGACCAGAGCTGCGACCATAGATAAACTAGCTGTGATTAAGGTATAACTGGAACAAATTTTGTCTTCTGTCAGTTTTGACTTACCAGGTGTATAAGCTTAAATCCGCTGTTTGGTCATAGATGGCGTGAGTGAGCGTATTAAGTTACCATGGACACGCCATACTTCTTTTTTATGTTTGACATCTGTCAACATTAATCAGTGCACATTGTCAGCAATGGCAATATACAACAACATACATTTTTCTTTTGGTAATCATGTCTAGTTTTGTGCCAGAAAAAGAGCATATGCGGGAAGCTCTGCTTTTCTACTTCAATTTCAAGAAATCGGTTGCCGAATCGCATCGAATGCTTATGAAAGCCTATGGTGACAGTGCTTTATCGGAAACAACGAGCCGGTATTGGTTCCGTTGGTTCAAAACGGCAATTTTGACTTGTGGGACAAGAAGCGTGAAAATCGGCCTAGGAAGGTTGAGGACCATCAATTGCAGGATCTTTTGAACGAAGACGATGTCCAATCATAAAAAATGCTTACGGAGAAATTGGGTGTTACTCAACCAGCCATTTCCATCCCTCTGCATACCATGGAGAATATTGAAAAAATCTGAAAATGGATGTCGCATGAATTGAACGATAGGCAGATGGAGCGACGCCAAAACATATGCGAAATCTTGCTCGCCAGACAAAAAAGAAAGTCGTTCCTGCATCGGATTGTGACAGGCAATGAAAAGTGGATATATTTAAAGAATCCTAAACGCAAGAAATTGTGGGTTGATGCCGGCCAACCATCAACATCTTCCCCAAGACCAAATCGCTTCGGATGGAATACAATGCTGTACGTTTGGTGGGATCAGCCGGGTATCGTCTACTATGAGATGTTGAAACCTGGTGAAACTCTCAATGTCCACCGCTACCACCAACAACTAATCAAATTACACCGCGTTCTGCGTGATAAAAGGACGGATTATCAACAAAGACATGACAAGCTGATTTTCCTCCACGACAATGTACCATCGCACACGTCAAAAATGGTCCAAAACTACTTAGAGACACTCAACTGGGAGGTTCTACCCCACCCCGCTTATTCACCAGAACTGGCCCCTTTCAAATACCACCTGATTTCGTCGATGGACCAAGCGCTCGCTGAGAAACTCTTCGATTCTTACGAAAACGTCCAAAAATGGGTTGATGAGTGGTTTGCCTCGAAAAAGATGGAATTTTTTTGGCGTGAATAAATTTGTTTTTGCTTTCTAAAAAGCTAAAAAAACAAATGGTAAAAAAATGGTGCTCTAACGATTCAGAATTGGTTAATAGGAAACCAGAACGAAAAGTGTAGGATTCACCTGATTGCCTAAAATAAAAATTTTATAATTACTGTTCAGCCGATTGTTCAATCGGTAATAAGCAAAGGCACAGTATTATCTAGATACACGTATTTTTGACCAACTCGAAATTATTAATACAGTAGTGGTATTATCAAAAATTTTTGTGTGAAAGCTATATTCTTTAAAATTGGATTGGGATTCTGCATTACCATTGCAGTTGCATACTAAATAGATGGCCTGCAGATCCACTATGTCGAATTTCAATAAAATGCATTTACCATTACAAACCTTTGTGGCGAACAACATCAGTTATATCTTATAACATACTAATGGCGAGGAATTGTGGCTCCCACTCAGGGAAGAATTGTGGCTCCCAGGAAACTGGAATATAAGATAAATTCCAGGAAGAAGAAAAATTGTACTCGTGCTGGTGAGCACCGAATCGTCCAAATTATTATCATTATATCCTAGACAATACTCTGTAGGTGTAACTTATGAAAATAATTTGCTTAATATAAAATTAAACAACCTACTTTTATCTATTAGAAATTAATAAAAGTAGGTTTTTTAATTTATATATTAGCAAAATAGAATATAATAATTATACATATCAACTTATAATTAAAATAGTTCAGAAACTGGAATAGTCCGTCTGATCTAGACAAGTTCGAGTTAAATTACGTAAGCAATTTTTGTGGGTGAATAAGCTCACTAATGAGCGACAATCGGTTATTATTTTGAACCGCCTGTCATATAGGTATGGCCTAAAATTGTTTAAGCCCCAATGAATACCTATCAGCACTTTCTCTATAATTGGTTTCTAAAGCTCATATTTACTTAGATTTTTGCTAGTGCTAGCTATTGGCTTATCATTACCAATTTCTCCCTGTGCCAGAATTGCTATCAGGGCATAATCTGAGGTATCAGTTCTTATGAAAAAGTGTCTGCTGAAGTTCTTATGAAAAAGTGTCTGCTGAAGGATCGCCTTCATCCAAATTTCTTTTTCCTTCTCCTTCTTGTTCTATTTTTTTAAAGGTTTCTTTGGGGATCTTTCTTTTTACTTCTTTTTTTCCTTTCTTTTTATTTTTTTTTCAAGACAAAATAATTTTTTTTGTTTATTTTTTGTCTTCCTTCTCATTCCCTATTCCGCTCCCTCTTTGAGTTTTTTTTTTTTTTAATTTTTTTTTTGTAATTTATTTTTATTTTCCCTTCTTTTTTCCTTTTTGTTATTATTTCTACTTTTCCCTCCCACGGAGAACTTAACACCCTCGGGTGTCTTCATTATCTCCTTTATGTTCGTAGTATGATTTTTTCTGTTTATGGTAGATGTGAGGGCACATCTCAACATCAATTTCGAACTTCCCCATTATCTAAATATAAAGCTAGCATGCCCAATCGAAACATATGCTCTCTGAGTATAGAAGTCATTGACCTATTAAACATAACGTTCGGAAAATATGTATTATCCGAATTTTAATACTTCCCTCAGTCCTATCCAACAAACAAGGAAAATAAATTTCCGTTTTTTTAACATAACGGAAGTAGGGATCGAATTATGAATCAGCTTTTTGACCCCTAATTAGTCTTCATTCTGTTATTACAATAACATACGGTACCCTATGCAGGACCCGAGTTATGGACCAGTATTTTGAAATCGTCATTTGTCTTTATTATGTTATTATCATACCAGATGGCGCCAATTGAGAGGCTCGAATTGGTTTTCCATGTCTTGACTCTTCATTGGCCATCATCTTGCGATACATAACAAAAAGATGCCCAATGAAGAGCCGAGTTGAGCTGTAGCGAATTATGCCCTATAGGTTTTTGAGAATGTAAGAGTTGGCTGTGAGCTGGCTACTTGACTCAACTATAAGGAAATAGGTTCGTTCAGCTTTATACACATCATAATTACCGCACTTGGTAATTATGAAGTGTATAAAGATTAATTCCTATTGGAGGTCAAATTGCCCCTAATTCAATTGTAGGGGATAAACTTCTATGAAAAAATGCTCAAAAGAATGAAATAAAAAAAAATTTCTGAAACAATAAATAAAATTATTCCTCATTGCAGGCCAATTGTTACCGGGAATGTATGTAATCCTTGGAAAGTACCTTCTCGTGAAATATCACGTCATCATTGATATATAGTAAGTGATGTAATTAATATACCTAGTATAAATAGTGAAATATTAGTATAATTATTAAAAAATAAAATAAATATTAAGTTTTTTTTAAATGCAATTTTTCCTTAGATATACCCAGCATCATTTTAAATTATAAAGTGTAATTATGCCTGAAATAACTACTAATCAACCATTGCGTGATGTTAATATTACAGAGTGGCAAATTCGCAAAAATATACGATTGATAGATCCAGAGTTCTATCTATCCAAACCTGTAGATCTGCTCATTGGAACGGAGTTATTTAGTTCACTTTTATCCGTTGGGCAAACCAAGTTGGTAGACCATTTTTCCATTTTACAGAAAATCCTATTAGATTGGGTAGCAATGGGATGTATTCAATTTTCAAATAACATGTCCGATAAATTTTGTGGACTTGCAACAGAAACACTATAGCTGGATTTTAATAACTAGAAGAGACAAATTCCGACATAAAGTACTTGCCCACAACGAATCAAGAATGCTAATGCATAATTAAATTCAACTGCTATGAACAGACATGATGGTAAATTTATAGTTAAGTTACTATTATATTCATAAGATTCTAGTACATCTCAATGATGGGAAACTATAACTTATTATTTGGCGAGCTTCTGTGAATGAACCAAAAAAAATCTTTCAACTAAATAAGACGACTTAGGAACTACTACGGCCCCATTCTTAGCGATGACATGCCAACACGAGGCAGCCGATACTGCGAAATTGATATTGCATCTGGGTTCAAAAATAGTACCAGAAGATTTTTACATGGTTGATGTAATGACCAGAGCTGCGACCATAGATAAACTAGCTGTGATTAAGGTATAACTGGAACAAATTTTGTCTTCTGTCAGTTTTGACTTACCAGGTGTATAAGCTTAAATCCGCTGTTTGGTCATAGATAGCGTGAGTGAGCGTATTAAGTTACCATGGACACGCCATACTTCTTTTTTATGTTTGACATCTGTCAACATTAATCAGTGCACATTGTCAGCAATGACAATGTACAACAACATACATTTTTCTTTTGGTAATCATGTCTAGTTTTGTGCCAGAAAAAGAGCATATGCGGGAAGCTCTGCTTTTCTACTTCAATTTCAAGAAATCGGTTGCCGAATCGCATCGAATGCTTATGAAAGCCTATGGTGACAGTGCTTTATCGGAAACAACGAGCCGGTATTGGTTCCGTTGGTTCAAAACGGCAATTTTGACTTGTGGGACAAGAAGCGTGAAAATCGGCCTAGGAAGGTTGAGGACCATCAATTGCAGGATCTTTTGAACGAAGACGATGTCCAATCATAAAAAATGCTCACGGAGAAATTGGGAGTTACTCAACCAGCCATTTCCATCCCTCTGCATACCATGGAGAATATTGAAAAAATCTGAAAATGGATGTCGCATGAATTGAACGATAGGTAGATGGAGCGACGCCAAAACATATGCGAAATCTTGCTCGCCAGACAAAAAAGAAAGTCGTTCCTGCATCGGATTGTGACAGGCAATGAAAAGTGGATATATTTAAAGAATCCTAAACGCAAGAAATTGTGGGTTGATGCCGGCCAACCATCAACATCTTCCCCAAGACCAAATCGCTTCGGATGGAATACGATGCTGTGCGTTTGGTGAGATCAGCCGGGTATCGTCTACTATGAGATGTTGAAACCTGGTGAAACTCTCAATGTCCACCGCTACCACCAACAACTAATCAAATTGCACCGCGCTCTGCGTGATAAAAGGACGGATTATCAACAAAGACATGACAAGCTGATTTTCCTCCACGACAATGTACCATCGTACACGTCAAAAATGGTCCAAAACTACTTAGAGACACTCAACTGGGAGGTTCTACCCCACCCCGCTTATTCACCAGAACTGGCCCCTTTCAAATACCACCTGATTTCGTCGATGGACCAAGCGCTCGCTGAGAAACTCTTCGATTCTTACGATAACGTCCAAAAATGGGTTGATGAGTGGTTTGCCTCGAAAAAGATGGAATTTTTTTGGCGTGAATAAATTTGTTTTTGCTTTCTAAAAAGCTAAAAAAACAAATGGTGCTCTAACGATTCAGAATTGGTTAATAGGAAACCAGAACGAAAAGTTTAGGATTCACCTGATTGCCTAAAATAAAAATTTTATAATTACTGTTCAGCCGATTGTTCAATCGGTAATAAGCAAAGGCACAGTATTATCTAGATACACGTATTTTTGACCAACTCGAAATTATTAATACAGTAGTGGTATTATCAAAAATTTTTGTGTGAAAGCTATATTCTTTAAAATTGGATTGGGATTCTGCATTACCATTGCAGTTGCATACTAAATAAATGGCCTGCAGATCCACTATGTCGAATTTCAATAAAATGCATTTACCATTACAAACCTTTGTGGCGAACAACATCAGTTATATCTTATAACATACTAATGGCGAGGAATTGTGGCTCCCACTCAGGGAAGAATTGTGGCTCCCAGGAAACTGGAATATAAGATAAATTCCAGGAAGAAGAAAAATTGTACTCGTGCTGGTGAGCACCGGATCGTCCAAATTATTATCATTATATCCTAGACAATACTCTGTAGGTGTAACTTATGAAAATAATTTGCTTAATATAAAATTAAACAACCTACTTTTATCTATTAGAAATTAATAAAAGTAGGTTTTTTAATTTATATATTAGCAAAATAGAATATAATAATTATACATATCAACTTATAATTAAAATAGTTCAGAAACTGGAATAGTCCGTCTGATCTAGACAAGTTCGAGTTAAATTACGTAAGCAATTTTTGTGGGTGAATAAGCTCACTAATGAGCGACAATCGGTTATTATTTTGAACCGCCTGTCATATAGGTATGGCCTAAAATTGTTTAAGCCCCAATGAATACCTATCAGCACTTTTTCTATAATTGGTTTCTAAAGTTCATATTTACTTAGATTTTTGCTAGTGCTAGCTATTGGCTTATCATTACCAATTTCTCCTTGCGCCAGAATTGCTATCAGGGCATAATCTGAGGTATCAGTTCTTATGAAAAAGTGTCTGCTGAAGTTCTTATGAAAAAGTGTCTGCTGAAAGATCGCCTTCATCCAAATTTCTTTTTCCTTCTCCTTCTTGTTCTATTTTTTTAAAGGTTTCTTTGGGGATCTTTCTTTTTACTTCTTTTTTTCCCTTCTTTTTATTTTTTTTTCAAGACAAAATAATTTTTTTTGTTTATTTTTTTGTCTTCCTTCTCATTCCCTATTCCGCTCCCTCTTTGAGTTTTTCTTTTTTTTTAAATTTTTTTTTGTAATTTATTTTTATTTTCCCTTCTATTTTCCTTTTTGTTATTATTTCTACTTTTCCCTCCCACGGAGAACTTAACACCCTCGGGTGTCTTCATTATCTCCTTTATGTTCGTAGTATGATTTTTTCTGTTTATGGTAGATGTGAGGGCACATCTCAACATCAATTTCGAACTTCCCCATTATCTAAATATAAAGCTAGCATGCCCAATCGAAACATATGCTCTCTGAGTATAGAAGTCATTGACCTATTAAACATAACGTTCGGAAAATATGTATTATCCGAATTTTAATACTTCCCTCAGTCCTATCCAACAAACAAGGAAAATAAATTTCCGTTTTTTTAACATAACGGAAGTAGGGATCGAATTATGAATCAGCTTTTTGACCCCTAATTAGTCTTCATTCTGTTATTACAATAACATACGATTTCAGTATTTTGAAATCGTCATTGGTCTTTATTATGTTATTATCATACCAGATGGCGCCAATTGAGAGGCTCGAATTGGTTTTCCATGTCTTGACTCTTCATTGGCCATCATCTTGCGATACATAACAAAAAGATGCCCAATGAAGAGCCGAGTTGAGCTGTAGCGAATTATGCCCTATAGTTTTTTGAGAATGTAAGAGTTGGCTGTAAGCTGGCTACTTGACTCAACTATAAGGAAATAGGTTCGTTCAGCTTTATACACATCATAATTACCGCACTTGGTAATTATGAAGTGTATAATGATTAATTCCTATTGGAGGTCAAATTGCCCCTAATTCAATTGTAGGGGATAAACTTCTATGAAAAAATGCTCAAAAGAATGAAATTAAAAAAAATTTCTGAAACAATAAATAAAATTATTCCTCATCGCAGGCCAATTGTTACCGGGAATGTATGTAATCCTTGGAAAGTACCTTCTCGTGAAATATCACGTCATCATTGATATATAGTAAGTGATGTAATTAATATACCTAGTATAAATAGTGAAATATTAGTATAATTATTAAAAGATAACATAAATATTAAGTTTTTTTTAAATGCAATTTTTCCTTAGATATACCCAGCATCATTTTAAATTATAAAGTGTAATTATGCCTGAAATAACTACTAATCAACCATTGCGTGATGTTAATATTACAGAGTACAGAGTGGCAAATTCGCAAAAATATACGATTGATAGATCCAGAGTTCTATCTATCCAAACCTGTAGATCTGCTCATTGGAACGGAGTTATTTAGTTCACTATTATCAAACCAAGTTGGTCGACCATTTTTCCATTTTACAGAAAACTTTATTAGATTGGGTAGCAATGGGATGTATTCAATTTTCAAATAACATGTCCGATAAATTTTGTGGACTTGCAACAGAAACACTATAGCTAGATTTTAATAACTAGAAGAGACAAATTCCGACATAAAGTACTTGCCCACAACGAATCAAGAATGCTAATGCATAATTAAATTAGACTGCTATGAACAGACATGATGGTAAATTTATAGTTAAGTTACTATTATATTCATAAGATTCTAGTACATCTCAATGATGGGAAACTATAACTTATTATTTGGCGAGCTTCTGTGAATGAACCAAAAAAAATCTTTCAACTAAATAAGACGACTTAGGAACTACTACGGCCCCATTCTTAGCGATGACATGCCAACACGAGGCAGCCGATACTGCGAAATTGATATTGCATCTGGGTTCAAAAATAGTACCAGAAGATTTTTACATGGTTGATGTAATGACCAGAGCTGCGACCATAGATAAACTAGCTGTGATTAAGGTATAACTGGAACAAATTTTGTCTTCTGTCAGTTTTGACTTACCAGGTGTATAAGCTTAAATCCGCTGTTTGGTCATAGATAGCGTGAGTGAGCGTATTAAGTTACCATGGACACGCCATACTTCTTTTTTATGTTTGACATCTGTCAACATTAATCAGTGCACATTGTCAGCAATGACAATGTACAACAACATACATTTTTCTTTTGGTAATCATGTCTAGTTTTGTGCCAGAAAAAGAGCATATGCGGGAAGCTCTGCTTTTCTACTTCAATTTCAAGAAATCGGTTGCCGAATCGCATCGAATGCTTATGAAAGCCTATGGTGACAGTGCTTTATCGGAAACAACGAGCCGGTATTGGTTCCGTTGGTTCAAAACGGCAATTTTGACTTGTGGGACAAGAAGCGTGAAAATCGGCCTAGGAAGGTTGAGGACCATCAATTGCAGGATCTTTTGAACGAAGACGATGTCCAATCATAAAAAATGCTCACGGAGAAATTGGGTGTTACTCAACCAGCCATTTCCATCCCTCTGCATACCATGGAGAATATTGAAAAAATCTGAAAATGGATGTCGCATGAATTGAACGATAGGCAGATGGAGCGACGCCAAAACATATGCGAAATCTTGCTCGCCAGACAAAAAAGAAAGTCGTTCCTGTATCGGATTGTGACAGGCAATGAAAAGTGGATATATTTAAAGAATCCTAAACGCAAGAAATTGTGGATTGATGCCGGCCAACCATCAACATCTTCCCCAAGACCAAATCGCTTCGGACGGAATACGATGCTGTGCGTTTGGTGGGATCAGCCGGGTATCGTCTACTATGAGATGTTGAAACCTGGTGAAACTCTCAATGTCCACCGCTACCACCAACAACTAATCAAATTGCACCGCGCTCTGCGTGATAAAAGGATGGATTATCAACAAAGACATGACAAGCTGATTTTCCTCCACGACAATGTACCATCGCACACGTCAAAAATGGTCCAAAACTACTTAGAGACACTCAACTGGGAGGTTCTACCCCACCCCGCTTATTCACCAGAACTGGCCCCTTCCAAATACCACCTGATTTCGTCGATAGACCAAGCGCTCGCTGAGAAACTCTTCGATTCTTACGAAAACGTCCGAAAATGGGTTGATGAGTGGTTTGCCTCGAAAAAGATGGAATTTTTTTGGCGTGAATAAATTTGTTTTTGATTTCTAAAAAGCTAAAAAAAACAAATGGTAAAAAAATGGTGCTCTAACGATTCAGAATTGGTTAATAGGAAACCAGAACGAAAAGTGTAGGATTCACCTGATTGCCTAAAATAAAAATTTTATAATTACTGTTCAGCCGATTGTTCAATCGGTAATAAGCAAAGGTACAGTATTATCTAGATACACGTATTTTTGACCAACTCGAAATTATTAATACAGTAGTGGTATTATCAAAAATTTTTGTGTGAAAGCTATATTCTTTAAAATTGGATTGGGATTCTGCATTACCATTGCAGTTGCATACTAAATAGATGGCCTGCAGATCCACTATGTCGAATTTCAATAAAATGCATTTACCATTACAAACCTTTGTGGCGAACAACATCAGTTATATCTTATAACATACTAATGGCGAGGAATTGTGGCTCCCACTCAGGGAAGAATTGTGGCTCCCAGGAAACTGGAATATAAGATAAATTCCAGGAAGAAGAAAAATTGTACTCGTGCTGGTGAGCACCGGATCGTCCAAATTATTATCATTATATCCTAGACAATACTCTGTAGGTGTAACTTATGAAAATAATTTGCTTAATATAAAATTAAACAACCTACTTTTATCTATTAGAAATTAATAAAAGTAGGTTTTTTAATTTATATATTAGCAAAATAGAATATAATAATTATACATATCAACTTATAATTAAAATAGTTCAGAAACTGGAATAGTCCGTCTGATCTAGACAAGTTCGAGTTAAATTACGTAAGCAATTTTTGTGGGTGAATAAGCTCACTAATGAGCGACAATCGGTTATTATTTTGAACCGCCTGTCATATAGGTATGGCCTAAAATTGTTTAAGCCCCAATGAATACCTATCAGCACTTTTTCTATAATTGGTTTCTAAAGCTCATATTTACTTAGATTTTTGCTAGTGCTAGCTATTGGCTTATCATTACCAATTTCTCCCTGCGCCAGAATTGCTATCAGGGCATAATCTGAGGTATCAGTTCTTATGAAAAAGTGTCTGCTGAAGTTCTTATGAAAAAGTGTCTGCTGAAAGATCGCCTTCATCTAAATTTCTTTTTCCTTCTCCTTCTTGTTCTATTTTTTTAAAGGTTTCTTTGGGGATCTTTCTTTTTACTTCTTTTTTTCCCTTCTTTTTATTTTTTTTTCAAGACAAAATAATTTTTTTTGTTTATTTTTTTGTCTTCCTTCTCATTCCCTATTCCGCTCCCTCTTTGAGTTTTTCTTTTTTTTTAAATTTTTTTTTGTAATTTATTTTTATTTTCCCTTCTATTTTCCTTTTTGTTATTATTTCTACTTTTCCCTCCCACGGAGAACTTAACACCCTCGGGTGTCTTCATTATCTCCTTTATGTTCGTAGTATGATTTTTTCTGTTTATGGTAGATGTGAGGGCACATCTCAACATCAATTTCGAACTTCCCCATTATCTAAATATAAAGCTAGCATGCCCAATCGAAACATATGCTCTCTGAGTATAGAAGTCATTGACCTATTAAACATAACGTTCGGAAAATATGTATTATCCGAATTTTAATACTTCCCTCAGTCCTATCCAACAAACAAGGAAAATAAATTTCCGTTTTTTTAACATAACGGAAGTAGGGATCGAATTATGAATCAGCTTTTTGACCCCTAATTAGTCTTCATTCTGTTATTACAATAACATACGGTACCCTATGCAGGACCCGAGTTATGGACCAGTATTTTGAAATCGTCATTGGTCTTTATTATGTTATTATCATACCAGATGGCGCCAATTGAGAGGCTCGAATTGGTTTTCCATGTCTTGACTCTTCATTGGCCATCATCTTGCGATACATAACAAAAAGATGCCCGATGAAGAGCCGAGTTGAGCTGTAGCGAATTATGCCCTATAGTTTTTTGAGAATGTAAGAGTTGGCTGTGAGCTGGCTACTTGACTCAACTATAAGGAAATAGGTTCGTTCAGCTTTATACACATCATAATTACCGCACTTGGTAATTATGAAGTGTATAAAGATTAATTCCTATTGGAGGTCAAATTGCCCCTAATTCAATTGTAGGGGATAAACTTCTATGAAAAAATGCTCAAAAGAATGAAATAAAAAAAAAATTCTGAAACAATAAATAAAATTATTCCTCATCGCAGGCCAATTGTTACCGGGAATGTATGTAATCCTTGGAAAGTACCTTCTCGTGAAATATCACGTCATCATTGATATATAGTAAGTGATGTAATTAATATACCTAGTATAAATAGTGAAATATTAGTATAATTATTAAAAAATAACATAAATATTAAGTTTTTTTTAAATTCAATTTTTCTTTAGATATACCCACCATCATTTTAAATTATAATGTGTAATTATGCCTGAAATAACTACTAATCAACCATTGCGTGATGTTAATATTACAGAGTGGCAAATTCGCAAAAATATACGATTGATAGATCCAGAGTTCTATCTATCCAAACCTGTAGATCTGCTCATTGGAACGGAGTTATTTAGTTCACTATTATCCGTTGGGCAAACCAAGTTGGTAGACCATTTTTCCATTTTACAGAAAACCTTATTAGATTGGGTAGCAATGGGATGTATTCAATTTTCAAATAACATGTCCGATAAATTTTGTGGACTTGCAACAGAAACACTATAGCTAGATTTTAATAACTAGAAGAGACAAATTCCGATATAAAGTACTTGCCCACAACGAATCAAGAATGCTAATGCATAATTAAATTCAACTGCTATGAACAGACATGATGGTAAATTTATAGTTAAGTTACTATTATATTCATAAGATTCTAGTACATCTCAATGATGGGAAACTATAACTTATTATTTGGCGAGCTTCTGTGAATGAACCAAAAAAAATCTTTCAACTAAATAAGACGACTTAGGAACTACTACGGCCCCATTCTTAGCGATGACATGCCAACACGAGGCAGCCGATACTGCGAAATTGATATTGCATCTGGGTTCAAAAATAGTACCAGAAGATTTTTACATGGTTGATGTAATGACCAGAGCTGCGACCATAGATAAACTAGCTGTGATTAAGGTATAACTGGAACAAATTTTGTCTTCTGTCAGTTTTGACTTGCCAGGTATATAAGCTTAAATCCGCTGTTTGGTCATAGATAGCGTGAGTGAGCGTATTAAGTTACCATGGACACGCCATACTTCTTTTTTATGTTTGACATCTGTCAACATTAATCAGTGCACATTGTCAGCAATGACAATATACAACAACATACATTTTTCTTTTGGTAATCATGTCTAGTTTTGTGCCAGAAAAAGAGCATATGCGGGAAGCTCTGCTTTTCTACTTCAATTTCAAGAAATCGGTTGCCGAATCGCATTGAATGCTTATGAAAGCCTATGGTGACAGTGCTTTATCGGAAACAACGAGCCGATATTGGTTCCGTTGGTTCAAAACGGCAATTTTGACTTGTGGGACAAGAAGCGTGAAAATCGGCCTAGGAAGGTTGAGGACCATCAATTGCAGGATCTTTTGAACGAAGACGATGTCCAATCATAAAAAATGCTCACGGAGAAATTGGGTGTTACTCAACCAGCCATTTCCATCCCTCTGCATACCATGGAGAATATTGAAAAAAAACGGAAAATGGATGTCGCATGAATTGAACGATAGGCAGATGGAGCGACGCCAAAACATATGCGAAATCTTGCTCGCCAGACAAAAAAGAAAGTCGTTCCTGCATCGGATTGTGACAGGCAATGAAAAGTGGATATATTTAAAGAATCCTAAACGCAAGAAATTGTGGGTTGATGCCGGCCAACCATCAACATCTTCCCCAAGACCAAATCGCTTCGGACGGAATACGATGCTGTGCGTTTGGTGGGATCAGCCGGGTATCGTCTACTATGAGATGTTTAAACCTGGTGAAACTCTCAATGTCCACCGCTACCACCAACAACTAATCAAATTGCACCGCGCTCTGCGTGATAAAAGGATGGATTATCAACAAAGACATGACGAGCTGATTTTCCTCCACGACAATGTACCATCGCACACGTCAAAAATGGTCCAAAACTACTTAGAGACACTCAACTGGGAGGTTCTACCCCACCCCGCTTATTCACCAGAACTGGCCCCTTCCAAATACCATCTGATTTCGTCGATGGACCAAGCGCTCGCTGAGAAACTCTTCGATTCTTACGAAAACGTCCAAAAATGGGTTGATGAGTGGTTTGCCTCGAAAAAGATGGAATTTTTTTGGCGTGAATAAATTTGTTTTTGCTTTCTAAAAAGCTAAAAAAAACAAATGGTAAAAAAATGGTGCTCTAACGATTCAGAATTGGTTAATAGGAAACCAGAACGAAAAGTTTAGGATTCACCTGATTGCCTAAAGTAAAAATTTTATAATTACTGTTCAGCCGATTGTTCAATCGGTAATAAGCAAAGGCACAGTATTATCTAGATACACGTATTTTTGACCAACTCGAAATTATTAATACAGTAGTGGTATTATCAAAAATTTTTGTGTGAAAGCTATATTCTTTAAAATTGGATTGGGATTCTGCATTACCATTGCAGTTGCATACTAAATAGATGGCCTGCAGATCCACTATGTCGAATTTCAATAAAATGCATTTACCATTACAAACCTTTGTGGCGAACAACATCATGAGCATCGGATCGTCCAAATTATTATCATTATATCCTAGACAATACTCTGTAGGTGTAACTTATGAAAATAATTTGCTATAATATAAAATTAAACAACCTACTTTTATCTATTAGAAATTAATAAAAGTAGGTTTTTTAATTTATATATTAGCAAAATAGAATATAATAATTATACACATCAACTTATAATTAAAATAGTTCAGAAACTGGAATAGTCCGTCTGATCTAGACAAGTTCGAGTTAAATTAAGTAAGCAATTTTTGTGGGTGAATAAGCTCACTAATGAACGATAGTCGGTTATTATTTTGAACCGCCTGTCATATAGGTATGGCCTAAAATTGTTTAAGCCCCAATGAATACCTATCAGCACTTTCTCTATAATTGGTTTCTAAAGCTCATATTTACTTAGTTTTTTGCTAGTGCTAGCTATTGGCTTATCATTACCAATTTCTTCCTGTGCCAGAATTGCTATCAGGGCATAATCTGAGGTATCAGTTCTTATGAAAAAGTGTCTGCTGAAGTTCTTATGAAAAAGTGTCTGCTGAAAGATCGCCTTCATCCAAATTTCTTATTCCTTCTCCTTCTTGTTCTATTTTTTTAAAGGTTTCTTTGGGGATCTTTCTTTTTACTTCTTTTTTTCCTTTCTTTTTATTTTTTTTTCAAGACAAAATAATTTTTTTTGTTTATTTTTTTGTCTTCCTTCTCATTCCCTATTCCGCTCCCTCTTTGAGTTTTTCTTTTTTTTAATTTTTTTTTGTAATTTATTTTTATTTTCCCTTCTATTTTCCTTTTTGTTATTATTTTCCCTCCCACGGAGAACTTAACACCCTCGGGTGTCTTCATTATCTCCTTTATGTTCGTGGTATGATTTTTTCTGTTTATGGTAGATGTGAGGGCACATCTCAACATCAATTTCGAACTTCTCCATTATCTAAATATAAAGCTAGCATGCCCAATCGAAACATATGCTCTCTGAGTATAGAAGTCATTGACCTATTAAACATAACGTTCGGAAAATATGTATTATCCGAATTTTAATACTTCCCTCAGTCCTATCCAACAAACAAGGAAAATAACTTTCCGTTTTTTTAACATAACGGAAGTAGGGATCGAATTATGAATCAGCATTTTGACCCCTAATTAGTCTTCATTCTGTTATTACAATAACATACGGTACCCTATGCAGGACCCGAGTTATGGACCAGTATTTTGAAATCGTCATTGGTCTTTATTATGTTATTATGATACCAGATGGCGCCAATTGAGAGGCTCGAATTGGTTTTCCATGTCTTGACTCTTCATTGGCCATCATCTTGCGATACATAACAAAAAGATGCCCGATGAAGAGCCAAGTTGAGCTGTAGCGAATTATGCCCTATAGTTTTTTGAGAATGTAATAGTTGGCTGTGAGCTGGCTACTTGACTCAACTATAAGGAAATAGGTTCGTTCAGCTTTATACACATCATAATTACCGCACTTGGCTCTACCATTTTTGTTATTATTTTTCTTCTTCTCGGAATTCAGGATGAATCAACCCAGAGAATTTGGAATATTGGCACTTAACTAACTTACTACTCGGTTAAAGATTCTAAAAATGCTAGCTGAATAAACCTTATTTTTCCTCCATTCAGTGCTGCCTCGAGAATTTGTGGATCTAGCTAATAGTTAATTGCCCTAATCTTTATGTCATCCCAATCTTTAATCCTTTAACTCTCATTAAACAATTGCATTGAAGTTGACCGCAACACGACGATGTTCTCTTCGAGGACAGAGAATCTTGTAAATGGAAATAACCTTGAATAAAAAATAATCTTAAAGATAAAAAAAGAAAAACAAATTTAGATTATAAAAAAAAATTGTATTTTAATGTACGTATAAAAATGTTTGTATGATATAGTACCTGTACTTAAACATGCGAAGGATTTTACTTTCAAATTGATTAATAATTTTTGTAAAAATTATTTAGGCAAGCAATAATAGAAAACCAATGAAATGCAGACAGAACTTATGTAAGTATTATTTACCACAGGAGAAATACTAAATAGTTATAACATAATTTAGAAAATAAAAATAAGATTATTTATTTAAGAAATTAAGTAGTATAGTTATATCAAAATAGACTTCGGAAATTAAATAAAAATTAATATAAAGATATAAAGTAGGATAAGAATTATTAAATAGAAAAGAAAGAAAGCTTTGTATATAAAAAGGAGAAGAATTCGAATGATTGTCAATCTAATAATATTGGTCTTCTTACAATTTTTTTTTATTAACATTTAGATATTATTAAAAAAATTTAATACAGTTCAATTATAATCTCTAAATTTTTAAGAAGGGAAAAATGAAGGGTTAATTTAGGACACCTGCTATTATTATCTACAATTTGTAATAAAACTATTTTTCTTTTATAATTAAGAAAGGAAAAATTTGCATGTGAAGAAGAAATGTTGATTTGCGAGCATAATATTTGTTCTTTCTCATATAAAAATTTGATTTTGTAATATTAATTTTATTTAGTAATTTAGAACATTTTACTATACGTCTATTTAATATCTTTTATATATAAAATTTGTTAAAAATAAACAAAACAATACTGAAATACTTTGCTTAAATTTAATCTTTGGATTAAACCTTTCGATGAAATATTCTATGATGTTTATATCACATAAAATAATCAGTACTAAATTGATCTTTTTTTTATTTTCTCGAATGCATGAATTAATCAGTACTATTTTGTATATATCTTGCAATACTTTATCAGTACTAATTATAGTAATATTATTTTGCTATATTGCTCTAAAGTAATTATTAGTCCTTAGCAATTTAATTTTTCTCCTTATTCCAAATAAAACAAACAATAATAATACTAAATTTTATAGATACATACAGGAGTGTATAAGAATATTTATAAGTCAATTTTAGTTTTATTCAGGCTAATGTGAACACTGCGTTTTTTTGTAGTTTTCAGATTTACTCTTATAAAAATAAAATAAAATGATGCTTCTTGTATCAGAATATTTGTTCCTATAAAAATAAAAATTAGCGTCAAACATTGTTGATTTAAAAAATTTTTAAATTGTAAAGTTTAAAATAAAATTTCAAATTTTGGTTTTTTTGAAATATAACTGACATGAACTAATTTATTTTATATTTTTTACTTATCCTTCGGTCCTAAGTGGAGATCGTTCTCTTCTTAATTGCCTCTTTATGAGCTGAGCCAGAAAAACAGTAAATCATAGTACTTCGAACATTATAACGGCGTAATGAAGTATCAAGCGCAGGTTAAGGCATAGCCGGGAGGGAGCAAGTATCATCAAGACTCATTTCAAAATGGCTCTCTCTCTCCCTAATTCCTATCACATCCATTTCGTTTCTTCTCATCGAATTCCTTTTCCACATTTAAAAGGGACCTTGACCTTCCCATTCCCTAGTCTACCTCATTTGTCCCTGGAGAATTTTACACCAGTCTAAATAAATATTGACATAATTAATTTTTTTTATATTCATGTGTGCGAAGGCAAAAAGTGATAGTTGAAAGAAGCCCTCCTACAATTCCACAATACCAGCCTACAAGCATACCTTGTCCTTCCCTCGTCTTCTAGAGGATCAGGTTCAATTATAAAAACTATCCTTTTAACGTTCACGTTAAGTAAAATTAATTTTAATTTTTTATCCATAAACATCCAACCACCTAACTTCTTTTTGAGCTTGTCAATAACAAATCGTAACAAATGCCGCTCACGTGTGGTCGAACTCGTTTAGAGTTAGACGAATCAATTAATAACAAGTGACGTAAAACGAAGGGCCCGAAGGATGCGATAGTGTCGATTGGTTCGAGAGTACGTAACTCTTGCTACAGGTGATCGTTTTCGTGAGGAACAATGCAAGCCGTGGATACCAAAACGCATGAGAACTGAAATAATCAGAAAATTGTATGATCCGCCGGTGCCAGCTTACGGTGGAAAAAGGAAAATACTTTTTTCAGTATTTTCCTTTTTCTACATCAGACGCTATTTTTATTGACCTAAAATGGCGCCGTAGACTAGAAGGTACATTTTATCGTATGATATCTGCAAGGAAACTTAAGCTTTCAAATAAACACTTCGCGCACTAATGGGAATCTCACCATGTAACGAACATATATGGCACTGATTGTATAAAGATCTTTAAAGCCCTTATGCGTGGAGTAAATCCGGTAATATCCACATCCTCATCGTGTTGGATGAGGATGTGGGTATTACCGGCATTCAAAAATTTGATCATTTGGTAAGGGATCAACCACATTTGAATTGCCGTGTACTTATCCCAGCCAAATGTCTCAGAGAGAGTTAATCAATCCACTCTGTTGGAAATTAGGTCGTATATAAGAAGAATCATCGGAAATGTTACCAATACCTGGGTGGGTTTTTATGCTCATTAAGTAGATTGGAGCATACGTCCATCGGACATTTTGTATACGAGATTTTATTTAATGTACAGATGATCACCCAGGCTTTATAGCATGGGTTACTATGAAAACTGAGCGGATTAAATGAACCTTGGAAGATCAGCATCATACTAATACGTACCCTGTCTATTGCTTTTGTTAAGTACAAGAAAACTTAACGAAAGCAATAGAGAGGGCATCCTGGACGTATAATCTTAGAGCCAAAACCGTGAGCTTTCGAGAGGGTCAGGTGATTTACCGATGAAACTTTAACCCAAGCAATTCTGTGGCAAGCCTGCAAAAAAGTTTATAAAATACCGAATTACATCCCGAAAAGGAAAGGATTACATTCCCGATGAACTAATGGATCAGCGAGGTAAACTCCTGGATATATACTATACGAAAGATATTAAGTCATAGTAACTAGCACATAGACCAGACTAAGGCCGACGGCAATAACGTCTATAGTCGTACAGTCCAGTAAGTGTTCTCTCATTAGGAACTCTAACCTGGGAGTTTACCTCTATTCGAACCCAAATACTTCTGATAGAGCCCGTACTCCTGGAAGGCGTGCATGGAGTATAGACTTTGCGGTATAATAAGTTACTCGATCATCTGAGTGTTCCATCAGATGGTCAGCTAGAGTACTTCTTTTGTCAGCTTCTTCCCCTGTGGATAAACCTGGGGAAGAACCCATATTATTGAGAAGCACTGATAACTCAACTCTGTTGAACTTGAATTGTTTCAAAGTTTATCAAGCTAACTCATTCACCGAGCGAGAGTAGCGAGTTATCGGGAGCAGAGGCGAGAATGTGCGTGGTTAAAAAAATGGCGCGGGTCAAGTAAGAGTCATTTGTGGGAGTTTATAGTGAGGTGACGTGTATAGGGCGAGTGCTGGTTTTTTTTAAATTTAAATCATCTAAAGTCTATAATAGCAAAAAGAAAAACATTAAATTATGTTTCTAAAACAGAAATTAACCTTTTTTGTTTATTAAATATATGTTTGTATACAGAGTTAGTAGAGCGAAAGAAGAAGAAAATACAAATAAATTAAATAAAAATATTAAAAGAAAAAAACTTTGTAAAACGAATGTGTATGATATGAAATAACAAAAAAAAATGTAAAAAGAGTCAAAATTGCAAGGCGTCCGTATGGAGAGCGGCATGCGGAAAAACGTAAAAACGACCGGGAGGAGTATCAACACGACCAGGACGAGCTTAAGAGAGGAAAAATTAAGGGCTGAAAGTGAAATAGGGAAGAGGAGTGAGTGAGGCGGCCAAATAGAAAGAATGAAAAATTTAGTCATTGCAGCTAAGTATTTCTTTTTTGTAATTGCATAACAATAGCAGAAAAACTGAAAGTACAAGTGTTTTGCCAATTCGGAATTCGTCCTTTAGAATATCGTAATCCACAGGAAAGGATAGCGCCGGATGTAGTGGAAACCGGTACATACTCGTTGTAATTGATTACTTTACAAAATTGCCAGAGGCCTTTTTAATACCAAATCAGGACAGCTTTTGGGAGTTCACAAAACTCGGACAACCCCGTATAGTCCTCCCTCGAACGGCATCAACAAAACTGGGACTTCGGGAGGGGCATCTTTTGGAAGATTTTAGAAAAGCGTTTCTACAGTTCCACAGTATTTTAAAGGATTCAAGAAAAGCGATTCCAGAGAGCTCCAGAATATTCAAGAAAGTTCGATTCCGGAACGTTCTAGAAATATGCCAAATCGTCGTATATCTCTTTTATATATTATGTGGCTGATTCTTCCAAGTCACTTTTTTTAACTCTATTTAGTCGGGAGATTACCGCCAAGATTCGTTAAATTTAAAATGGAAATATTAAAATGGTGTTTATATAATGTATAGTTACGGAAAAAGTGGGTTGCTACTTCCACGTCAGGATATGCAAAAGTGAAATTAAAATAGGTGCGAGCGGTAGTGGATTGCAAACAAATGCTATTCTTAAGAACTTATGAGTACTTTTATTAAGGTATATACAAAAACGGAAATATAAAGCACTTTTAGCACTAGATAAGGAACATAACATTGGTAATATTAAATTCAAAACAAAGCAACTAAATAAATTACTTAGGCACTACAAATATATAAAAAGATTTGCGACATCGATTTTTAAAATACTGTAACATTTCCACATAAAAAAATTTAAATAGTTTATCAGCTACCATTCCGCTTAATTACTCAGTTTTCTAAATCAAAAATCGTAATAAATATAAAATTAATATATTAAAAGAAGAACTGTTTTATTAAAAATTTCAAATATAGTAATTATTAATGAAAATGGTTTTGAAAGTGCCTCATCAATCCAATATTTTACTTTAAAATTTGCAAGTCTGTGCGTTCTCAAGAATGTTATTCATAATAAGCAGATATAATTTTTCTGTGGAGACCTATCCCTTATATTAGCTGTATTCCCTTGGCAAATTTTGCTACTCACAAGCACTTGAAGAAGTAAAAAATAACCTCAAAATGGTCAACATCAATACTGAGTTTACTCACACATAAACAATAAAAACTGAGTTTATTCACCCATAAACAATACTGACAAAAATATGACTCTTCAACATAACCAACGAACCCGCTAAGCCATCTATTTTTATTTTGGGAACCAAAATATTCTATCGTAAATATTGAAAATACTCAAAAGTGTCAAGTTGCTATTGAAAAACCCGATACTTGTGAGTAGCACAATTTGCCCAATGGAATACAGCAATTATAGAAAATTGGATAGGCCCTTACACAAAAATTCGATCCAAAATTTTCGAGAAAGCATTCGTAAGAAAGAACACACTTGAAAAATAATCTATCAAAACATACTTGGTTTTCTGAAATAAAAACTTTTTATTTAGTGTCGTCAAGAATAGAACTATACATGCAAATGTATTAATTCACTTCGCGATAAGTATCTAAATGTATACAAAAGTATGCAAGCATTTCGCTATGAGAATGTCGTGCTTCAAAACTCTCCGAAAGTCTACAAAATTGAGTCGCTTGATATGTCAATGTTATTAACAAAATCAATAATAAACCTGAAGTCCAATTGCACTTAATACCAGAAGATTGTAAACAAAATAAATGTAGTTTTCAGTCGTGTTTAAATTACATTTTTCTTTGGAATAAGAGGGTTAAAATAAATATTAATTATGCTTTTGCAATTCAAACAATTTTTATTACGAAAACTAGATGTCAGTGGGTGTCATGTCTACATAAAAAAATCTACACCAAAATTTTCCAAACATTACATTTTATCACCACTTTTGAAATAATTTAGATAGCAAAATGGGTAAACACTTAGATTATAGAAGAACTGGGTAGGCCTCTACACAAAAATTCTGTCCAAATTTTGTTGGCAATGCACTTAGAATAAAGAAGAACTGGATAGGCCTCCACACAAAAATTCGGACCGAATTTTGTGGCAATACATTGATAGAACGCACACACATGCAATACAACAGAAACGGCGTTAATCATTAGGGGCCAATTTAAAAGTTCAGTATGCGATTGAAGCGGTTCGTTTAAAACCATTTTTCATATGTGATATCATTTATGCGTAAAGAAGCAGTGTTTTGTTGTTTGATGGAATTAGTTTTGTAAATATGCAATAAAACACAGTTTTATTGTTTTCAAATATTTATTTATTTATTATGTATTTTCATTTTATTTATTTCACTGTATATTATTTATTAAAACAGAATTTCTAAAGTGGGTAATAGTGTATAAAAATATGAATTGTAAGTTATTTGATTATATGAAAGCAATTATGTGCACATTTAGATGTTAATCATATACAATATTTAAGAAAATGTTTTAAAACTAAATTACAAAATGAAAAATTTAATGTACTTAAAAACTTAATTACTAATATTTTTAAAAAATACAAAAAATATTATTTAGTAAATGCATTATAATGTGGTATAATAGAGCAAGCAAAACAAATTTATTTAAATAATAAGCTTACCGAAGAATAAACTTTAATTATTATAACACAATGAAAACAGCAATGGAAAATAGACAGAAAAATTCGGTCCCTTAAACTTTCTTACACACACTTTATATACACCGGCACTGTACTATTTTATGGTAAACATTGAACTGTCAACATCGGATTCACAAATGACAAAGCTAACCCCCAAGTCTCCACTTTCATGGAGAATGAAAGTTTTCAAACTCTCCGAAAGTCTACAAAATTGAGGCGGTTTATTAGTTTATGCAAATGCTTTTGTAATTAAATAAATTTCCATTACGACACATAGATGGCAGTGGGTGTCATGTCTACATAAAAAATTTTTGACAGTCATATCTCCCACGTAAAAATTCTTACACAAAATTGCGTATACATATACGGTAGGGGACTATCCAGGTATTCTTTAATCTAAGGCAATGCATTCATAAAACGCACACACATGCAATACAACAGAAACGACGTAAATCATTGGGGGCCAATTTAAAAGTTCAGTATGCGATTGAAGCGGTTCGTTTAAAACCATTTATCATATGTGATGTCATTTATGCGTAAAGAAGCAGATTTTTTAATATTGCGGGTCTTGTTTGATGGAATTAGTTTTGTAAATATGCAATAAAACACAGTATTATATTTTTAAATATTTATTTATTTATTATGTATTTTCATTTTATTTATTTCACTGTATATTATTTATTAAAACAGAATTTTTAAAGTGGGGAAGGGTATATAAAAATATGAATTGCAAGTTATTTATGTGCATAAATAAATATCCATTCCAAAAATGCAAAATTAATGGTAATTTAAATAGGCATGTGCAATAAACAGTATTCTATTTTAAAATATTATTTATTTATATATTTCACTATATATTATTTATTAAAACATAATTATATCATAAGTGGAGAAGAGTATATAAAAATATAAATTGCAAGTTATTTGATTATATGAAAACAATTATGTGCACAAATTTAAATCAATTTCAAAAATGCAAAATGAATTAAATCAGAGAATATGATATTATGTTTATGTTGAAATAAAACCAAACCGCAACTTAGTAAATATAAATTTTAATGTTAAACAAGCATAAGTAGATACAAAAACCTTAATAATAATATAAATGTGGGTTTGTGAATGGATATGGTAATTTAAATAGGCATTGTGACATTCGTTGCAGCTCCATCAAAAGTTAATCCGAGCATCTCTGCGACTGTGTCGAGTACATTGTGAAAGCAGTGCTGTACCAAATTAACTTTCTGATGAGCATTAATGGAAACTATAGGGAAATAACCGACTGGTAGCTTCCAATTTTTATTTACGCAAACAAGAATAAAAACTAAAATTTGTGTAGTCTTAACATTGGATACGGAATCATATCCAAAATCGACGTACCCGTACGAATTGGATCCATCCCATTCGATTTTTTCTCGAATAGACAGTTCGTCAAAAACCGGATAACAGAAAAGCTTATAACTTTTCGTCGCAGCTTCATCTACAGCATATCGTAGAGCCGTGAATGCCTCGTCTGTAAATCCAGGACAACATTGAGTGGTTTGGTACCACTTGCAAAGGGTTCTAGGATGGGGTATGGAACCATTTAAAGTCTCGCGGGCATATGAATATGTCCTGGGAGAATAAAAATTCAAATTAAGGGCAAAAACTTTAAGTACCGGAGGAAAAGACTTCAGGTACGCCGCCCCTTTCAAATTTCGTTTGCACAAAAACCCAAATGAACCTGCAACTCTTTCAGAAATAGATTCAGCATGACCAGCAGAAATGTTCAATTTCTTCTGGTCAACCACCTTTTCGCTAAAGCGCGTTTATATGAATTTCTGAAGCGCGGCAATCTTCATGGTTTTCTTTTTTAAATGAAGCCTTGCTATTTTCATTTTTTCGGCAATGTTTTGCTGAGTATCTGAAGAAGAATCCATAGCATATTTTAAAGAAATTTAATTCTAAACATGCAAATTGTAAAAAAATTTAATGAATCATTAAAAAACAATACTATGAATGTGCATAGCAGAAAACATTATAATACATTCATACAATTACTTACTTTCTTTGTTGACGAGTTCTATAAAGAAATAGTGCAACTATGGAAGAATTTAAAAGGAGCTACTTTACTTACATTCGGATGAAATTGTCCTTCTGCAGCTGCATCCATGTCGTCGCATTCAGTGCTGCTATTAGGGACCTAAAAAATAGAAGTATTTTAAGCAAAATTGCTTAATAATTAAAAAATTAGCGGTTCGTTTAAAACCATTTATCATATGTGATGTCATTTATGCGTAAAGAAGCAGATTTTTTAATATTGCGGGTCTTGTTTGATGAAATTAGTTTTGTAAATATGCAATAAAACACAGTATTATATTTTTAAATATTTATTTATTTATTATGTATTTTCATTTTATTTATTTCACTGTATATTATTTATTAAAACAGAATTTTTAAAGTGGGGAAGGGTATATAAAAATATGAATTGCAAGTTATTTATGTGCATAAATAAATATCCATTCCAAAAATGCAAAATTAATGGTAATTTAAATAGGCATGTGCAATAAACAGTATTCTATTTTAAAATATTATTTATTTATATATTTCACTATATATTATTTATTAAAACATAATTATATCATAAGTGGAGAAGAGTATATAAAAATATAAATTGCAAGTTATTTGATTATATGAAAACAATTATGTGCACAAATTTAAATCAATTTCAAAAATGCAAAATGAATTAAATCAGAGAATATGATATTATGTTTATGTTGAAATAAAACCAAACCGCAACTTAGTAAATATAAATTTTAATGTTAAACAAGCATAAGTAGATACAAAAACCTTAATAATAATATAAATGTGTGTTTGTGAATGGATATGGTAATTTAAATAGGCATTGTGACATTCGTTGCAGCTCCATCAAAAGTTAATCCGAGCATCTCTGCGACTGTGTCGAGTACATTTTGAAAGCAGTGCTGTACCAAATTAACTTTCTGATGAGCATTAATGGAAACTATAGGGAAATAACCGACTGGTAGCTTCCAATTTTTATTTACGCAAACAAGAATAAAAACTAAAATTTGTGTAGTCTTAACATTGGATACGGAATCATATCCAAAATCGACGTACTCGTACGAATTGGATACATCCCATTCGATTTTTTCTCGAATAGACAGTTCGTCAAAAACCGGATAACAGAAAAGCTTATAACTTTTCGTCGCAGCTTCATCTACAGCATATCGTAGAGCCGTGAAGGCCTCGTCTGTAAATCCAGGACAACATTGAGTGGTTTGGTACCACTTGCAAAGGGTTCTAGGATGGGGTATGGAACCATTTAAAGTCTCGCGGGCATATGAATACGTCCTGGGAGAATAAAAATTCAAATTAGGGGCAAAAACTTTAAGTACCGGAGGAAAAGACTTCAGGTACGCCGCCCCTTTCAAATTTCGTTTGCACAAAAACCCAAATGAACCTGCAACTGTTTCAGAAATAGATTCAGCATGACCAGCAGAAATGTTCAATTTCTTCTGGTCAACCACTTTTTCGCTAAAGCGCGTTTATATGAATTTCTGAAGCGCGGCAATCTTCATGGTTTTCTTTTTTAAATGAAGCCTTGCTATTTTCATTTTTTCGGCAATGTTTTGCTGAGTATCTGAAGAAGAATCCATAGCATATTTTAAAGAAATTTAATTCTAAACATGCAAATTGTAAAAAAATTTAATGAATCATTAAAAAACAATGCTATGAATGTGCATAGCAGAAAACATTATAATACATTCATACAATTACTTACTTTCTTTGTTGACGAGTTCTATAAAGAAATAGTGCAACTATGGAAGAATTTAAAAGGAGCTACTTTACTTACATTCGGATGAAATTGTTCTTCTGCAGCTGCATCCATGTCGTCGCATTCAGTGCTGCTATTAGGGACCTAAAAAATAGAAGTATTTAAAGCAAAATTGCTTAAAATCTGGTTTACTTTACTTACATTCGGTAGATGAAATTGTACTTCTGCAGCTGAATCCATGTCGTCGCACTCAGTGCTGCTATTAGGGACCTAAAAAATAGAAGTAATTAAAGCAAAATTATATATCAACCATTGTTTTTAAATTACATGTTCATTTTCCTCCTCAGCATTATTGAAGGGAACTTCAATGTTCAATGCGACGGCATCCTGCATGAACTCATTTTTAAAATGAAACAAAATAAAATACAATACAAATATATTCGTACAACTTACTGTTTCATTATCAAACTTTTCCTGCTTTGATGGCGGCTGCCCGATTTCCTACAAAAATGATTTCAATGCGTTATAATTTTGCAATATCAATTTTGTAGTATTAAAACCTTAGATTAAAGAATACCTGGATAGGCCCCTACCGTATATGTATACGCATTTTTGTGTCCAACTTATTGCCAAGCGGTGAGAAATGGCAAAAGCGGGATATTTTTGTGTATATTTTTTTATGTAGACATGACACCCACTGCCATCTAGTTGTCGTAATACAAATTTATTGAATTGCAAAACCATAATTTATATTCATGTTAATACACTTATTGGAAACAAAAATACAATTTAAACACAACGACAGGCAATTTTTATTTTTTGTACAATCTTTTGATACGGAATGGAATTCTATTTTAGGTTTATTATTCCTTCCGGAAATATAAATCAAATATAAAGCGCCTCAATTTTGTAGACTTTGTCCATGTAAGTGGTGACACACCGAAAACAGCGGGCTATTTTTAACATTTTTCAGTTGTTTTTTTTTTGCGGTTCGGAAATTGTTTTTAAAAGTGTTATTTCCATCTTTTTAGAATACGGAAAAGTAAGTATTTATACAAATTGTTATTTTATTAATAAAAGTTAATACGAAGTTTTTATTTCAGGAAATGAAGTGTTTTGTGAGAAATTGCTTTTCATACGAAAAAATGAGGAAGCCGGGAATTTCTTTCTTTCGGTAAGTTGACATATTTATTTTTACAAAACAAAATAAGAAAAACTTTATTTGTGATGTGCCTAAATGGCTTTTAGTGATATCTTTTGTGTAAAAAGTAGTTAAAAAGTGAAAAGTTCGGCATTGAATAAATGTAAACAAATCCGATGTTGACAGTTCAATGTTTAACATGAAATAGTACAGTGCCGGTGTATAGAAAGTGTGTGTAAGAAAGTTTAAGGGACCGAATTTTTGTAATAGTGCAAAAAATACGTGAATTTCTATTAATTCTTAATTGTAAAAGTAAATGTTACGATTGTATATTTATATGTTAACTTTACAGGTTCCCACTAAATAAATGGTTACGGGAAAAGTGGATTGTGGCAGCAGCATCCGGTATTCCCAAGAATCGGGACGTTGTGTGCTCGCTCCACTTTCATAGACGAGACATTAAAGTAGGAGGGAGCAGGACCAGACTAGAAAGATATGCTATTCCTTCCGTATTCGGTATATGGAATAGCCACACGGTAAGTTTTAATACTACAAAATTAATAATTGCAAAATTATAACGCACTCAAATCATTTTTGTAGGAAATGTTTTAATAAATAATATATACTGAAATAAAAAAATAAATAATATTTTAAAATAGAATACTGTGTTTTATTGCATATTTACAAGACTAGTTCCATCAAACAACAAGACCCGCAATATTAAAAAATGGGCTTCTTTACACGTAAATGATATCACACATGAAAAATAGTTTTAAACGAACCGCTTCAATCGCATACTGAACTTTTAAATTGGCCCCCAATGATTTACGCCGTTTCTGTTGTATTGCATGTGTGTGCGTTCTATGAATGTATTGCCAACAAAAGTTGGACAGAATTTTCGTGTAGAGGCCTATCCAGTACTTCTTTAATCTAAGATTAAAACTTACTGTGTGGCTCTTCCATATACCAAATACGGAAGGAATAGCATTTCTTTCCAATCTACTCCTGCTCGCTCCTACTTTAATTTCTGCTCTATGAAAGTGGAGTGAGCACACAACGTCCCAATTCAAATTCGATGATGCTGCCACAATCAACTTTTCGCGCAACCATTTACTTTGCGGGAACCTGTAAAGTTAACATATAAATATACGATTGTTACATTTACTTTTTCAATTAAGAATTAACCGAAATTAAAGTATTTTTTGCACTATTAAAAAAATTCGTTCCCTTAAATTTTCTTACACATACTTTACGTAGGCCGGCACTGTACTATTGCATGGTAAACATTGAACTGTCAACATCGAATTTGTTTACATTTATTGAATGCCGAACTTTTCACTTTTTGACCACTTTTTAGACAAAATAAATCACTAAAAGCCATTTACGCACTTCACAAACTAAATTTTTGTTATTTTGTTTAATAAAAATGAAGATGTTACTTACTGAAAGAAAGAAATTCCCGGCTACCTCATTTCATCGTACGAAAAACATTTTTTACAAAACACTTTATTTTCTGAAATCGAAACTTCGTATTAAATTTTATTAATAATATAACTATTTGTATAAATACTTACTTTTCCGTAAATGCTTCTAAAGAGATGGAAATAACACTTTTACGAACACTTTCCGAGCCGTAAAAACAACAACTTGAAAAATAATAAAAAATTTAATTGTTTCGGTATGTTACCACGTTCATGGAGAATAGCGTGTTTTAAAACTCTCCGAGATTCTACAAAGTTGAGGCGCTTTATATTTGATTGATATTTACGAAATGAATAATAAACCTAAAATAGAATTCCATTTCGTATCAAAAGATTGTACAAAAAATAAAAATTGCCTGTCGTTGTGATTAAATTGTAGTTTTGTTTGCAATAAGTGAATTAAAATGAATATAAATTATGATTTTGCAATTCAATAAATTTCTATTACGAAAACTAGATGGCAGTGTCTTGTCTACATAAAAAAATCTACACAAAATTATCTAATAATTGCCATTTCTCGCGGCTTCGCAATAATTCGTACGCAAAATTGTGTATACATACACTTATACGGTAAGGGCCTATCCAAGTATTCTTGAATCTAAGGTTGCACTTATGCGAAAAGCTGACGTACGAGCATATCCAAGTATTCTTTAATCAATGGTCCATTCAGTTGTTATATAATCTCAGTAGAAACCACTCATTCACAATGTCATAATCATTAAGAATATATAAGCTGTATTCCATTGGACCAATTTTGCTACTACACTAGTTGTGTATCTGTCATCATCTACTTTACCTCGAACAGAGCAGTAATTTTTATTTGGAGCTACGCATACAATGTACAGTAGGTGGATTGTAGTTGCTACAGTGAAAATAGATATATTTGCGGGTTCGTTGGTTATGTTGAAATGTCATATTTTTGTTTTTATTGTTTATTTGTGAATAAACTCAGTATTGTTGGTGACTATTGTGTGATTGTATTTTACTGCTGTAGTGATATGTTCATTTTATTGAGAGTCTACAGCGCTGTAGCAAAATTGGTCTAATAATCAAAATTATTTAATAATATATCTGTTAAATATTGAAAAAAAAATTTTTCTTGCATGATTAAATATTGCACGTATTAAACGTAATTTTTTTCGACATACCTAAAAGTCCGAACGGACTAGAAATCATCTTTCACAACTGCAGAATTAATTTTTTGTATCTAACTTAAATGAAGATAGGAATTAGGTCAAAAAAAATTTTTAGAGTATAGAAAATAACTACATATAGATTTTCTTCGTGTATACGTTAATTCCTTGTGATGTGTTCTTTTTAGTACACTTTAATATCAGGCGTTTTCCTTTGGACCAATTTTAGTAGTCCGGAGTAGATGAGCAAAGGAAAGGCAAATTCTAAACTCTAGTAAAACATAACCTCAAAACACTCAGCAACAATCTGACAATACTTATTGTACTTGTGAACGTGAAGTGGCGTGGGTGTGTTCCGGACAACGTTTAAATTATTTAATTTAAACTTTGTACGGAAATTATTTAATTTAAACGTTGAATAAATTGCCTTAACATATTTAATATATATAATAAAAAAAATACTTTTGTTTTTGTAAGCCGAGGAGGGGTTTATTATAATAATAAATATGAATTCACACAAAAGCATTAGTTCTGATGAACCAGGTTCACCACAGTACACATCTATAAATTTTTTCTCAGCGTTTACAATTCCCTGGAAAAGCACACTACACAATTTTTTCCTATTGTAGTATGCTTGTTTGACACATTTAGGAGGATTGACCTTAATATGGGAACCATGGATAGCCCCAAGAACATCTGGCACACCTTTCATAGCTGCGAATTCAAGCTGGTTATTTTGTATTTCGGATGCTGTTGGCTACCCCATGTACTTGGGACTCACTTCGACAAGCCTTTTTACGACGCGGTATAAAATTCAATGGACAGAGCTTTCTGTTACATTAAATCTGTTCCAATTTGTCGGTACGTTTCAGTATTTGCCAGAAACCAAGACGTGATGTATATTTCAACAGAAGCACGTCCTCCACGCCTTGGACGGTCTAAAAACACTGTATTCAGCTAAAAGAATGCAATATTTACAACACTTATTTATTAAATTAGTGTTTATAATGAAAATTACATACCCATAATCCTTTCGGCGACAAATCTGCTTAATCTGAAGTGTTTTTTGAATACCGAATCCGTGTAATTTTCAATTACATCCACATAATTTTCAACTCTACCTTTTTTAATACCTAGAGGCACATCATCATCAGAATCTGATGTCTCCCTTGACTCTGAAGAATCACATAAAAGTAAATTATTCCTACCTTCCAGAACGTGTAACAATTCCATAGCAACCTGTAAAGCAGTCAGTTTATAAATTTGCAAATATTTTTTATGTAAAACCTCACTCGATTAATATTTGACTCCATTTCTCTTCGCTTTTTCTGCACGAATAAAGTAAACATTACAAAAATATGACACTTCAACATAACCAACAAACCCGCAAAAATCGGGTTTTTTCACTTTAGCAACTAGAATGCACCTAACGAAAATTGTATGCGTAACTCTCCGTTCGAAGTGGTCGTTCGTTCGAGGTGGACTAGGTGATGACAGCTACAACTACTCCAGACTACTAAAATTGGTCCAAAGGAAAACGCCTATCATTGAGCATTAGTTTAGAAATGTTCACCAGGTTGCGTACAAGTTGATGCGAAAATTTTTCGACGTACACGTATTTGTTGTTTGCTTTGTGTATTTCTATATTCATTGCATATATGTCTATACAAAAATTTTCTCTTCAATTTATAAATGCTAAGAATCTGAGGTGTTTGAAATAAGTTTAAAAGAGTTTTGGAAAGAGCATAAATGCCATTTTGATTGTTTTATTTATATCTGCATACATATATAAATATTATTTAAACAGTAAAGTTGGAATGAAGGGGTTTTCACTAATGGTAAATAGTAAATTCAAAGCTGAGCAGCACTAAATTTTACAATTTTAGGGTGAGAGCGAATTATTTGAAACGAAGTGCTCGTCCAAGGAATCAAGCGCTGATTTTTCGGCAAATTCGAAAATCGCATGTAATGAATCAGGTGACTATTATATATTCATTAAATATGAATTAATAGAAAATTATTTCCAAACAATTACTTCATCTGCATATAAAACTCGTATATATGCAAGATAAAAGTACTTTAGGAGAGTTTAAATAATCAAAATTTGATTGATTTTTATTAATTAGTTTGTAATGTTGGTAATAAGCGAATTAGAAATATGTGTAAAATATAAATTTATTTGATAGTGACATTATAATATAGAATGTTCTCTACTATCTCATATATTTGATTTCTAATTAACTAATTTTGAGGTTTTGTTCTGCTTGAGTTATTGCAGACGCTTGAAGATGTCAGGTGAGACAGAGAGACACTCTGAAACGATGTGTTGTGGCACAAACAAATCCTGATTAAATTTACGATTAAGAAACTTAAAAGTTTTATGTAAAACGGTTAAATTAATACAATATTTCGAAGGCGAATATAAAATAATTTATTAAAACATTTCATAGCGCAAGCATTTAATATAACTGCGGATTTGCATATAACTTTCTTTTACATTTTATTTTATTTTTTAGAGTAGTGCGATGGTATATTTTATCGATTCTTATAAACATAGGAATATTAGGGAGTCTAACAGAGTGGAATGTTAGTTGCTCTAAATATTTGAACTAACTACATATAATTATGTAAAACCGTTCTGGACGCAAAAGCCAAACTCAATACTACAAGAATAATTTTTTTAAATAAAAGCTGATGTGTATTAAGGACAAACACGTATATATATATATATCCGCGTGTGGCACATGCTGCATTCTCCAACACGTGTATTTTTTTTTATTTATTGCCATATGAGGCTGAAAAATTGACTGTGATTGAATCTCTGCGATTATTTATTTATTTATTTTTCTTCTATTTATCATTTCAGATTACAAACTTATTAGAAGAATTCATTAGTTTCATAAGTGTGAATCAAAGGTCAATAAATTTCATCGATTCCGATTATGCATATGCGTATGTATGATACTGATCAACATAATTAATATATATATAGGACCAAAATGAGTCAAATATATAAAACATTATCATTTTTTAATTTTTTTGTTGACGTCGTTAAATATTGAGTCGTTTAACTTTATCATTTTTTAATTTTTTTGTTGAAGTCGCCTTGACAGCCTTTAAACTTCTTTTAAATATTACAGCGGAAGGATTTTACATTATGAAAATTTAATTTTTACATACATATTCCGAATTAATAATTCTATATTTAATAAGTAGATATTTGATAAATTTCGCTTGTTAATATTTAGGAATACTCGTATATGCCCAATTTAAATTTAATTTATTCACGTAAAGAGTATGTAATTAATTGGTTAATTTATGGAGAAACATATAATTGGTTAATTTTTTACCTTACGAATATTGTAAATATTACATTGAACACTTAGTTCTTTTGTTATTAATTTTAAAATTTATTAGTATGTTTACATTTTTCTATTCTCCAAACATTTTATTGTGTCATTTTCGATATTAATAAGAAATTCATTCATCAGAAAACCTGTTTATATTAGCGAACCAATTCGGTTTTATAACATTATTTTAAATGCAATAAGATTTGGATAATTTTCAATTATCGTATATCATTTTACACGGTCATAGTTGCAGTTTCTATATCATTTATCACAATCATATCTTCACATAAATATTGCGAAAATTATTTGTGAAAAGATATGTACGTTGAAATGAAAGGTCTTACTTCAAAGCATATCTTGTGCATTCTTACCAAAATTATTGTATTTTGTAAATTTTAAAGTTCCTTTCTCGCTTGTTAGTCGAATATGGCATTCACTCATCGGCAGTAAAGAGAAAGGAAATGAAAGTATGATATTATGTAGTTTTTATCGATAAGACAATGGTAAGATTTGCTCGCTTTTATCTAAAGAACAAATATTCTTTGTCAATAGAAATAAAGTTAATATATCTCATTCGAGATAGTATATTTTAAAATAGCATGTATTTGATTTGATTTGAAAATTTATTAGTTTGTTTTCTGAATTATTGAAGAATAATTACCGAACATACTAATATATTACGTGTTTATATTTATTATGATGTAGTCTGTAATAATAAATGTACACTGATTTTCGGTGTTAAAATTTAAAATTATTGATAACGTTTGACAGATTGTGGACTTCTTAATTTATTTATATTCTGTTTATTGTCAGAACATACAATAACATGGCTAAAAAACTTAAGAAATACTAATAAAAGTATTTACAGGACCATATACTAAATCCCTTACTTTTATTTGGACATTAATTTTATAGAATAGTACGAATTTAAATTAGTTGCACAGATTTATTAATAATAATTTATATATAACAAATATAGTGTTGTTATTACACTGATATATTAATAATATTCGTGCTGCTTAGAAATATCAGTGTGATAACAATCAAATACAAACAATTTAATATTTATCAAGTTGTCCAAGAGCTCTTAATATAAGAGAAAGTTTTCCATATAACTTGATACAAAATGGTGCCTTATAATAAATAGCTTGCAAAATCTTAAACGTAGATGCGCTTTAGAAATTTAATAATCTATGTTTTAAATATTGGGTGTAAGGGAAAGTTCTGTCGTTTTATTCAAAAATTAATGCACAATATAATTTCTTTTAGTTATACAACTGTCTGCCAGCATTTTGGCAGCTTATCCAACACTCTGGAAAAGAAGTCCTGGTTTTTGGACGCAAAGTATTCTTCCACTGCCATTTGGACACCCTCATAATCAGCCAGCATATTCATTTCCATGAAGAAAGTTTTGCAGGGTCCTGAACAGACGGTAGTTAGATGGTGCAATATTTGAAGAATATGCTGGCTGAGGTAGTTTCCCAACCCAACTCTGCAATTTTTTGCACATGTTTATAAACTATCCACTTTTCATCACCAGTCACCAAGTGGTCCAAAAACGGTTCCTTTTTGTGACGAGTAAGATTTAAAGATGTTGAATTTCGATCCATTAAATTTTTTGTGCTTAATTCGTGTTCTCTAAAGTAGTAGTCTGATGAATTCCAAGCTTGATGGCCACTTCTGTGGAATTTAACATGGGATTTGTTCTGATCATACTGCGTAGCACTTCGTTATTGACATCTGATGGCGTTCCTGATCTGGGTTCATCTTTTAAAGAAAAATCACCCGAACGAAATTTTGCAAATCATCTCTGGCATGTTCGAGCTATTACTGCGTTTTCTCCAAACACGCCGCACAAGTTTTTTTGCCTCCATCGCGTAGTTCCCTTTTTGGAACTCCTACAACATACAATGTCTTAAGTGCACTTTTTCTTCACACATGTTAACTGTTTTACTAGTTTAGAAAAACTGACAAAAATACGAAAAAATGTGTATAAACCATTAATCATATAGTAATCAGTCGAATCAGAATTCTAGCTAAGAATCGACAACGCATACAAGTGCAAATGTTCAAAAACGACAGAACTTTCCCTTACACCTAATATAAAATATCTTCCATGCTTGGATTTTATTTGGAGGTACAGATTATCTGGAATGCTCGTGGTTTTATGGACAGAAGAGAACTCATTGCAAGCGCCAATCTTGTTCTGCGTTTGTGTTAAAATAATTTTTTCCAAAACTACGCGTAAAGGATAGTTTTGCGGTGAACTTTATGATTGCATGGTAAACTGAGTTTTCCTTGTTTGAATAGTTCTCTCTAATTGATTTAACTAAACAGCAGAAAAATAAACCTAGCAATCTTAATTGACTTTTGGTCTTTATTTGCTTATTTATTGTCAGTCATAAACCGTTGGATCTTTTTTTCTATTCCATTGATTAACTCAAGTAATATAAGCAATATACACTTGTGAAATTATAAATTAATGCTTCGAAAATTATGTATTAAAGGCATTGTTTAATTCTTAATCGATTCCAGATACATATTTATGTTCAATGGATTTGAAGCTTTAATACACATACAATATATTTTTAAATATTAGCATAAGTTAATTAAAATAATAAATTATTTCTTTATTTCTTATTTTTTGGATACAAAAACACCAATGGGAAACTGTCAATAATACACAAGAGAAAATGGTACTCTAAAAGGGTGGTTTATCGTAAAGTTAACAACCTTGCATTGTAAAAAAGAATACTTCTTATATGAACGCTTTAAACCAGCTTCGAATTGAAATAAAAACAAAAATTACGAGAGAAGCATAAAGTTTCGAAAATTTGTACATGAAATGTGTTAAGCCTGTATAGAGCGGGTGCACTCATTTACGAAATAAAACGAGCAAAAATCGATATACTAGCCTTACAGCAAATAAGATGTTTGGGTGTAGGTATGTTGAAAAGCAACGGCTACTTCTACTACAGTGTAGGGAAATCAGACAGTCACAACTTGTTCAACCTATAAATGAGAATATGCACCTGAGATTAAAAAGTAAATTCTGTAACTTTTATATGATTAGACTGATCAAAAGGCCGATGAAATCAAAGAGCAATTCTACCATGAACTTGAAAAAACCTATGATGGTGCGTCGGGACATGATATTAAAATTATCTTACGAGATTTTAATTCCAAAATCGGTAAAGAGAAATTCTAGATGCTAAAATCGGAGCCTCCACTTTGATACTAATGATAATGGGATTAGACTTTTACAATTTTCTATAGCTAAAACATCTAAATTAGTAGCACATACTTCCCATACAAGGAGGAAACATGATGTGTAAAAAGTAGAATATAAACAAGCTTACAGATGTTAGTTCTAATACTCAGTATGAAAATAGATTAAATAATGCTCTGGCCTCAAATGTAAATTAAAATCTAAATAATGCTAATAAACGTCTGGCGCAAGGAGTGCAGATACAAAATCCAATAGATTTGATATGTGAACGAATCTCTACTTCAATGCATAGTGGTGTTGATTAGGTCCTCGCAATAGAACGTCGGAACAGAAGCCCATGGTATAATGACGTGTGTTGGACTGCTTTCTGGACAACCCAACAGTTTATTTAATAAATAAATGTTTATGCATTAATACATAAATATATATTTATTTAACAAATTTCGATACGACTTATACAGAGAAACGGGTTTGTCACAAGTGCTCGTGTTTTTAATTTTAATCAAATATAAATTGATTAAAATTAAAAACACGAGCACTTGTGACAAACCCTATAAATTTATTCATATGCTCTATTAAGTATTATTATCAAAAAGTATTTCTTTACAATGTAAGGTTGTGCTAGAGCCACTTAATGATCTTTGATATATATTAGGTGAATTCGATTGGACTAATTTTGCTACAGCGCAGTACTTACCAGTAGACTCTCAATAAAATGAACATATCACTGACAACAGTAAAATACAAACTCACAATAGTCACCAACAATACTGAGTTTATGCACACATAAACAATAAAAACTGAGTTTACGCACACATAAACAATAAAAACAAAAATATGACGCTTCAACATAACCAACGTACCTGCTAAGCCATCTATAGTTAGTTCGGAAACTACAATCTCCTTACCCTAAGGGGAGAAGTGCAACTACTGCTACAATCCTACTGTTTTGTTAGAGGTACTGTAGATGATGACAGCTACACAACAGTAGCAGTAGCAAAATTAGTCCAATTGAATTCGCCTAATATCTGCCTCTTTGAAGTTCATGTTATTTGAGTTCAGCAATACTTTAAATTATTATGTGCAACGTAATGATTTACTATAAATGACTGGTAAAAGAAGACATATGGCGGGCTATATCTGCAAGACTGCTCTCACTATAAACTTATCAATGCATTGATAGTGAGAGGACATCTGATGATGTGCCCTAGTATTGGCCAAATTGAAAATGATGCTATATTATGTATTTGTTAATGAAGCGAATGTACTTAATTTGATATTATTAGACTGCTGGGAATTTTGAATTTCTTGTCTTAATCTTAGAATTTTATGGCTCTCTATACTCCAATCGTTTCAAGATTCTCTGCGCACTGTCAGGGATTCGTTATTTGTTGAAAAAAATGTTTTTACTTTTTATTATCTTATTTTTAGTTATAAATAACCAGAATAAATATATTGGAATTGAAGAAGTAATGTATCAATTATTCGTGGGCCAAAGAAGAGCACCAATCTTATAACATATTATAATCACTCTACAGTTACCACGTCCTACGTTTCAAAAGGGTGAAGGCTTAAACTACCTTTTCCAGGGTTATGAGGATTTTAAAAAAAACTATTCAGTGACATGCACGCTTCTTTTTATATTATTTCCTAGCAAGGAAAAATATTTTCAAAATTCACAATTTAAAATGGCTCAATACCCAATGTTGATTGGGACATGTTCGCACGAGAATACCGATTTCAATGAGATTCGTGCTCGCTGGAGCACAATTTGAAGAGCTTTCGTGAACATTTGCAAAACTTCCGCTACGTTTGAAGTGGGTGATCTCGTTATTGTGAAAAATGTTAATACTATAGTAGCGTCAAATAGGCAATTCGTTCTGAAATGTAATTGAAAAATGTTTGGGGTTTGATCACTATGTGCCAACAGATGTTGAAAATTATCAGTTAACTCAACTGCCCAACAACGATATCGTCGATTCTAGTAGATTGTAGAAGTGGTTGGAACCACATGACGTAAATAAAACTAATATAATATTTCTGAAGACAATACTGACGTGGCTGTAGGGCATATGCATATTTGAGATAAAAATATGCTATTGTGAGGGCATCAATTGGGGTCGATTGTGTTTTCAGGTCAGCCGAGTTGTAACAAAAATCAAACTTACCGTTGAATTTGTAAAATTAGAATAGTAATAAGTGAAATATAATTTTTATTGTATGGATGTATGTACGTATTTGTGATTGATTGTAAAAGTTTATAATTTAAGATTGTAAAGTTAATACTGTTAATGTAAGTATATTCAAGAATTTAAAAAATATATCTACATGTTAAGTTATTATTCGAATCAATGTATGTTTACGTATTGTATGTGTAGACTCGTATACATTTGTAAAGTTTTGAACGATTCTTTTACAATCATTGTAGTTTAAATTAACCGTTGCTACATGATGACTTCGTAATTATAAATACAAAAATTTCTATTGTTTATATTCGACAAATATTTAATTTTTAATTCTGAAAAACAGATGTAAAAAAGCATTTCCCAAACTGTGGTTCGTAACAAGATATTTAATGTATATTTTTACAAATCGATGGGGATTAACTGGATCACTATAGATTGCGTTTCTAAAAAGTGGGTCGCGTTTGGTAACCTTGTCATAGAGGATTAAGAATTTAATCAGAAAGTCTTGTTCAGAAAAAAATCCGCCTAAGGAATACTATAGGGATTGGTTGACTTGCAATTTGCAAGTCCGGTTTTATTAGAAAGACTGAACCTTGGAATTTAAGAATGAAACACAACATCATTTAAATTACTGCCACGGATGACCTTACAGTACCCCATTCGCTCGACCCAATTTTCCAGTACATTTTCGATTGTCTGGGCCTGTATCTCTTCAATGCCAAGTTTGATTTCATGTTTCAAGGCCTCCAGTGTCTCTGGTTGGCTTGCGTAGCATTTATCCTTAATGGCTCCCCACAGAAAATAATCCAACGGGCTCAAATCACAGTTCCGAGGCGGTAAATTGACATCAGAATTTCGGGTGATTTTTCGGTTTTCCCAAAAGTTGGATTGTTACGTTGGCTGTGTGGCAAGTGGCCGTTCTGTTGAAACCAAATGTCGTCCATGCTATTATCTTCAACTTTTGGAAACAAAAATTCGTTGAGCATGCCACGATAGCGCTCACCATTGACCGTGACGGCGGCCCCTTCATCGTTTTCGAAGAAAAACGGGCCAATGATGCCTCCAGTCCAAAATCCGCACCAAACCGTGACTCGTTGTGGATGCATCGGCTTTTCCATGGTGACGAATGGATTTTCTGAGCCCCAGATGCGACAATTTTGTTTGTTGACATACCCACCGAGTTGGAAATGGGCCTCATCCGAAAAGATGATTTTTCGGTAAAAATGCTTTTCTTCGGCCAATTGATCTTGAGCTCATTGGGCAAACCGAAAACGCATCGGATGGTCATGCGACTTTAGTTCTCATACCGAGGTCTTTTTGCAAAATTCTCAACAGAGAAGTGCGAGAAATGTTCAATTCGTGAGAACGGTGATGAGTTGATGTTGATGGATGATCACGGACATTTTCAGCAACGGCGGCAATATTCTCGGTCGTACGCACTGTAGAGTGGGAACGAGTTGCTTTGGCAACCAACAAACCAGTTTTGCGAACTCGCTTCACGAATTTGTCCACAAGTTGACGTGGTGGCATTCGATCTTTGCTCATTTTTTTTTAAATTTCTCAGTTTGGTTTGAAGACTCAGCACATTGGAAGTAAGTTCTCAATATTTTCCAGTTTTCTTCAAGCCTATGGATAACAATTTTTTAAAATTTAGTCTTTCAACTAACAATCTATCGATTCGTGATGACATTTAACACTCAAGCACTTCAAATAGATAGTGGTTCAAAATATGTTTAATAAAATAACAGTGTCACGGGAACATGATATGTTAATGTTGAAATTAATGGAATAATAATATGAAAACGTTATTCATAATACAAAGTAAATCAAATAAGAACAGCCAATAAAAAATTCACAAATATATTTGAATATGGTATGTTGTAATTTCTTTTTGGTCGCCTAAATTTCGCGTTGGTCGCTATTTATTATTGTTGCAAATGTTCATTCCAGTTCCTTCCAGCAAATTACAATGTCAAAAGCGCAAAAAATGGGTAATTTCACATTTAGATCGTCTATAAGATGCATGCTGTAATTTAAGCTTTAGGCCAATTGTTAGGAATGCCCGCCCCTATTATGTACGACGACGAACCTCTTTTTTAGCAACACTCGCTTTTATTTAAAATTGGATTAATGTAATTTTATTATACATTTATTTAGTGCAATAGTAATTTTTAAAATTGCTAAATTATTTTTCGGTAAATGAAATCTTAATTTTAATTTTATTTACATAATAAATTATTTAGTGTTATTTTAAACAAATATTTGTTCTATCTACGCGTCGGTTTTTTCTTAAATTCATTTTTTGTTTAAATTAATTTTTTATTTTATTTTTGTTTTAGTTTATTTCTTTTATCACATATTTTGCAGATAAAGCACACATCGGAAACTAGAAGTTTAGCGAAAAAAATCATTTTTTTTTTCGTTTTGCAGTTTGGTTTCTTGCCATCACGAGTTTATATTATGGACATACGCCTTCCATGTCAAAGAAGAAAAAGTGAATTTACCTAATGACTCACTGTCAAAAGCTTACATACACGAATAACAAATCTAATTCAACATTACTGGTCTAGTGGCGAGATGTAGTAATTTTTTGTCTATAGTAAAGGCTGAAAAATAAATCCGTGAGCTGAATCAATTTTTTGTAAATAATTCAAAAAGCGGTAGACAGTTCTTTTAAAAACAATACTTTAAAACTCAGATTATAGAAGAACTGGATAAGTATTTGAATGTTAACAAAAGTATGCAAGCATTTCGGTATGCTACCATTTCATGGAAAATGGCGTGTTTTAAAACTCTCCAAAACTCTATAAAAATTAGGGCGCTTGATATTTCATTGATATTCACAAAATTTATAATAAACCTAAAGTACAATTGCATTTATTACCAGATATTGGAAAAAAGAAGAAATGTTGGCTTCTGCCGTTTTTAAATTATATGTTTGTTTGAAATAAGTGAGTTAAAATAGATATTAATTATGCTTTTGGAATTAAATAAATTTCTATTACGAAAACTACAATAGATATCAGTGGGTGTCATGTCTACATAAAAAAATCTACACAAAAGTATGCAAGCAATAATTTAGACAGCAAATTGTGTATACATATACGGAAATCTGACGTATGGGCATATCCACGTATTATTTAGTCTAAGCTTTAAAGCAACCACCAATATATAGTGCAAACTATGGCCACATTCAAAATTGTATTTATGTTAACAGCAATACCTGTATTTATGTTAACAGCAATGATTTTATGGGCGAGGACTTTATTGTTAACCAATCAACAGGTTAACACTTAAGTCTCCGAATGACTCGACTGAGACGCTAGTAATACGGGCATGAAATTCAATCACTAACTGCTATAAATATGCGCATAAAAATACGTATTCCGGTTCAGAAAATTTTTAAGCCTGTTTGTGAGTCATTCTTGTTTCCGCTCATTTCCGTTAAAGCAAACCGCTAATTTCTGTAGTTTGACAATGTTAACAGTTTTTGGTTGGTTATGTTGAATTTCTATTATTAAAGAATAACCTTTCCAATTTTCATCGATTAAAAAAAGAGATGTACAGTTGTCGACGATTTTGATATTTGGAATTTGTTGGCCAATTCTCGATTGATATTCGTCACATTTCAGAAAATAATAATATTGTTCAGAATGCTCTTTTTCGGGTTATTGAAATGCGATAAAATTTCATGAGAAACTAAAATCAGAAAAATGATGAAAAATTCAAGAAATTCTTATTTGAGCAATCGCCTCTTGAATTAAAAATTTTCGGAATTTCTAGAAGAAAATCTTTTGTGATATTTTGAAAAATTGTTGTAGACTACTTACAACCAAATCATTTCGCAAAATTGCTTTGAATTTTATCCAACGTTTCAATTGGTCCTCAATTTAGGCTGCAAAAATTACGCTCGTTATATTCATTTCCAACGATCAAAAACAAGCAGGCATAAAACTAAAGTTCTTGCTAAGTATTGTTAATTTCAGAATGATTCAAATAGTGTTTAACTTTTGTTTATGGTTTCTCACGTTGGCCGGAAGTTCTTCCTCTTGAAACTCAATAAGCTTTGGGTGTAAGGGAAAGTTCTGTCGTTTTTTTCTAATGAAAAAACTATTTTTTTTTTACGTTTTATTTAAAAATTAATGCACAATATAATTTCCTTTAGTTACAACTGTCTGCCAGCGTTCTGGCAGCTTATCCAATCCCTGGAAAAGCAGTCCTCGTTTTTGGACGCAAAGTATTCTTCCACTGCCATTTGGACACCCTCATGATCAGCCAGCATATTCATTTCCATGAAGAAAGTTTTGCAGGGACCTGAACAGATGGTAGTTAGATGGTGCAATATTTGAAGAATATGCTGGCTGAGGTAGAGTTCCCCAACCAAACTCTGCAATTTTTTGTACGGTTTTTCTTGCCACGTGTGGTCTAGAATTGTCATGGTGAAGAATTACACCCTTTTTGTTGGCCAAATATGGACGTTTACGTTGAATTTCTTTATTCAAAACATCAAGTTGCGAACAGTAACGATCAGCATCGACCGTATAATTTTCTTTCAGCAACTCATAGTGGACAATACCCCTCCGATCCCACCAACAACACAACGTAACTTTCTTTTGATGCACACCACCTTTGGATGTGGTCGGTGGTGTCTCCCCTTTTTAAACATATGCCCTTTTTCTTATGAAATGTTTATAAACTATCCACTTTTCATCACCAGTCACCAAGTGGTCCAAAAACAGTTCTTTTTTGTGACGAGCAAGATTTAAAGAACATGTTGAATTCGATCCATTAAATTGTTTTCGCATAATTCGTATGGCACCCAAAGAGTTTGGCCATAAAGCCAAGCCTTTTAATGTACTCTAAAGCAGTAGTCTGATGAATTCCAAGCTTGAAGGCCACTTCTGTGGAATTTAACTTGGGATTTGTCCTGATCATACTGCGTAGCACTTCGTTATTGACATCTGATGATTTTTCTGATCTGCGTTCATCTTTCAAAGAAAAATTACGCGAACGAAATTTCGCAAACCATCTCTGGCATGTTCGAGCTATTACTGCGTTTTCTCCAAACACGCCACACAAGTTTTTTTGCCTCCATCGCGTAGTTCCCTTCTTGGAACTCCTACAACATACAATGTCTTAAGTGCACTTTTTCTTCACACATGTTAACTGTTTTACAAGTTAAGAAAAAAAGACAAAAATACGAAAAAATGTGTATAAACCATTAATCATATAGTAATCAGTCGAATCAGAATTTTCGCTAAGAATCGACAACGCATACAAATGCAAATGTTCAAAAACGACAGAACTTTCCCTTACACCTAATATAAAATATCTTCCATGCTTGGATTTTATTTGGAGGTACAGATTATCTGGAATGCTCGTGGTTTTATGGACAGAAGAGAACTCATTGCAAGCGCCAATCTTGTTCTGCGTTTGTGTTAAAATAATTTTTTCCAAAACTACGCGTAAAGGATAGTTTTGCGGTGAACTTTATGATTGCATGGTAAACTGAGTTTTCCTTGTTTGAATAGTTCTCTCTAATTGATTTAACTAAACAGCAGAAAAATAAACCTAGCAATCTTAATTGACTTTTGGTCTTTATTTGCTTATTTATTGTCAGTCATAAACCGTTGGATCCATTGATTAACTCAACTAATATAAGCAATATACATATGTGAAATTATAAATTAATGCTTCGAAAATTATATATTGAAGGCATTGTTTAATTCTTAATCGATTCCAGATACATATTTATGTTCAATGGATTTGAAGCTTTAATACACTATATTAAAAATATACAATATATTTTTAAATATTAGCATAAGTTAATTAAAATAATAAATTATTTCTTTATTTCTTATTTTTTGGATACAAAAACACCAATGGGAAACGGTCAATAATACACAAGAGAAAATGGTACTCTAAAAGGGTGGTTTATCGTAAGGTTAACAACCTTGCATTGTAAAAAAGAATACTTCGTATAAGAATACAACATCTATAACGACTTCGAAATGTTTTGCATGTCAAATAATTAAACTACAAATTGACATCTGATATGTAATAGTCTTCTAAATACTTCTGTTTAAGTATTACTTTTTGATTTTATTCGAATACAATCATACACTCATGAAATTCAAATTTTAATTTAGTATTGATGTGCGGTAATGGAAACTAATTTCATTATTATATTTTTCAAACATATACCACTGTTATAAAATATTAGGAAAAATAACTTTATTGAGTAATTATATAGGTTATTATAGTATATTAAACCTATTGTATTTCGAAATTTGTCTCTATTTTATTTTAGACTAAACATAACAACTAGTATATTTATGTATTGTGATAGTCCAAATTTATCTAGAATGTTCTCGATTAGTGATTTATTTTCTAACGGTTGTTAGATAATATTGTATTCAGAAAGAAGATAGTTCTTTTATAGTTTTTAATAGCTTTTCCCTTGATTTTTCTTTAATTATACTAAATTGTTATTCATTTTATGACATAATGTTTTTGAATATTAATCTATTTATGATAAATCTAGTAATATTTTAATTTCATTCTATTTAAAATCTCGAATAAATTTTCTAACTTTGACCAAATCTTGTATATTTTTAATGTTTTGCACTTAATTTACAATTTAAAAAAAAAATATTGTTTACAGGATTACGTTTTTTTAAATATATATGACAATATGTTGGTTAAGTAACTCAGAATATTACAGTCGATAAATTTCTTTCTTTTAAATTTTTTTATGAATATTTATTTTTAATACATTTTAATTTGGGGGCATGCAATTTCATATGCATTTATTATATTTTGTAATGTAAGTATATTATATATATATTTAATTCTAGAGGACCAATATCCTAGATTCCAACGAAAATTAAATTGAACTTAATTTTCGAATATGACAAAACATTTTCTAAAAAGTTCTCATTAAAGCGGAGTTTTTTTTAGGTTCATGGCAACCAAAACTACCTTATATGTCGGCACCGATTTATGATTTATCACAGAATGGAGATGTGAAATTCGGCCCAGGGACACGCTCTGTCCTTTTAGGACTTTTAGGTGGAGCTTTACCAAAGTTATCGTCCGAACAATATGATACTGTTACTAGAGCCAAGAAGTATGCAATGGAACAGAGCATTAAGATGGTGCTCATGAAGCAAACTCTTGCCCATCAGCAACAGGTTCTTAGCGCTATGCTCCCAACAGTAATTTTTCAAGTATTTCTAATAGCATTTTTCGATTTTTGACTTTCGCTTTCAGCAATTGGCCAGTCAAAGGACTCAAGTTCAGAGGCAACAGGCATTAGCTTTAATGTGCAGGTAATAATTGCTACTTTTTTAGTTTTATTTAACAATTTTTCGTTAACGTCTAAAACATAAGAACATATCCATGCGATTTGAATTTTATATTTAGTATTTGGAAAATAAATCTAAAATGATGTAAATTTTTTAGTATTTGCAAAATAACAAAATGATGTAAATTCTGAATATGTGAGAATGTACAAAATTGGTTAATAATGGATATTTAGTTATAATATTCTTTATAATAAACCATCAATTTTGTAAGTTCTTTGAGCGTATTGCTGATAAGATCTGATTTAATTGAATGATTTATGAATTTTTTAGGCTACAAATTTTTTTCCATAATATTTATTTTGTATGTTTCTTTTCAGAGTATATGTAGGTAGTATATCATTTGAATTGAAGGAAGACACAATACGAGCAGCATTTCTACCTTTCGGTCCGATTAAATCTATCAACATGTCATGGGATCCTATCACTCAAAAACACAAAGGATTTGCATTCGTGGAGTATGAAATACCTGAGGGCGCTCAACTTGCTCTTGAACAAATGAATGGTGCCCTAATGGGCGGCCGCAACATAAAGGTGGTCGGTGTCACCATTAAAGAAAGATTGGCTGTGTGGAAATATTTAGTATAAGGAGAGCCTTAAACTTAGTTATGTAAAATTACAGGTTGGACGACCTAGCAATATGCCTCAAGCTCAACAAGTGATAGACGAAATTCAAGAAGAAGCTAAGAATTACAACCGTATTTATGTATCATCAATACACCCTGATCTAACTGAAGAAGACATCAAAAGTGTTTTCGAAGCATTTGGTCCAATTTTATATTGTCGTCTCGCTCAAGGTACTTCTCTACATTCACATAAAGGTTACGGTTTTATTGAATATGCTACCAAGCAGGCAATGGATGAAGCCATTGCTAGTATGAATTTATTTGATTTAGGTGGACAACTGCTTAGGTAAATTCATTTATTTGTAATATTTTATAACTTTCATTAAATTAATGGATTAATTTATCTTATTTCAGAGTTGGGAGAGCAATTACACCTCCAAACGCTCTTATGGGTCCAACGACAAATTCTTCAATGCCAACAGCAGCTGCAGTAGCAGCTGCAGCAGCAACAGCAAAGATCCAGGCCATGGACGCGGTTGCAAGTAATGCAGTTTTAGGTTTGAATAGATATTTATTAAATACATGTGGTAGATATTAATAAAACTTAATGTCAGTAACCGGATTATTTGTATTGGTAATGTATCCATAAGAGAATATTTACTGTACAATAAAACGCAACCATAAAACACTGGGTGAGCGGGTTTAGGAATATTTAGTCAACACTCATAAACATGTAAATATTGTTTAGTAAATGTCACATTATAGGACTCTTTTTTCGACAATTGTAAACTTGTTAATATTGCTTATTCTTAAAAACAAAACAAAATTAGAAAAATCACTATCTGCTGTACTAAAAAAATATCTCATATAATATTTGATGCACGATTATTAGTACGAGAAATTCATTCTAATAATTTCGGTTATTAAAATGTGTGGGATCTTTTTTATACAGCGTTAACAATTTGTCCGCGAGTCACTTTTGCGTTAATTGGAACTCATTGTCAGTTGGGTTTGTAGACATTTCATTAAAATGTATTAATTATTAAAATATATCAGCAAAATTAATAGTATACTACATACTTAACAACGTCATACCACACAGAATACTCGAAAATAACCAAAATGGGAAGTAGTGTTGTTTGATTCCACGGTTAAGAACTGGAGTTAAGTCCGTATGCATCTTACAATATTGAATATGTTACATTTACAGATGATCATATTTTAGATGTTGATAAGAACATGAAAAAGTTTGGAACATTGTATAAGATTTATAAACGAAATCGATTAGGTTTGCGGTTATGACTTGTAGCATATTGGCTCTGTGGCTTTTAGTTACATTTAATTAATATGGTTACTTGGTATGATAACAACAAAAATGTAATCTTATTATTATAATTTATATAATAATAAACCAGATAGAAAATTTATGAATTTAAAGTAAAGTAGATATTTTGATTTTTTTAGAAAATTTGTATTTTTTAAACGACGTAAGCTTTAGAGACGTTAATAATTGCAAAACCTAGGGCAGTATACTTATTTATCTTTATTATTTTTGAGATAAATAATTAAATGTTTACATTTTTAGAATTTATATTGTAAAATAAACGGAATTAAATCATTCATAAAATATTCATTTGGCAAGATTTAGGATTTGTTTAATTTGAAATACGAGTATAATATTTAAATACGTAGACAGAAACTCCTTTTTTACCAAATTATTTTTGGTTGATTCAGGTTAGATATTGAATTTTATACAATTATTAATTTATATTAAATTGATATGCCTTTTTTATTATTTATGAAAAGTATGAAATTGTTTTACGTAAGGCATCAAAGTATGGTAATTTTGAATTCCCTAAAATGTTCATATTCTGGTTAGATCTTCCTAGAACATAAATAAACGCTAATATAGCTAATTAATGGATATCTAAAAGCATTTTATGATTTTTTTAAAAATTAAAAATAAGAGGCATTTACTCAAACGACTGACCGGATATTGACGTAAGCGTTAAATACATACTACTAATACATTTTAAACTTGTACATATTTCTTTATTTTCTGAATTTTATATAAAATATTTTAGGACTCTCAGCAGCAGCGCCTACTCTAGCAATACCGTCGATTTCGACAGCATCAAATAAAATTGTTGGTTCAATTCTATCAGTTGCGCCTCTTGTTCCTGCGACATTGCCTCCTCCTGGAATAGCTATACCATCCACAAATAATATTTTAAATGTATATTTTTAATTAATTCAAACTGAGAAGAAATAAAAATGTTTTGCTTGCAGCCACCACAAATTATTGCTCCAGTGCTGGGCACTCAATCTGCGATAAATGTTACAACAGCGACTCCTATTACACAAAATGCAGCACCACCCGGAGTATATTCTGAAGAAATTTTGAAAAAGGCGCATGAAAAACAACAAGAAGAACTGCAAAAAAAGCTTTTAGATGAGGGCGAACCTCAAACCCTTCAACAACAAGAAACTATGTCTATAAAAGGACAAAGTGCTCGTCATTTAGTTATGCAACGCTTAATGAGGCCACAGGATTCTAAAGTAATAATCTTACGAAATATGGTAGGACCTGATGATGTGGATGAAACATTGCAAGAAGAAATACAAGATGAGTGCGCCAAATTTGGTATTGTGGAACGAGTGATTATATACAAAGAGAAACAATCCGAAAATGAAGATGACGACGATGCTGACACCGTAGTAAAAATTTTCGTTGAATTTTCAAATTCAGCTGAAGCGGAAAGAGGTCGAGAAGCACTTCATGGACGATATTTTGCCGGTCGCAAAGTTATAGCGCAACTTTACGATCAGCCTATGTTTGATCATGGAGATTTGTCTGGTTAAATTATTTTCTCATCTAAGGATAATTTTTTTTAAAAAATAAATAAAATAAATTTTATGTTAAATTTTGTTTGAACTTTGTATTTGTCTTAATTATTTTATTAAATAGATTAATAATTTATTCCATTCCGTAATTTTATTTTTAAATTTTCATTAATGAGACTTATTTCCTCAAATATATAAGGCAAACAAATCCACTTATAATATTTTATTAAATTGGATTAAATTGCGGGAATAATGCTGAAAACGTACAGTAATTGTAATTTTTTAAAACGTAAAACTTTAAACAATTGTTTTTGCACCACAGTATTGCGAATTAATAAGAATTTTTTTCTATAAATCATAAGAAATATTGTACCTACCGTTACTGATACTGAGCATAATCAAATGAAAAGTCAATTTGTTTTCGGAAAAGTATTGTTAAGGCTGCATAATTTACAAAATTACATTAATTTGGTTTAAATTCTGTTTTCAGTTGACTAGAAAAACTTTAAAATATTTAATTTTAAAGTGAACTTTTTGATAGAGGTGTATTAAATAATCAACAACTAATTAACCATTCTTCCAACATACTCATGGCTAAGATTTTCAGGTAAAGCAGCTCTAAATTTTTTTTTAACTAGGATTATTTTTATTGAAAATGTGCGTTTTTACATTTAAGTCGAGAATAAAAATGATTCAGTTCATTAAATATCCGTCACTGAAAGATAAATCTAGCTAAAATTAACTTTTATTAATGTAAATGCATTAGTTTGAAACTTTTTCTTGTTTTAAGTAAGCATAAAGGTATCGAATAATATAAAAATTCGACCACGTGCATTAAGTTATTTTTTAAGATAATTGGCGTCACCACGAGCATTAGCATATTTTTTAGATTATTGATTTTCTGAGTACTATTATCGCTCAGCTCTTACCGAGTCAATCTTATGTCAAACTGTAGTCGAATAAACCATTTACTGACTACTCCAAACTCTGTTTGCTTTGTTACATATTTCGTTATTATAACAGCTGTCGTAGTTCCCTTCCGTAGTTCGCATCCCCCGGTGTTGTTACAATACTTTCTTGTACTGCTGTTCTATACGAGAGAAGAAATAGAGTTCGGTGAAAAATTACTAAGTGAATATGTGGTCCTTGAAATAGCACTCGATCAAATAGGATTTCGTGGTATAGTACTAGATGAAATAGGTGTTGAGAAGTTTTAGTGGTGCGATTCAGCTAACTGAAAATTGCATCGAAGTTTATCCTGCTGACTCGCATTCCCAAGCGAAGGCAACTCTATAGAAAACCACAGCATTTTTTATACGCATGGTATTCGAGAACGTAAAGTAGCGTTTGATCGACTGGTTCCGATAGCGGCTGGCAAATGTAGTTTCCGTGTTAAGTCCCCGACGAGATCGGACGGCTTCCTTCCACTAATATAGATTTAAAAAAAATAAACGCGGGTTTTCTAGTTAAAAAAAATGGTCTGAAGGCAAGCCATTTCAAAATTATGGTCAAAGATACTTGTTCAAGTCGAAATGCACTGTATTCTAAAAATACGGGGACCGGCGTTGCGAAGCAGATATACATCGAGTAGAAGGGCATCTACAGCTGTTAAGAACAGTATGAGAATAGTGCTGGACAGTTACCGTAATGAGTTTTTGATGGAGGAATTAAAAAAAGCCCGTAAACTTTTGATCCGTTTTTTCCTTTCATGAAATTGGATTTGTGAAATATAAAATCTATTTGCCAAAGAAAAAGAATTGGTTAGAACCAGTGAATTAGGAGCTGTTCAACCCTTTATCGAGCCCGTGGTGATCATTTGTAGTTTTGATTAGAAAAAAAACGTAACGATGCGATTCTGCACGGATTACCGCCGTTTGAATGATGTCACCAAGAAAGACAACTACCCAAGAATTGATGATATGCTAGACACGCTAAGTGGAATGAAGCTCTTCTCCACTTAAGACTCAATAAGCTGTTAGTGGCAGATGTAAATCGACAAGAAAAACAAAAAGGAAGAGAAATCTGACAATTCGACATTATACCATTTGGATTATGTAATGGGAATGCCACTTTCGAGTGTTTTCTGCTTGGTGTTTTTGAACAACATAATCGTAATTGGATGGGAATTTGAGCACCACTTGCACAAACGAACGGATTTTTGCGAGACTAATATCCAAGCCCCAAGAAGTGCTGTGTTGCGAGAGTGCACATTTCTTAAGAGAAAAAATGGCCTTCTTGGACATATTATTTCTGGTGAGAGCTTAGAAACGGGCCTGGAGTGGAACAAATCTGTACACGACTTACCAGTTCTAAGGAATAAAACAAAGATGCAAGGAGTTCTGGGTTTTTTGTTCGCACTATCTTAGAGTTACCCAAAAATTTTGCACAAATTGAGAGACTATCATTTGATAGTAGAAAACCGTCTGTATTCTACATCTATGATGGATTATCCGGGCAATGAAAATGAATTCAGCATCGACTGACACGCTAGTAATACTGGATGCAAACACTCTAGCACTTTAGAAAATAAATTTTCGGCGACAATTTCTCAGAACAAATCATGCTGTATTAAAGTGTTTGCACCACTTCAAAAATTTTGATGGGTAAGTGACTCGTTTAATTGGCAATTAAAGAGCAAGAATTTGTTTCAGAATATTATAGAGGTAAATCAAATGGAAGTACGGATACTTTATCGAAGATGGCTTGTACAAACAACTGCAAACATTCTTTCTAATAAGAGGTTAAGGAGGAAGCTGTTCTAAGAAGCAAAAGAATGGACGCTCTTAGCGAGGAATGGAGTGCCGATATCGTACGACGTATACAGGAGAAAGATGGATATTTAAAGCCTAAATTGAATGGAGAAACTTGAACTTAATGGAATGGATAAAGCCAAAATAGAATGGATATTGGAATGGCCACAATAGAATGGAGAAACCTAAATGTAAGAAACTGCAAGCATGAGTGCAACTACAAAAGTGGACTGGATCCAGTCGGAAAGTTTAATGATGGACAATGGATAGCTGTGCCGTTAAAGGGAAAACCTACAAGGAAATGACTGCACTAAAGCAATGGTAATGGGTATTTTTCAGCTATTCCATGATAGAATTACTGGAGTACATCTTGAAGTGAAGAGGACTATTAAAAATTCGTCGACGGTTTAATTGAATTAACTGCCGTGGCGACATCGAAGATTGGTGCCGTAAGTACAAGAGCCACATATAAGAAGCAGGGATGTCATGAACTTACATTTCATTGGTGCTCTATGGAAAACGATATCACTGGATATAAAGGAAATATTCGCTACCACAGAAAGGGGCTACCGGTACATAATTGAAAAGATAGATACTAAATTAGGAAGCAAACACTATAGTAGCGAAGTTGGTAACAAAAGTGTGTAGTATACCTGATATGTGGTATACTACACACTTTTGTTACCAGCTTCGCTACTATAGTGCTTGTATATATACTAGTGCACTAGCATGCACTAGTATGCATGATTGCGCTCTTGGTATTGCCTCATTCTGTGTTCACATCACATGAGTGCACGCAAGTTATATTTATACAAAATTGTAATTTATTTTATTAATTTTATTTTAAATATATGTATTTGTTAAGAGCTTTCTTGAGTGTCGCGCTCAAAGATCGTTAAAAAAATCGACAATTAATTGGAAATGTAACTCGCGTATGGGGAATATTGTTATACAATAGATATAAAGTCAAATCATGGTATATTCGTTTTTTGTTGATTAATTGAAAAAAAATTCTTTTCGTGGCATATACATTTTTGCTGATTAATTAAAATAAATTCTATGTTTCAATTTGCTGAATTGTCGTTTTAAATTAGTATGTTTTGCTATAAATAAGCTAAGATATTTTATAATAAAGCAGAATTGAAATATCAATCACAAGAAAAGTTTTATTCTCTGTTGGCCATTTTCTCGGCAGGAATGATTAACTGCGAATATATTTCCAAGCCCAACCATAATAAATCACAAACTAACTGACTAGTTAACGCGGCCTAATTTTTGGCTAAAAAATATAAAATATATCTAGAGCCCAACTAGCACCATAACATAATTCCCTCTGCTACACTTGCTGATCCTACACTATAAGTGCTTTGCCAATTTGGAATTCCTCTGGAAATTCGCAGTGATTAAAAATTTTAAGTTGCAACTGTTCAAAGGAACGGGTTACCTTATGGGAATTTTCAAAATTTAAATTAGTTGATAAAAAAACGTGCGACTAATATATATTCCTGTTCCTTCTCTCGTATAGAACAACAGTAGAAGAGATTACAGCAGCAACACTGCTGGGTACAAACTTCGCACATACGAGGTCTGTTAAAAAAGTATCGCGAATTTTGAATTTCTGCTTTTCGATTTTTTGTGGCGTTATGTTGGTACTCATGTTTCTAACTTATGCCAACAAGTTCGGCCATTTTGAATGTTCAGTTAATTTTTGACAGCTGCTTTGCTTGCACGTGTTTTGGCTCGTCTTCGATTTTTGCCCATTTTCGGCCAAAAACAGCATCGCATTAACATTGCTAAGGAGCTGTTGGACTCTGTCCGCGACGACCCAAATTTTCTCCAGAAGGTGATAACTGGTGACGAATCATAGGTTTATGGTTATGACGTGGAAACCAAAGCTCAATTATCCCAATGGAAGCTGCCGCACGAGCCAAGACCGAAAAAAACGCGCCAAGTTCGGTCGAATGTGAACGTTTTGCTTACAGTTTTCTTCGACTGCAGGGACGTTGTGCATCATGAGTTCTTGCCACAGGATAGAACGGTCAATAAGGAATATTACCTGCAAGTTATGCGCAAGTTGCGCGAAACAATCCGCCAGAAACGCCCGGATTTGTGGAAGAACACAATCAGCCAACGACTCGAATTAATGCCAAAAACAACACACTAATAATGCCGCAGCCACCGTATTTCCCAGATCTGGCTCCCTGTGACTTGTTCTTGTTCCCGAAACAGATTCTTTGATCCATTTTTTGGAATGGGTAAAAATCGAAGACGAGCCAAAACACGTGCAAGCAAAGCAGCTGTCAAAAATTAACTAAACATTCAAAATGACCGAACTTGTCGGCATAAGTGAGAGATATGAGTACCAACATAACGCTGCAAAAAAACAAAAATCGAATATACGGAATCCGCGGAAATTCCAAATTCGCAATGCTTTTTGAACAGACCTCGTATTACTCTTTTACCGAATACCCGAATTTTAAAATACATTTTTTCACAATAGTTTTTGCTACTGTCATCTTTTCATTCCATAGAATATATTTATATATATTTTGTGATTTCATCCTGCATCGTCAGGATATATCTGCATCCCTGTCATGGCATTAGTGGTCCAACTGTATTTATTGATACAATTTCAACGTTACTATCAGGAGTTTCGCAATTATTTATGTATCGCGTAACTGTTGTTTTCACTTTGCAATGCATGTATCATCCATTATTTTCAACGGCGGTTTATATAATAATATCCGCAATAGAGATATTTTAGATTTCGATCGCATTTAAGTTTGCGTATCGTTGAATATGCTTTTAAATTGTGTTACGCTTAACTCTGTCGTTTCGGGAAATTCGTACGTGTAATTTGTGCACAGAAACTGAGGACAGACAGTGAAAAAGGACCTCAGAAATTTTCCATAACCAGAGGCTGCATAGCGGTACTCTGCTTGTGCGAAAATTTTGTTGAACATCTGGTGTGAGCAGCTGTTGTGGTTCAAGGCCACAGCTGATATTGAGACGTTTTCACAGAGTCCACTTGGTACCGAGCCATTTTTTTTTTTTTTGTTTTTTTTTTTTTTTTTTTTTTTTTTGTTTTGTTTTGTTTTGAATTTTCGCGTTTTTCGCAGATTTTGCGTTTTTCGCGTTTTTTCGGGCTTTTCCGGTAGTAGATGAGAAAAGCGGTTGTGATGGTCAAGCGGAGACCATCATCACAGCAGAAGAGGCGCCTGACGCTTGATATGGCCGAGGCGGAGTACTTCCCCGCCGACGAAGTGCCATTGGCTAAAATGAAAGCGCCAATGCCGAAAGAGACCGCTGCGGAAGTGAATGATGCTGCTGCGGAGGTGAAGGAGGCTGCTGCTGAGGTGGCGGAGGTGCTTTCGACTGATGAGGCGCAGAAGTCGCAGAAGTTACGGAGGAAGGCAGCCAGTGCACCCTCATTGATGGACGCACTGAAGAGTGTAGGGCAAGGTGTTCACGACCTGGCGACGAACAGGGCACCTACAGCCATAAGTGCGGTCTTGCTGCTTGTGGCTGAAGCTGCTGCTGCTGCCACCATGTTGGAGAAGAGGCTCTCCTATCTGCAGGGTAGGCTGGAGAATACGGCGACGGTCTCTCCGTCACAGCGTGTTCCTGCTGTTGCGGCTGCCATTCGCGGCACTCACCCGATCCGCGGGGGGGTGGTGGTCCCCGCCACTGCGCCAGTCGCTATTACGGCAAATCCATGGATTGTGCCACGGCCTGTTCCAAGGCCGAGGAAGCTGGTGCCTTTGCCGCCTCCACCGGCACAAACCTTCGCGCTGGTAGTGAAGGCTGCTGCAGCGGGTGTGCCAACTGAGGAGGTGAAAAAGAGAGTGTTGGAGGCAGGAAAGTCGCTGGCGGACGTACGCGTCCGTGCTGTACGGCGGCTGAAGGAGGGTGTTGCAGTGGAGGTCTGCAGCAGCGGCGAATTGAAGCGTGTCGCCGAATCAGCTGACTTTGCGAAAGCTGGTTTGGTGACGAGCGAGCCGAAGAGGGCGAGGCCGAAGCTGGTTATCCACGCCGTGCCAGCAGAGGTGGACAACGCCGAACTCGTTCAACAGCTGCAGGAGAAGAACATGCGCGGCATATTGGTTGAGGCAGAGAAGCAAGTATCGGTGCTCAGAAGGACAACCGGTAAGGATGGCAAACATATGGTTGTCATAGAGGTTAGTGCTAGGGTTAAGGAGAAAATGTTGGATGAAAGACGTGTGTTTGTGGGATGGTTGTGCCTACCAATTCGTGAATACGAATTGGTACGTAGGTGCCACGGTTGCCTGGATTTCGGGCATCTCCGTGATGGCTGTAGGCGGGCTGGAAGGCTTTGCTGTCGGTGCGGTAGTGGTGACCATCTTGCTCGGGTATGCCCGAACATGGAGTATTGCCGCAACTGCCATCTGCGTGGTCTTCCGGGTACGCACTCCGTCATGTCGGAGGATTGCCCGTTGTATATAAGGTTGTGTGAAAGAGAGAGAATGAGGATTGTTGCCTAAAATGATTAGGCACATCCAACTGAATGCGAATGCGTCTGCTGCGGTTATGAATGAGTTGAGTGTGTATATGTGTGAGAATGGGGTGGATGTAGCACTGATCCAGGAACCATATTCTTATGGTGGGTCGGTGTGCGGATTGGGAAGATCCGCCAGGACGTTCACCAGTGCCGGGGTCGGGGGTAAGATTGACTCGGCCGTCTCTGTCGTTGGAGTGGGCATGGACGTGGTGAGAGTTGACGAGTGTTGCAGTGAGCTAGGTGTGTGTGTTTACGTGAAGAAGGGTGAGGTAGAGCTTTATGCTGTGTCGGTGTATTGCAGGTTTAGCTCTGAAATAGAGCCGTACCTGCGGTATCTTGACACAGTGTTGGCTAAGTGTGGGCGTTCGCCTGTGCTGATCGGTATGGATGCGAATGCTGTTTCTCCTCTCTGGTATAGCAAGAGGGGAGACACTGATCAACCGAGTTGTGTGAGGGGCAGGCAACTCGAAGAGTGGATTATGGCCAGTGGTATGAATGTACTGAATGTTCCGAGTGAATGGTATACTTTCAGCGGACCGAATGGGCAGAGTGGCATTGATGTCACACTGTGCAATCGTGCTGCTGACTGTTACGAGTATGAGTGGAGAATATTGCCTGAGTGGAGGGTGAGCGATCACAACCTCATTGAACTGGTGGTGACTGCGCCAGTGGATGACCATTGCGAGGTTTCTGCCCGTGGTAGACGGTGGCATACCGGTGGGGTGGACTGGATAGTCTACGGGGAGGAAGTCACGGCTGAGATCTGTGAGTTTACTAGATTTCAGTCGATGCGATTGGAGGAAAAGGTGGTTGAGCTGGGCAGATGCGTGAATGTTGTGAATGATAGGTGTATGAGTAAAAGAGTAGAGGGGCGTAGGAGAGCGACTCCATGGTGGAACCGGGAGCTCGGCTTGGAAAAGAGAAAAGTTGGTAGGTTGCGTAGGATCTACCAGCGATGTAGACGCCGTGGTGTAGATGCGCACACTGAAGGTGTGACCTTCAGGGCGGCCAGAGCTGAGTATGTGACAAGTATTAGACTTGCCAAGGAAAAGCACTGGCAGAAGTATGTGAATGAAATTGGAAATGCGGATGTATGGGGTCCGGTGTATCGTTTATGTATGCGCAAAGGTGCTCGAAATGATATTTCGAGTATCAGAGTAAATGATGGGTATACGAGTAATTGGGAGAACAGTGTGAATGCATTGATGAGTGACTTCTTTCCTGGGATTGAAATGCAAGAAGAAGTGACTGTTAGCAGGAAATACCCCCTGCCGTTTGAATATGATGATGAATGGTCTCTTCGTGCGGTTGGAGGAGACCGGTTGTGTTGTGGTTGCGTATGCAGATGATCTTCTGCTCTTGATTGAGGGCGGGAGTAGGTCTGCAGTAGAGGTTGCGGGAACCCGCTATATGCAGTTTGTTTCAGAATGGGGTGAAAGAATGGGTGTTAAAGTTTCCGAAAGGAAATCGGTGTGTATGCTGTTGAAGGGGTTTTTGGCGGCCAGTAGGCCGCCTAATATTCGCTTAGAGACGGTTGGGGTCCGATACGTGCAACAAGTGAGGTACCTTGGATTAATGGTTGGAGAGAGGCTGAACTTTCGGCCTCACTTGCAACATCTAAGGGGGCGCGTAGCCGGTTTGGTTGGCATGCTGGTGCGAGTACTTCGCAAGGAATGGGGCCTTAAGTCCAGAGCGGTGAGGGTCCTGTATAAAAGTGTGTTTCTTCCGTGTGCGATGTATGCGTCTTGCGTGTGGGCCGACATTATGCGCCACCAGTATGCGAGGGTGGGCATTAATTCGGTCCAGCGTTTGGTTCTGTACGCGTGTTTGAATGTGTGTAGAACCGTTTCAACTGAGGCGATGCAGGTTCTCATGGGAGAAATTCCATGGGACTTGGAAGTGCTGCGTGGAAGTATCCACTACCGTCTGCGGCGGGGCATCTCGCTGCAAGGTTGTCCGGTTGGGAATGATGAGGTTCAGAATCTCAGTCCGCGCCATCAGCGCATACTGGTTCTGAACAAGATGCATGAGATATGGCAGCAACGATGGGATGAGAGTGTGAATGGCAGATGGACGCACATGTTCATTCCGAATGTGTGCTTTGCGTCTGCGTGTGGTTTTGAGTTTGGTCTGTCCCTTGGGTATTTGCTTACGGGGCACGGCAGTATGAATGGGTTCCTGTATAGGCGTGGTCTGGCTACGGATGCTAGATGTCCGTGTGGAGCGGAGGAGGAGAGTGTTAAGCACCTTCTTGTAGAGTGTAGCCTGTATGGGGACTTGCGTGACTTAGGTGCATGTGGAATCGTGGTGAATGAGGAGGGTATGGATGTGAGTGGTGTGTTGAGTGTGAAAGAGAGATATGAATGCTTGAATGCTTTTGCCGTGGCACTGTTTGAGAGAAGAATGAGAATGATGCGTGAATGAGTGCGTGAATGACACGCAGGGTGGCCACAACCGGGTGAAAGACCAAGGTCGATTCCGGTTGTACCTTCGGGTTTTGGCGAACCCGCGTACCTGAGCTGGCCTAGCGGTGCCTAGGAATTTACAAGATTCCTTACCGTAGCTTTAACGAGCGGAGTACAAACCAAAGTACTCTTAAAACAAAAATGGGTACCACGGGGATCGGGAGCCCCACAGTAGAATATACTGTGCCCGATCGAGATGAGGCGCCATTTGGCAGCAACGTGGTGGTTGTGGTTAATACCCATGTCGCGGGTACGGTCTTCTGATCGCAGGTGTGAGGTAACTGGCAAATGTAGCAATGCATTGCACTTATCTCGGGCACTGTCACTGCTTATGACAGTAGAGGTTTAGATAGTCCTCGCCACCAGCAGGTCAGCTTGTTTTTTCTAAATTCAGCTTAATTTAGTTTTTTAAGCTAAAGCTTATTTTAGTTTAGTTTTCAAAATATGGCATTGATTTTTATTCGTGATAAAGTATTAGCGTTTGTGGTAATTTTGCATTGTTTATATCTTATCTCGAAGTCATAATCAATAAGATGTAATCGAGTTCTAGTTAGTTTCAGAGAGGGATTTTTGTGGCCAAATAAGCTCACTGATCGGTTACTATCTTAAACCGCCTACCATACAAGTATGGCCTAAAATGACTAATGCTTCAATGTATACCTAGCAGCTCTTTGTCAATAATTGGTTTGTTAGGCTTGTCTTTATTTATAGTCCTGCTGGTATATGCTATTGGCCTATTATTTCCAAATTCGCCCTGTAAAAGAACAGCTCACAGTTATGATGCTTTTCGCAATATACCTACTTTGACTTTGCCAAATTAGGTATATTGGAGTAAGGATACACTTATAGTTATTTTCTTAATATATTGAATATGATTGTGCATTAATTTGTCCATTTAAACAATATGTTTTTCTCTGTTAAATGGTTTAGTGGTTTGGTTATTTCTGCAAATTTTGTCAAGAACCGTCTGTAGTAATTGCAGAAAGCTACGAACCTTTTTACTTTTTCTGCGTTTTATAATATGGCGTAACTTTCAATAACATTATTATTTCTGGAGCTGTTTTCCCCCAGTCGCAGTTATTAAATATTTTAGATAAATTACTTCAGCTTTTAGAAAGCTACATTCTTCCGGATTCAATTTTAGATTATAGTCTCTTGGTCCTTCGAATACTCTTTCTAGGTTTTCATTGTGGTTTCGTAGCTCTGAACCAAAGACTATGATGTCATTCACTTATATGAGTGTACATGAGTCTAAACATGCTAATGCTATGGATAGCATGCACTGAAAACTATTAATATACCATATATCTTCAGACCAAAAGGTAGCCTTTTAAATGATAATGGTCCCTATTGGTCGAAAAAGCAGTCAGTGGCCTCGATTCCCTTTCAATTTGATGGAGCGAAATTGTTATGTCAAGGCTGGAGAAGGTTTTTGTCCCTCATAATTTGTCTAGGTGTCAACGGGAATTTATCGTTAACGATTTTCTTATAGTTGAGAACTAATCCCAATTTTTTCTTGTCCTGGGTTCCTTTTGGAACTATAAGTAGTGGGGAATTCTAGGGGGTTACTGATGGCTCGACTATATCATCTTTTATTAATTTTCGATTTTGATTATTGATTTTCGCAATTGGAGTATGCTGTGTTTTAATATGCAGTCCTTTAAATATACCAGATCTTTATAGGTACACGTTATATGTTATGTATAACATGTGTTTGTTGATAGTCGTTTGCCCTCAATGTGAAATACATCTTCGTATTTCATGCATGATATTTGTATGCCCATTTTTTAATTAGAGGTCCCTAGTTTAAATCCATCCAATAGTAACCCAATCTTTTTGAGTTTTTAGGAATTCTTATATAACGAAATCTCTTTTTTTGTCTCCGATGCATATTGTTAGGATTGCGTCCCATTGGCATATTCATTGTTTTACCATAGAAAAGTGTAAACTTCATAGTCAATCATTGCCAAATATTTCACTAGGAAATCTTTTGCCATTATAACATCTGAGATAATCGTTTATTATGCGAAAACCTTCTTTTATTTCTTTAATTCATATTCAAGTGTAATGGACCCTGAGCACAGAATGTTCTAAAACGCGGGACAATCCAGCAAAATGTGTACTTTGTGCTGGAAGCCACGCGGCAAACTACAAAGGCTGCTCCACATATAAAATGCTCCAGACAAAAATACGCCCAAATAATAATAATAATACATCCACAAATAATACGGGACTAACATCATTGCCAGTGCGACGAAACCTGACATTTGCTGAGAATGCATCGAGGCAGAAACAACATCAACAACAGTAACAACAAAACTTTTCACATCAACCTCCTCATCAACAACAACAGCAACCACAACATCGGCAGCAGCACCAACAACAGCGCCAGCAACATCACCAACACCAGGAACAGCAGCAACAACAACAACAGCAAAAAAATTGTAGTTATGTTCCTATTCCTCCCCCATTACCCTCATCCTCAGACCTAACAACTTAAATCATTCCTTCCACTCACAAAATGCCACCGAATCCCTTCAGTCAATAGTTATTACCCTTCAATGTAAATCATTTACCTTTAACGTTGCATCCGTTTATTGTCCTCCAAATAAAAAATTAACTCCCATACAATTTGATTCCTTCCTCAAATCAATTGGAAAATCTTTCATCGCGGGAGGAGATTATAATGCTAAGCACCCTAAATGGGGTTGCCGTGCTTCGAATTCCCGAGGAAAGATTCTCCAAGAACTCCTCTCCCATACCACTTTTGAGGTCCTATCTCCTCCCATGCCGACATATTGGCCGACCAGTGCCAGAAATCTTCCCGATATTCTAGACTATTTCATAACCACACCTATCCATTCCATTAATACTACCATAGATACACTCCTTGACCTAAATTCCGACCATTCCCCGGTTCTCCTAACACTAGACACTTCTCCTTCCTTAAAATCCTATCCTGCTAAACTTGTAAATGGGAAAGTTGATTGGGACATTTTTAGACAGAACTTAGACCAACAGATTCATTTACAATAAAGCCTTAAGAACATACAAGAAATAGACGATGCTGTAAACGACTTGACTGTTTGCATACAGAACTCAATCACTAACGCCCACATAACTCATAACAAACCAACTATACGAGAACATGACTATAATCTTCCGCAAAAAGTTCGCAGCTTGATAAGCGAGAAACATCGAGCCAGGGCCCAGTGGCAACGTTCAAGAATGCCAAATGAGAAGAAAAAACTGAACCAACAACAACGAGAACTGAAACAAGAAATAATTAATTATAACAACGAACGATTTACTGAATACACAGAATCACTGACAACTAATAAGTCACTCTGGACAGCTACCAGACGAATTCTCAAATACAAAACCGCTACACACCCGCTCCGGAAGTCCGACGGAACCTGGGCAAAAACGGACAAACAGAAAGCCGACATCTTTGGCAAACACTAAGAAAACATCTTTAAACCTCACGAAGATGTCCAAGACATTCTGCATGACGAACAAATATTCCGACAAATATCAACTCAGTTACCCTTAAGTCTACCTCCTAAGTTTTTCACTCCTTCCGAAGTTAAATTCACAATAGAACACCTTTTCAATAAAAAAGCCCCAGGATATGACCTAATAACTTCAGAAATCCTGAAGCAAATTTCCAAAAAAACCCTAGTCCTGATAACCTATATTTATAATAGTATCCTCCGCACATCATTTTTTCCTTCCCTGTGGAAGTTTTCCATAATTAATATGATCCCAAAACCCAATAAGCCCAAAAACCTCCCTGCCTCATATAGACCTATAAGCCTCCTTCCCATGTTATCAAAAATCCTAGAAAAATTAATCCTAAAACGCCTTTATCCCATTTTTGAATCCGAGGGTGTCATTCCTCAGCATCAGTTTGGATTTCGACCTGAGCATTCCACTATCCAGCAGTGTCATCGCGTAGTCGACTACATAGCGTGTTCGCTAGAGCGAAAGGAATACTGCCCAGGCGTGTTTCTTGACATTTCGCATGCTTTCGACCATGTATGGCACCCTGGATTGCTTTGGAAGTTGCAGCGAGTCCTACCCCTGGGTTATTTCCACATCCTTAAATCTTATCTCTCAGACCGATATTTTCAGGTATCTGAAAATATTGAGTACTCTGATATTTTTCCAATTTCAGCCGGTGTCGCTCAAGGAAGTATCCTAGGTCCTATCCTTTATAACATTTATACCCACGATATTCCTTGCCACAACAACATCCTAACCGCAACATATGCTGACGATAGAGCCATCCTGACACATCACAAAGATCCTTCCACAGCCATTAGTATCCTACAGAACCATATTCACTCCTTAGAAACTTGGTTCAAAAGGTGGAGAGTGAAGGTAAATGAGCAAAAATCTGCTCATGTAACTTTCACACTCTGCCGAGAACAAATTCCTGACATAACCCTAAACGGCAGTATTATTCCACAAAAAAATAGCGTACGTTACCTTGGACTTATATTCGACAAACGGTTAACCTGGAACCCTCATACGAAAACTAAAAGACGTGAACTTAACGGACGATACAAACAATTAATACGTCTCCTAGACAGTAAATCAAAACTTACAACAAGAAGTAAACTATTACTATACAATACGGTTCTGAAACCAATATGGACATATGGTCTAGAACTTTGTGGTTCGACTTAGCATTCCAACTCCCTTCCAATCCAATCCCTACAATCCCGAATCCTTCGTAAAATTGTCAATGCCCCTTTTTATGTACGAAACACTGTTATCCACCGTAACCTAAATGTTCCATTTGTTCGTGAACTGTGCATCTCCCGATATAAAAAATTCCATTCGCATCTATCCTTCCACCCTAATCCTTTAGGAAGGGAACTGTTCATTCCCACCCTTCCAGTATACACCCATCGACGTTTAAAACGGCGATGGCCGAGAGATTGTCTAAAATTCTAAAATAAAATTACCCTGTTCTTGAGGTAACATCGATGGGTGTTTTCCTCCACATGTCTTCATGTCCTTGTATATTCCCTTAAAAAATCTGCTTGTTACTAGCATAAGTAGTTGTAGATAACATTAAAAAAAAAAAAAAAAAAATGTAATGGACGCCAAGCCCTATGTATATATATATTTTCTGTAGTTATGCCCATTATTTTGTTAAGCCTTATAGATTATAACGGCTAACAATCTATTATAGATTGGATTTATTACCATTCTTATTATAATAATTATAATTGTTAAATTGACCTTTTTTTATATATCTAATTATTATTGTTATAATTTTTATTATTATAATTATTACTTTTATCTTTGTTGCTATTATTATTTCTTTTATTTATATTTATATTATTATAGATATTTTTTTTTATAGTATTATTTATCCTACAATTTAATAATGAAATCTGAATTATTGATATTGTGGCTTCAATCTCTATTACCAGTGTTACAGATTCTTGACATGTTTGGCATTAAAGCCGCATTAATGGTCGCTTGCAATTTGACAATTACGCCCGGGTTCAGTTTCGAGTTGCTGTTAATTTTCTTCACTAATTGAGTTGCACTTTTTCCTAAGTCTGTCATTTGGACTTTGTTCAATTCCAATATTATAACTGAAATCTTATTGCCAAAATGCTCTATACGAGAATAGCCTTGATTAATTTTTAATAAAAATTATTACTCTTTTAGATGATAAAATTTTATACTTTATTATGAATTTGTTTATTTATTTATTAATGTTTATTGTTTAATTTCTTTTTTTTATTACATTTGATTTTATTTTATAATGTTGAAAATGGCTTTATTTTATCTGACTAGCTTTACTTCTAGGTAAAGGTTATAAAGATTGATATATTCTTTGTCTTCGGTAGCCGACTAGTTTCAGTTGGGATGTGTTAAACTTGAGTGATAATATTAATTTAATAGTGAAATGTTCATTATCTGGCGATCAGTGTTATTATATATCAAATTTAATTAATTAAAGCATAGCATCTCTGTTATAAAATAAATAATATAAATACTACAAGTGAATGAATTTTAATTTATTCCCAAAGCAAAACAAAGAATGTTTTATTATTATAAATTATACTAATAAAACATTTATTATATGACTTTTTTCTCTCTTATAGGGTCCGTGATAGGATGGTATTAAGAAAGTGTCTTCTTATATACCCGGATAAAGCATGAGAACGGTTTTCGAGTTCCGTTGGAATGTATCCTTAAGCTATTGACATATTGTGGCAGCTGCACCTATTGTTTCTAGATGAATAGCTTAATTCCCTGAGATTTTTAGAGCTTGACCATAAATGAATTCAGCTGCAGAACAATTAAAGTAGTCTTTGACTGAGGTACGAAAACCCAACAATAACAATGGCAATTTATCTGTCCAGTTATTATTGTAATCATTATTTCTAAGCGCTGCTTTAAGCTGCCCGTGAAAACGTTCAACTAAGCCAGTGCTCTGGGGATAATATGCGCTTGTTCGTAGTCTGTGGGGCCCGATTGCCTTAGTAAGATAGTTGTTATTGTAAGGGAAACTCCAAAACGAGCAACCAAATTTTGAATAAAAATTCTAGCAATAGTTTGAGGCAGTACCTAATTGGTATTACTTCTGGTTATCTGCTATATCTGTCTACTATTGTCAGTCTATATACCTTACCATTTCTATAGGTAATGGCTCAACAATGTCCATATGTACATGCTTGAAACGTATTTTGGGTAAAGGGAAATTACCTAATTCCGACTTGGTGTGCCGAGTGACTTTATTCCTTTGGAAAATCATCACTATTTAGTCTACGCATTTGTTTCAGTGTTCATGCGAAGCCAATAATATTTTTCTGAGATAAGCTTTCGTGTTACTCTAATACCCGGTTGCAAAGGATTGTGTAATTTCTCATAAATTAATTTTCTTATAGATGAAGGAATAATTGAACGCATAATATTTGCCCTCGAATTGCACAAGATCTTGAAATCAGAGATCGGGAAAGTACACAATTTGAAATTATTGGTGCAATCACTTTCGAATAAATTTTGTATTTCTCTGACTTCATGCTGCAGGACAGAGACTTATTGTGGTTTTAAATAGAAAATATTTTTGTATTCTGATATCAAATTAGACTTCAAATACATGAGCTTTTGTACATTACTAATATCTTATTTTTGGACTATATATAATAGTATATTGAAGAATTAATGCCAATTAGAATAGGTAGGATGGAAGATGGGTATGGAAATGCTCAGTAATCTGATGGCCGTAATCATCTATGATATTGATTAGTAGCATTTATCTTAAATTTGTAAACGCATGCCAATTATTTATTTTTAAGGTCAGTATAACTCTTCAGCAGAATCCAACGGTGTTTCCACACGACTGTTACATATACTCCCCAAGCTTGCTTCCAAATAAAGTTGTCTTCCTTCAAACAATTACATTAGTGCAATTGACTTGGTACATTAAATTACGATTTGCAATCATTGACTGTAATGTGAATTATTAATGAACTTGCGTGACTGTAACTTTGAGCGTATCTTTAGTAACCCAAAAAGACCAGGCAAGTGTACTTCTGGTTCCTGACGCATTAATAAAAATAGCCTTGTTATCAAATGACGCTTATAGAGCGTATAATATTAAGATCATCGGTATGTTCCGACTCGACCAAGAATTCAACAAGAACTGCTAGACTTTCACTCTCGGAATCATACTGGTGACTTATTCCTGTGACACTTATGATAAATTTTATGAATTAACGCGTAATGAGCGTATATTTTGATGATCAGTCATGTGCCGAAACCTAATTAATTGTAAGGCTTTTAAGGTATACATTTCTCGGCATCGCAATGTTCCGACGGTACCAAGAAGTTAAGTATTTATGGCCACTTTTTTTTCTTCTAACATTTTAGCTAAATTTGTTTTATAATATATTGCAATTAATTATTTTGGCGCACCATGAACATTTTTTGTACTTTTTCCATTTATTCTATTCACTTTACTGTACAATTATTAAAGCATTACTTCTTATTTTATTTATTTTTATTCTTAGGCGTTCATTCACTCTGTTCTTCAATATTTAAAAAAATATTTTTTAATATAATTTTTATAACTTTGAAGGATAGCGACTTAACGGCTAAATATAATTTTGCAGATTAATTTAAAAAAAGTTATAATTTGTTTAGAAGTTATTCATAAGAAAAACAATATCAAAGGAAGAAGGGAAAATAATTATAATTACAATTAGACATTTACTGTAGAACTCCAAAACGAGCAACCAAATTTTGAATAAAAATTCTAGCAATAGTTTGAGGCAGTACCTAATTGGTATTACTTCTGGTTATCTGCTATATCTGTCTACTATTGTCAGTTTATATACCTTACCATTTCTATAGGTAATGGCTCAACAATGTCCATATGTACATGCTCGAAACGTATTTTGGGTAAAGGGAAATTACCTAATTCCGACTTGGTGTGCCGAGTGACTTTATTCCTTTGGAAAATCATCACTATTTAGTCTACGCATTTGTTTCAGTGTTCATGCGAAGCCAATAATATTTTTCTGAGATAAGCTATCGTGTTACTCTAATACCCGGTTGCAAAGGATTGTGTAATTTCTCATAAATTAATTTTCTTATAGATGAAGGAATAATTGAACGCATAATATTTGCCCTCGAATTGCACAAGATCTTGAAATCAGAGATCGGGAAAGTACACAATTTGAAATTATTGGTGCAATCACTTTCGAATAAATTTTGTATTTCTCTGACTTCATGCTGCAGGACAGAGACTTATTGTGGTTTTAAATAGAAAATATTTTTGTATTCTGATATCAAATTAGACTTCAAATACATGAGCTTTTGTACATTACTAATATCTTATTTTTGGACTATATATAATAGTATATTGAAGAATTAATGCCAATTAGAATAGGTAGGATGGAAGATGGGTATGGAAATGCTCAGTAATCTGATGGCCGTAATCATCTATGATATTGATTAGTAGCATTTATCTTAAATTTGTAAACGCATGCCAATTATTTATTTTTAAGGTCAGTATAACTCTTCAGCATAATCCAACGGTGTTTCCACACGACTGTTACATATACTCCCCAAGCTTGCTTCCAAATAAAGTTGTCTTCCTTCAAACAATTACATTAGTGCAATTGACTTGGTACATTAAATTACGATTTGCAATCATTGACTGTAATGTGAATTATTAATGAACTTGCGTGACTGTAACTTTGAGCGTATCTTTAGTAACCCAAAAAGACCAGGTAAGTGTACTTCTGGTTCCTGACGCATTAATAAAAATAGCCTTGTTATCAAATGACGCTTATAGAGCGTATAATATTAAGATCATCGGTATGTTCCGACTCGACCAAGAATTCAACAAGAACTGCTAGACTTTCACTCTCGGAATCATACTGGTGACTTATTCCTGTGACACTTATGATAAATTTTATGAATTAACGCGTAATGAGCGTATATTTTGATGATCAGTCATGTGCCGAAACCTAATTAATTGTAAGGCTTTTAAGGTATACATTTCTCGGCATCGCAATGTTCCGACGGTACCAAGAAGTTAAGTATTTATGGCCACTTTTTTTTCTTCTAACATTTTAGCTAAATTTGTTTTATAATATATTGCAATTAATTATTTTGGCGCACCATGAACATTTTTTGTACTTTTTCCATTTATTCTATTCACTTTACTGTACAATTATTAAAGCATTACTTCTTATTTTATTTATTTTTATTCTTAGGCGTTCATTCACTCTGTTCTTCAATATTTAAAAAAATATTTTTTAATATAATTTTTATAACTTTGAAGGATAGCGACTTAACGGCTAAATATAATTTTGCAGATTAATTTAAAAAAAGTTATAATTTGTTTAGAAGTTATTCATAAGAAAAACAATATCAAAGGAAGAAGGGAAAATAATTATAATTACAATTAGACATTTACTGTAGAACTCCAAAACGAGCAACCAAATTTTGAATAAAAATTCTAGCAATAGTTTGAGGCAGTACCTAATTGGTATTACTTCTGGTTATCTGCTATATCTGTCTACTATTGTCAGTCTATATACCTTACCATTTCTATAGGTAATGGCTCAACAATGTCCATATGTACATGCTCGAAACGTATTTTGGGTAAAGGGAAATTACCTAATTCCGACTTGGTGTGCCGAGTGACTTTATTCCTTTGGAAAATCATCACTATTTAGTCTACGCATTTGTTTCAGTGTTCATGCGAAGCCAATAATATTTTTCTGAGATAAGCTTTCGTGTTACTCTAATACCCGGTTGCAAAGGATTGTGTAATTTCTCATAAATTAATTTTCTTATAGATGAAGGAATAATTGAACGCATAATATTTGCCCTCGAATTGCACAAGATCTTGAAATCAGAGATCGGGAAAGTACACAATTTGAAATTATTGGTGCAATCACTTTCGAATAAATTTTGTATTTCTCTGACTTCATGCTGCAGGACAGAGACTTATTGTGGTTTTAAATAGAAAATATTTTTGTATTCTGATATCAAATTAGACTTCAAATACATGAGCTTTTGTACATTACTAATATCTTATTTTTGGACTATATATAATAGTATATTGAAGAATTAATGCCAATTAGAATAGGTAGGATGGAAGATGGGTATGGAAATGCTCAGTAATCTGATGGCCGTAATCATCTATGATATTGATTAGTAGCATTTATCTTAAATTTGTAAACGCATGCCAATTATTTATTTTTAAGGTCAGTATAACTCTTCAGCATAATCCAACGGTGTTTCCACACGACTGTTACATATACTCCCCAGGCTTGCTTCCAAATAAAGTTGTCTTCTTTCAAACAATTACATTAGTGCAATTGACTTGGTACATTAAATTACGATTTGCAATCATTGACTGTAATGTGAATTATTAATGAACTTGCGTGACTGTAACTTTGAGCGTATCTTTAGTAACCCAAAAAGACCAGGTAAGTGTACTTCTGGTTCCTGACGCATTAATAAAAATAGCTTTGTTATCAAATGACGCTTATAGAGCGTATAATATTAAGATCATCGGTATGTTCCGACTCGACCAAGAATTCAACAAGAACTGCTAGACTTTCACTCTCGGAATCATACTGGTGACTTATTCCTGTGACACTTATGATAAATTTTATGAATTAACGCGTAATGAGCGTATATTTTGATGATCAGTCATGTGCCGAAACCTAATTAATTGTAAGGCTTTTAAGGTATACATTTCTCGGAATCGCAATGTTCCGACGGTACCAAGAAGTTAAGTATTTATGGCCACTTTTTTTTCTTCTAACATTTTAGCTAAATTTGTTTTATAATATATTGCAATTAATTATTTTGGCGCACCATGAACATTTTTTGTACTTTTTCCATTTATTCTATTCACTTTACTGTACAATTATTAAAGCATTACTTCTTATTTTATTTATTTTTATTCTTAGGCGTTCATTCACTCTGTTCTTCAATATTTAAAAAAATATTTTTTAATATAATTTTTATAACTTTGAAGGATAGCGACTTAACGGCTAAATATAAAATGCATACAGTAAATATCTAATTGTAATTATAATTATTTTCCCTTCTTCCTTTGGTATTGTTTTTCTTATGAATAACTTCTAAACAAATTATACCGTTTTTTAAATTAATTTTGCAGATTAATTTAAAAAAAGTTATAATTTGTTTAGAAGTTATTCATAAGAAAAACAATATCAAAGGAAGAAGGGAAAATAATTATAATTACAATTAGACATTTACTGTAGAACTCCAAAACGAGCAACCAAATTTTGAATAAAAATTCTAGCAATAGTTTGAGGCAGTACCTAATTGGTATTACTTCTGGTTATCTGCTATATCTGTCTACTATTGTCAGTTTATATACCTTACCATTTCTATAGGTAATGGCTCAACAATGTCCATATGTACATGCTCTTTAGGTAAGTGTACGTAAAGAGCGTATCTTTAGTAACCCAAAAAGACCAGGTAAGTGTACTTCTGGTTCCTGACGCATTAATAAAAATAGCCTTGTTATCAAATGACGCTTATAGAGCGTATAATATTAAGATCATCGGTATGTTCCGACTCGACCAAGAATTCAACAAGAACTGCTATACTTTCACTCTCGGAATCATACTGGTGACTTATTCCTGTGACACTTATGATAAATTTTATGAATTAACGCGTAATGAGCGTATATTTTGATGATCAGTCATGTGCCGAAACCTAATTAATTGTAAGGCTTTTAAGGTATACATTTCTCGGCATCGCAATGTTCCGACGGTACCAAGAAGTTAAGTATTTATGGCCACTTTTTTTTCTTCTAACATTTTAGCTAAATTTGTTTTATAATATATTGCAATTAATTATTTTGGCGCACCATGAACATTTTTTGTACTTTTTCCATTTATTCTATTCACTTTACTGTACAATTATTAAAGCATTACTTCTTATTTTATTTATTTTTATTCTTAGGCGTTCATTCACTCTGTTCTTCAATATTTAAAAAAATATTTTTTAATATAATTTTTATAACTTTGAAGGATAGCGACTTAACGGCTAAATATAAAATGCATACAGTAAATATCTAATTGTAATTATAATTATTTTCCCTTCTTCCTTTGGTATTGTTTTTCTTATGAATAACTTCTAAATAAATTATACCTTTTTTAAATTAATTTTGCAGATTAATTTAAAAAAAGTTATAATTTGTTTAGAAGTTATTCATAAGAAAAACAATATCAAAGGAAGAAGGGAAAATAATTATAATTACAATTAGACATTTACTGTAGAACTCCAAAACGAGCAACCAAATTTTGAATAAAAATTCTAGCAATAGTTTGAGGCAGTACCTAATTGGTATTACTTCTGGTTATCTGCTATATCTGTCTACTATTGTCAGTTTATATACCTTACCATTTCTATAGGTAATGGCTCAACAATGTCCATATGTACATGCTCGAAACGTATTTTGGGTAAAGGGAAATTACCTAATTCCGACTTGGTGTGCCGAGTGACTTTATTCCTTTGGAAAATCATCACTATTTAGTCTACGCATTTGTTTCAGTGTTCATGCGAAGCCAATAATATTTTTCTGAGATAAGCTTTCGTGTTACTCTAATACCCGGTTGCAAAGGATTGTGTAATTTCTCATAAATTAATTTTCTTATAGATGAAGGAATAATTGAACGCATAATATTTGCCCTCGAATTGCACAAGATCTTGAAATCAGAGATCGGGAAAGTACACAATTTGAAATTATTGGTGCAATCACTTTCGAATAAATTTTGTATTTCTCTGACTTCATGCTGCAGGACAGAGACTTATTGTGGTTTTAAATAGAAAATATTTTTGTATTCTGATATCAAATTAGACTTCAAATACATGAGCTTTTGTACATTACTAATATCTTATTTTTGGACTATATATAATAGTATATTGAAGAATTAATGCCAATTAGAATAGGTAGGATGGAAGATGGGTATGGAAATGCTCAGTAATCTGATGGCCGTAATCATCTATGATATTGATTAGTAGCATTTATCTTAAATTTGTAAACGCATGCCAATTATTTATTTTTAAGGTCAGTATAACTCTTCAGCATAATCCAACGGTGTTTCCACACGACTGTTACATATACTCCCCAAGCTTGCTTCCAAATAAAGTTGTCTTCCTTCAAACAATTACATTAGTGCAATTGACTTGGTACATTAAATTACGATTTGCAATCATTGACTGTAATGTGAATTATTAATGAACTTGCGTGACTGTAACTTTGAGCGTATCTTTAGTAACCCAAAAAGACCAGGTAAGTGTACTTCTGGTTCCTGACGCATTAATAAAAATAGCCTTGTTATCAAATGACGCTTATAGAGCGTATAATATTAAGATCATCGGTATGTTCCGACTCGACCAAGAATTCAACAAGAACTGCTAGTCTTTCACTCTCGGAATCATACTGGTGACTTATTCCTGTGACACTTATGATAAATTTTATGAATTAACGCGTAATGAGCGTATATTTTGATGATCAGTCATGTGCCGAAACCTAATTAATTGTAAGGCTTTTAAGGTATACATTTCTCGGCATCGCAATGTTCCGACGGTACCAAGAAGTTAAGTATTTATGGCCACTTTTTTTTCTTCTAACATTTTAGCTAAATTTGTTTTATAATATATTGCAATTAATTATTTTGGCGCACCATGAATATTTTTTGTACTTTTTCCATTTATTCTATTCACTTTACTGTACAATTATTAAAGCATTACTTCTTATTTTATTTATTTTTATTCTTAGGCGTTCATTCACTCTGTTCTTCAATATTTAAAAAAATATTTTTTAATATAATTTTTATAACTTTGAAGGATAGCGACTTAACGGCTAAATATAATTTTGCAGATTAATTTAAAAAAAGTTATAATTTGTTTAGAAGTTATTCATAAGAAAAACAATATCAAAGGAAGAAGGGAAAATAATTATAATTACAATTAGACATTTACTGTAGAACTCCAAAACGAGCAACCAAATTTTGAATAAAAATTCTAGCAATAGTTTGAGGCAGTACCTAATTGGTATTACTTCTGGTTATCTGCTATATCTGTCTACTATTGTCAGTTTATATACCTTACCATTTCTATAGGTAATGGCTCAACAATGTCCATATGTAGATGCTCGAAACGTATTTTGGGTAAAGGGAAATTACCTAATTCCGACTTGGTGTGCCGAGTGACTTTATTCCTTTGGAAAATCATCACTATTTAGTCTACGCATTTGTTTCAGTGTTCATGCGAAGCCAATAATATTTTTCTGAGATAAGCTTTCGTGTTACTCTAAAACCCGGTTGCAAAGGATTGTGTAATTTCTCATAAATTAATTTTCTTATAGATGAAGGAATAATTGAACGCATAATATTTGCCCTCGAATTGCACAAGATCTTGAAATCAGAGATCGGTAAAGTACACAATTTGAAATTATTGGTGCAATCACTTTCGAATAAATTTTGTATTTCTCTGACTTCATGCTGCAGGACAGAGACTTATTGTGGTTTTAAATAGAAAATATTTTTGTATTCTGATATCAAATTAGACTTCAAATACATGAGCTTTTGTACATTACTAATATCTTATTTTTGGACTATATATAATAGTATATTGAAGAATTAATGCCAATTAGAATAGGTAGGATGGAAGATGGGTATGGAAATGCTCAGTAATCTGATGGCCGTAATCATCTATGATATTGATTAGTAGCATTTATCTTAAATTTGTAAACGCATGCCAATTATTTATTTTTAAGGTCAGTATAACTCTTCAGCATAATCCAACGGTGTTTCCACACGACTGTTACATATACTCCCCAAGCTTGCTTCCAAATAAAGTTGTCTTCCTTCAAACAATTACATTAGTGCAATTGACTTGGTACATTAAATTACGATTTGCAATCATTGACTGTAATGTGAATTATTAATGAACTTGCGTGACTGTAACTTTGAGCGTATCTTTAGTAACCCAAAAAGACCAGGTAAGTGTACTTCTGGTTCCTGACGCATTAATAAAAATAGCCTTGTTATCAAATGACGCTTATAGAGCGTATAATATTAAGATCATCGGTATGTTCCGACTCGACCAAGAATTCAAAAAGAACTGCTAGACTTTCACTCTCGGAGTCATACTGGTGACTTATTCCTGTGACACTTATGATAAATTTTATGAATTAACGCGTAATGAGCGTATATTTTGATGATCAGTCATGTGCCGAAACCTAATTAATTGTAAGGCTTTTAAGGTATAAATTTCTCGGCATCGCAATGTTCCAACGGTACCAAGAAGTTAAGTATTTATGGCCACTTTTTTTTCTTCTAACATTTTAGCTAAATTTGTTTTATAATATATTGCAATTAATTATTTTGGCGCACCATGAACATTTTTTGTAGTTTTTCCGTTTATTCTATTCACTTTACTGTACAATTATTAAATCATTACCTCTTATTTTATTTATTTTTATTCTTAGGCGTTCATTCACTCTGTTCTTTAATATTTAAAAAAATATTTTTTAATATAATTTTTATAACTTTGAAGGATAGTGACTTACGGGCTAAATATAAAATGCATACAGTAAATGTCTAATTGTAATTATAATTATTTTCCCTTCTTCCTTTGATATTGTTTTTCTTATGAATAACTTCTAAACAAATTATAACTTTTTTTAAATTAATTTTGCAGAGAATTTTATTTCAAATATTTTTTTTGATTGATTGAATAACAAATTAAAAAAAAAATTGTTGAACTAATAAAACAAATTTTCTGACGAGTCTGTATGGTGCAAGATTGAAATTTTTCTGTAATTGTTATAGTTGTTGTTACAAACGATATAGATATAGTGTATCCAGTAGTACGTGAATCCCGTGTTTACTATATTTTCATAATAAAATTCTCCATGAAAACAATAATTTTTTTTAAAAAGCATATACAATATATTAAATTGGTAATTATTATGTGGTAACAAAATTCTAAAGTTCGTTTGTTAAATCGTGAAAATATAAAATTTCGGAATAACACAAAGACTGAACGACCCCAAAAACAACAAATTTTGTGAATTACTAATAAAGACATAATCGGTCCGTAGCTGAAACACAATTCCGATGGCAATGACAAACAAGATATAGTTGTTACTGTCAAATTTTTTTCAAACTTCAGTATGTTATGTGAATGTACTATAAGCTGTATTCCATTGGACCAATTTTGCTACTGAGCAGTAGTTCTAGCTGTCATCATCTACTCTACCTCGAACAAATCAGTACATTGCCATAGTATTGTGCATACAATTAACGGTAGGATATTTTAGTTCCCAAAATGAAAATAGATGGCTTAGCGGGTTCGTTGGTTATGTTGAAGAGTCATATTTTTGTCAGCATTTTTTATGTGTGAATAAACTCAGTTTTTATTGCTTATGTGTGAGTAAACTCAGTATTGTTGTTGACTATTTTGAGTTTATATTTTACTGCTATCAGTAAATTTTGCGTTCCGTTGGGAATCTACTGGTCAGTAGCAAAATTGGTCCAATGGAATACAGCCATAGATTATAGAAGAACTGGATAGGCCTCTACACAAAAATTCTATCCAAATTTTGTTGTCAGTACATTCGTAGAACGCACAAACATACAAAATAACAGAAACGGCGTAAATCAGTGGGGGCGAATTTTATTTATTTATTATATATTTTCATTTTATTTATTTTACTAAAATAGAAATATAAAGTGGAAGAGCATATAAAAATATAAATTACAAGTTATTTGATTATATCAAAACAATTATGTGCACAAATAAAAATCCATTCCAAAAATGCAAAATGAATTAAATGAAAGAATGTGATATTAGGTTAAAATAAAAACCACACCGTAACTTAGTAAATATAGATTTTAATGTTAAACAAGTATTTGTAGATATTGGAAACTTCTCAATCAACCAAAAACTACTGTGCAGAATAAATCGAATTTTTTCATAAACAAGCCTTGCTATGTCTGTCAGCTGTCAAAATACCTATGACTATGTGGAAAATACAATTAATTCCTCTGTTAAGAAAAAACGAAATTACTTTCTTGACAATCCAATAACATAATTATGTGTTTGTGAATTGAAATGGTTATTTAAATAGGTATTGTGTATTTAAATTAAATTAAAAATGAAAGCATTAATTCCTAATAATATATAATTTAATCGTATACAACATTATAGCAAATGCTTTAAAACTAAATTACAGTCCTTACATAATTAATAACTAATATTCAAAAAAAATTTAAAACATTATTATTTTGTAAATGCATTACAATATTGTCTAATAGAGCAAGCGAAAGCACAAATACCAGCAAATTTATTTAAATAATAAGCCTACCGAATATAAAATTACTTACATGCGTTGGATTAAATTTTTCCTTTTCTGCAGATGAGTCCATGCCCTCACAGTATGTGCTGCTATGAGTAACCTAAAAAATAAAAATAAGTCAAAATTATATATCAACCGTTCTTTTTAAAAGAAACTATGGAGCGAGCACACAATGTCGTGATTCCAGCGATTACCCGATGCTGCTGCCAAAATTCACTCTTTCCTCAACCATTTATTTTGTGGAAACCTGTAATGTTACATTTACTTTTCCAATTAAGAATTAACAGAAATAAAAGTATTTTCTGCACGATTAAAAAAAATTCGTTCCCTTAAATTTTCTTACACACACTTAACGTACTAAACTATTTTCTGGTAAACACTGAACTGTCAACATCACATTTGTTTACATTTATTGAATAACGAACTTCTCACTTTTTAATCACTTTTTGGACTTAATATATCATTAAAAGCCATTTAGGCACATCATAAACTAAATTTTTGTTATTTTCTATAGAAAGTATTACGAAAAAGAAAGAAATAAAATCCCGACTCCGTCATTCCGTTAAACAACCCGCAACCCTTTACAAAACACTACATATTCTGAAATAAAAACCTCCTATTAAGTGTTATGAACGATATAATTATTTATATAAATGGTTACTTTTTCGTACATACTTAGAAAAAGATAAAAAATATACTTTCACTTGCACTTTCCGATAAGCGCCAAAACAACAACTTGAAAAATGACAAGAGTTTGCAAGCATTTCGGTATGCTACCACTTTCATGGAGAAAGCCGTTTTTTAAAAATTTGACTTTGAAAGTCTAGAAAATTGAGGCGCTTGATATTAAATTAATATTTACAAAATAAATAATAAACCTAAAATACAATTCCATTTAATATAAAAAAATTGTAGAAAAAATAAAAATTGCCTATCGTTGTGTTTAAATTGTATTTTTTTTGCAATTAGTGAATTAAAATGAATATAAATTATGATTTTGCAATTCAATAAATTAATATTACGAAAACTAGATGTCAGTGGGTGTCATGTCTACATAAAAAAATCCACACAAAAGTATGCAAGCATTATGATTTCTCGCCGCATCTGCAATAATTAAGCCAGAAAATTGCGTATACACAAACGGAAATCTGACGTACGGACCTATCCAGGTATTCTTTAATCTGAACAATGTACTATATTCTGACGATGGTAGACAATGACAAACGATTTGATCATCAAATTATCGCAAGTTTATAATTTTGTCATTACCGTTGTAGTATTGCTACTCATTTCAGTGTTTTGTAACGTGGCAGATTCGTTAAAATTGAAATCAGCAGTAAAAAACGTAGTACGACTTAAGGCTGAGGCTCAAATTACGTCGTGTGAAGCAGACATAAGGCTAAGGCTCGAATTGTTTATTAAAAAAATAATTAAATTGATTTAAAAGTAAAAAATATATGCTGCAGTGAGACAATTACGGGCTCAAATGATAATATTAACGCTAAAAGTGAATGAACAACGAAAAAAAATACAAAAAGAAAATGTATGAATTAACATCGGATAAGGTTATCTGTATTTTTAATGAAATTCTTTAATTTTCTATTGAGAATTATAGCAAGATTAAATTTTTTCTAAAAATAGTTGAAGATGCAGACTCATTGGGTAGTAGAAATTATAGCTAACTAACACATTATTGGTTAGCGGAGATGACGAACCCAAATTTAATTGGAGTAGCTAGAAATATTACACCTGAATTCTCACAGCATCATAGGAATTTGACAACATTTGTAGAAACACTCCAGCAACAATTTTGACCATAGTTTATAGAGTATATAACATTTTACAGATTAAATAAAAAAAATCTAATAATAGAGTAATAATTCTGCATCAAAAGTTAATAATGATTAAGCGATAAGTTTAATCCTATGCAACAAATTTTAATTATAAAATTTGCTATAGCAGCCATTGTCGCTTATTTCAACAGCTTTTAATTGCCCATAAATAAAAACATTATTTTCACTCTGCAGCCTTTTTATATAAATAGCTTAAATACAACGATACCAATATTTCGTTTGCTTAAGAGCCAATAAAACAAAAGTCGAAACGTCAAACTACACCATGAACAGTTGTATATCAGGGGTAAGTATTCTACACAGTATCTCTGCGAACATGGTTTCGCAATTTGCGTGTCGATGACCCATTATAAAAAGCATCAGAAAATTGGGTTATTACACCTATCAGTCATATGATTTTTTTCTGCATTGCATAAAATATAAAATATAAAATATAAAATATAAAATATAAAATATAAAATATAAAATATAAAATATAAAATATAAAATATAAAATATAAAATATAAAATATAAAATATAAAAATATAAAATATAAATATAAAATATAAAATATAAAATATAAAATATAAAATATAAAATATAAAATATAAAATATAAAATATAAAATATAAAATATAAAATATAAAATATAAAATATAAAATATAAAATATAAAATATAAAATATAAAATATAAAATATAAAATATAAAATATAAAATATAAAATATAAAATATAAAATATAAAATATAAAATTATAAAATATAAAATATAAAATATAAAATATAAAATATAAAATATAAAATATAAAATATAAAATATAAAATATAAAATATAAAATATAAAATATAAAATATAAAATATAAAATATAAAATATAAAATATAAAATATAAAATATAAAATATAAAATATAAAATATAAAATATAAAATATAAAATATAAAATATAAAATATAAAATATAAAATATAAAATATAAAATATAAAATATAAAATATAAAATATAAAATATAAAATATAAAATATAAAAATATAAAATATAAAATATAAAATATAAAATATAAAATATAAAATATAAAATATAAAATATAAAATATAAAATATAAAATATAAAATATAAAATATAAAATATAAAATATAAAATATAAAATATAAAATATAAAATATAAAATATAAAATATAAAATATAAAATATAAAATATAAAATATAAAATATAAAATATAAAATATAAAATATAAAATATAAAATATAAAATATAAAATATAAAATATAAAATATAAAATATAAAATATAAAATATAAAATATAAAATATAAAATATAAAATATAAAATATAAAATATAAAATATAAAATATAAAATATAAAATATAAAATATAAAATATAAAATATAAAATATAAAATATAAAATATAAAATATAAAATATAAAATATAAAAAATAAAATATAAAATATAAAATATAAAATATAAAATATAAAATATAAAATATAAAATATAAAATATAAAATATAAAATATAAAATATAAAATATAAAATATATATAAAATATAAAATATAAAATATAAATATAAAATATAAAATATAAAATATAAAACATAAAATATAAAATATAAAACATAAAATATAAAATATAAAATATAAAATATAAAATATAAAATATAAAATATAAAATATAAAATATAAAATATAAAATATAAAATATAAAATATAAAATATAAAATATAAAATATAAAATATAAAATATAAAATATAAAATATAAAATATAAAATATAAAATATAAAATATAAAATATAAAATATAAAATATAAAATATAAAATAATAAAATATAAAATATTAAAATATAAAATATAAAATATAAAATATAAAATATAAAAATATAAAATATAAAATATAAAATATAAAATATAAAATATAAAATATAAAATATAAAATATAAAATATAAAATATAAAATATAAAATATAAAATATAAAATATAAAATATAAAATATAAAATATAAAATATAAAATATAAAATATAAAATATAAAATATAAAATGTAAAATGTAAAATATAAAATATAAATAATAAAATATAAAATATAAAATATAAATAATAAAATACAAAATATAAAATATAAAATATAAAATATAAAATATAAAATATAAAATATAAAATATAAAATATAAAATATAAAATATAAAATATATAAATATAAAATATAAAATATAAAATATAAAATATAAAATATAAAATATAATATATAAAATATTAAATATAAAATATCAAATATCAAATATAAAATATAAAATATAAAATATAAAATACAAAATGTAAAATGTAAAATATAAAATATAAATAATAAAATATAAAATAAAATATAAATAATAAAATACAAAATATAAAATATAAAATATAAAATATAAAATATAAAATATAAAATATAAAATATAAAATATAAAATATAAAATATAAAATATAATATATAAAATATAAAATATAAAATATAAAATATAAAATATAAAATATAATATATAAAATATTAAATATAAAATATCAAATATCAAATATAAAATATAAAATATAAAATATAAAATATAAAATATAAAATGTAAAATGTAAAATATAAAATATAAATAATAAAATATAAAATATAAAATATAAATAATAAAATACAAAATATAAAATATAAAATATAAAATATAAAATATAAAATATAAAATATAAAATATAAAATATAAAATATAATATATAAATATATAAAATATAAAATATAAAATATAAAATATAAAATATAAAATATAAAATATAAAATATAAAATATAAAATATAAAATATAAAATATAAAATATAAAATATAAAATATAAAATATAAAATATAAAATATAAAATATAAAATATAAAATATAAAATATAAAATATAAAATATAAAATATAAAATATAAAATATAAAATATAAAATATAAATATAAAATATAAAATATAAAATATAAAATATAAAATATAAAATATAAAATATAAAATATAAAATATAAAATATAAAATATAAAATATAAAATATAAAATATAAAATATAAAATATAAAATATAAAATATAAAATATAAAATATAAAATATAAAATATAAAATATAAAATATAAAATATAAAATATAAATATAAAATATAAAATATAAAATATAAAATATAAAATATAAAATATAAAATATAAAATATAAATATAAAATATAAAATATAAAATATAAAATATAAAATATAAAATATAAAATATAAAATATAAAATATAAAATATAAAATATAAAATATAAAATATAAAATATAAAATATAAAATATAAAATATAAAATATAAAATATAAAATATAAAATATAAAATATAAAATATAAAATATAAAATATAAAATATAAAATATAAAATATAAAATATAAAATATAAAATATAAAATATAAAATATAAAATATAAAATATAAAATATAAAATATAAAATATAAAATATAAAATATAAAATATAAAATATAAAATATAAAATATAAATATAAAATATAAAATATAAAATATAAAATATAAAATATAAAATATAAAATATAAAATATAAAATATAAAATATAAAATATAAAATATAAAATATAAAATATAAAATATAAAATATAAAATATAAAATATAAAATATAAAATATAAAATATAAAATATAAAATATAAAATATAAAATATAAATATAAAATATAAAATATAAAAATATAAATATAAAATATAAAATATAAAATATAAAATATAAAATATAAAATATAAAATATAAAATATAAAATATAAAATATAAAATATAAAATATAAAATATAAAATATAAAATATAAAATATAAAATATAAAATATAAAATATAAAATATAAAATATAAAATATAAAATATAAAATATAAAATATAAAATATAAAATATAAATATAAAATATAAAATATAAAAATATAAAATATAAAATATAAAATATAAAATATAAAATATAAAATATAAAATATAAAATATAAAATATAAAATATAAAATATAAAATATAAAATATAAAATATAAAATATAAAATATAAAATATAAAATATAAAATATAAAATATAAATATAAAATATAAAATATAAAATATAAAATATAAAATATAAAATATAAAATATAAAATATAAAATATAAAATATAAAATATAAAATATAAAATATAAAATATAAAATATAAAATATAAAATATAAATATAAAATATAAAATATAAAATATAAAATATAAATATAAAATATAAAATATAAAATATAAAATATAAAATATAAAATATAAAATATAAAATATAAAATATAAAATATAAAATATAAAATATAAAATATAAAATATAAATATAAAATATAAAATATAAAATATAAAATATAAAATATAAAATATAAAATATAAAATATAAAATATAAAATATAAAATATAAAATATAAATATAAAATATAAAATATAAAATATAAAATATAAAATATAAAATATAAAATATAAAATATAAAATATAAAATATAAAATATAAAAATATAAAATATAAAATATAAAATATAAAATATAAAATATAAAATATAAAATATAAAATATAAAATATAAAATATAAAATATAAAATATAAAATATAAAATATAAAATATAAAATATAAATATAAAATATAAAATATAAAATATAAAATATAAAAATATAAAATATAAAATATAAAATATAAAATATAAAATATAAAATTAAAATATAAAATATAAAATATAAAATATAAAATATAAAATATAAAATATAAAAATATAAAATATAAAATATAAAATATAAAATATAAAATATAAAATATAAAATATAAAATATAAAATATAAAATATAAAATATAAAATATAAAATATAAAATATAAAATATAAAATATAAAATATAAAATATAAATATAAAATATAAAATATAAAATATAAAATATAAAATATAAAATATAAAATATAAAATATAAAATATAAAATATAAAATATAAAATATAAAATATAAAATATAAAATATAAAATATAAAATATAAAATATTAAAATATAAAATATAAAATATAAAATATAAAATATAAAATATAAAATATAAAATATAAAATATAAAATATAAAATATAAAATATAAAATATAAAACATAAAATATAAAATATAAAATATAAAATATAAAATATAAAATATAAAATATAAAATATAAAATATAAAATATAAAATATAAAATATAAAATATAAAATATAAAATATAAAATATAAAATATAAAATATAAAATATAAAATATAAAATATAAAATATAAAATATAAAATATAAAATATAAAATATAAAATATAAAATATAAAATATAAAATATAAAATATAAAATATAAAATATAAAATATAAATATAAAATATAAAATATAAAATATAAAATATAAAATATAAAATATAAAATATAAAATATAAAATATAAAATATAAAATATAAAATATAAAATATAAAATATAAAATATAAAATATAAAATATAAAATATAAAATATAAAATATAAAATATAAAATATAAAATATAAAATATAAAATATAAAATATAAAATATAAAATATAAAATATAAAATATAAAATATAAAATATAAAATATAAAATATAAAATATAAAATATAAAATATAAATATAAAATATAAAATATAAAATATAAAATATAAAATATAAAATATAAAATATAAAATATAAAATATAAAATATAAAATATAAAATATAAAATATAAAATATAAAATATAAAATATAAAATATAAAATATAATATATAAAATATAAAATATAAAATATAAAATATAAAATATAAAATATAAAATATAAAATATAAAATATAAAATATAAAATATAAAATATAAAATATAAAATATAAAATATAAAATATAAAATATAAAATATAAAATATAAAATATAAAATATAAAATATAAAATATAAAATATAAAATATAAAATATAAAATATAAAATATAAAATATAAAATATAAAATATAAAATATAAAATATAAAATATAAAATATAAAATATAAAATATAAAATATAAAATTTAAAATATAATAAAAATATAAACTATGAAATATATATAATAAAATATAAAATATAAAACATAAAAATATAAAATATAAAACATAAAATATAAAATATAAAATATAAAATATAAAATATAAAATATAAAATATAAAATATAAAATATAAAATATAAAATATAAAATATAAAATATAAAATATAAAATATAAAATATAAAATATAAAATATAAATATAAAATATAAAATATAAAATATAAAATATAAAATATAAAATATAAAATATAAAATATAAAATATAAAATATAAAATATAAAATATAAAATATAAAATATAAAATATAAAATATAAAATATAAAATATAAAATATAAAATATAAAATATAAAATATAAAATATAAAATATAAAATATAAAATATAAAATATAAAATATAAAATATAAAATATAAAATATAAAATATAAAATATAAAATATAAAATGTAAAAGGTAAAATATAAAATATAAATAATAAAATATAAAATATAAAATATAAATAATAAAATACAAAATATAAAATATAAAATATAAAATATAAAATATAAAATATAAAATATAAAATATAAAATATAAAATATAAAATATAAAATATAAAATATATAAATATAAAATATAAAATATAAAATATAAAATATAAAATATAATATATAAAATATTAAATATAAAATATCAAATATCAAATATAAAATATAAAATATAAAATATAAAATATAAAATATAAAATGTAAAATGTAAAATATAAAATATAAATAATAAAATATAAAATATAAAATATAAATAATAAAATACAAAATATAAAATATAAAATATAAAATATAAAATATAAAATATAAAATATAAAATATAATATATAAAATATAAAATATAAAAATAATATAAAATATAAAATATAAAATATAAATATAAAATATAAAATATAAAATATAAAATAAAAAATATAAAATATAAATATAAAATATAAAATATAAAATATAAAATATAAAATATAAAATATAAAATATAAAATATAAAATATAAAATATAAAATATAAAATATAAAATATAAAATATAAAATATAAAATATAAAATATAAAATATAAAATATAAAATATAAAATATAAAATATAAAATATAAAATATAAAATATAAAATATAAAATATAAAATATAAATATAAAATATAAAATATAAAATATAAAATATAAAATATAAAATATAAAATATAAAATATAAAATATAAAATATAAAATATAAAATATAAAATATAAAATATAAAATATAAAATATAAAATATAAAATATAAAATATAAAATATAAAATATAAAATATAAAATATAAAATATAAAATATAAAATATAAAATATAAAATATAAAAATATAAAATATAAAATATAAAATATAAAATATAAAATATAAAATATAAAATATAAAATATAAAATATAAAATATAAAATATAAAATATAAAATATAAAATATAAAATATAAAATATAAAATATAAAATATAAAATATAAAATATAAAATATAAAATATAAATATAATAAAATATAAAATATAAAATATAAAAATATAAAATATAAAATATAAAATATAAAATATAAAATATAAAATATAAAATATAAAATATAAAATATAAAATATAAAATATAAAATATAAAATATAAAATATAAAATATAAAATATAAAATATAAAATATAAAATATAAAATATAAAATATAAAATATAAAATATAAAATATAAAATATAAAATATAAATATAAAATATAAAATATAAAATATAAAATATAAAATATAAAATATAAAATATAAAATATAAAATATAAAATATAAAATATAAAATATAAATATAAAATATAAAATATAAAATATAAAATATAAAATATAAAATATAAAATATAAAATATAAAATATAAAATATAAAATATAAAATATAAAATATAAAATATAAAATATAAAATATAAAATATAAAATATAAAATATAAAATATAAAATATAAAATATAAAATATAATTAAAATATAAAATATAAAATATAAAATATAAAATATAAAATATAAAATATAAAATATAAAATATAAAATATAAAAATATAAAATATAAAATATAAAATATAAAATATAAAATATAAAATATAAAATATAAAATATAAAATATAAAATATAAAATATAAAATATAAAATATAAAATATAAAATATAAAATATAAAATATAAAATATAAAATATAAAATATAAAATATAAAATATAAAATATAAAATATAAAATATAAAATATAAAATATAAAATATAAAATATAAATATAAAATATAAAATATAAAATATAAAATATAAAATATAAAATATAAAATATAAAATATAAAATATAAAATATAAAATATAAAATATAAAATATAAAATATAAAATATAAATATAAAATATAAAATATAAAATATAAAATATAAAATATAAAATATAAAATATAAAATATAAAATATAAAATATAAAATATAAAATATAAAATATAAAATATAAAATATAAAATATAAAATATAAAATATAAAATATAAAATATAAAATATAAAATGTAAAATGTAAAATATAAAATATAAATAATAAAATATAAAATATAAAATATAAATAATAAAATACAAAATATAAAATATAAAATATAAAATATAAAATATAAAATATAAAATATAAAATATGAAATATAAAATATAAAATATAAAATATAAAATATAAAATAAAAAATATAAAATATAAAATATAAAATATAAAATATAAAATATAAAATATAAATATAAAATATAATATATAAAATATTAAATATAAAATATAAAATATAAAATATAAAATATAAAATATAAAATATAAAATATAAAATATAAAATACAAAATGTAAAATGTAAAATATAAAATATAAATAATAAAATATAAAATATAAAATATAAATAATAAAATACAAAATATAAAATATAAAATATAAAATATAAAATATAAAATATAAAATATAAAATATAAAATATAAAATATAAAATATAAAATATAAAATATAATATATAAAATATAAAATATAAAATATAAAATATAAAATATAAAATATAAAATATAAAATATAAAATATAAAATATAAAATATAAAATATAAAATATAAAATATAAAATATAAAATATAAAATATAAAATATAAAATATAAAATATAAAATATAAAATATAAAATATAAATATAAAATATAAAATATAATATATAAAATATAAAATATAAAATATAAAATATAAAATATAAAATATAAAATATAAAATATAAATATAAAATATAAATATAAAATATAAAATTATAAAATATAAAATATAAAATATAAAATATAAAATATAAAATATAAAATATAAAATATAAAATATAAATATAAAATATAAAATATAAAATATAAAAATATAAAATATAAAATATAAAATATAAAATATAAAATATAAAATATAAAATATAAAATATAAAATATAAAATTATAAAATATAAAATATAAAATATAAAATATAAATATAAAATATAAAATATAAAATATAAAATATAAAATATAAAATATAAAATATAAAATATAAAATATAAAATATAAAATATAAAATATAAAATATAAAATATAAAATATAAAATATAAAATATAAAATATAAAATATAAAATATAAAATATAAAATATAAAATATAAAATATAAAATATAAAATATAAAATATAAAATATAAAATATAAAATATAAAATATAAAATATAAAATATAAAATATAAAATATAAAATATAAAATATAAAATATAAAATATAAAATATAAAATATAAAATATAAAATATAAAATATAAAATATAAAATATAAAATATAAAATATAAAATATAAAATATAAAATATAAAATATAAAATATAAAATATAAAATATAAAATATAAAATATAAAATATAAAATATAAAATATAAAATATAAAATATAAAATATAAATATAAAATATAAAATATAAAATATAAAATATAAAAATATAAATATAAAATATAAAATATAAAATATAAAATATAAAATATAAAATATAAAATATAAAATATAAAATATAAAATATAAAATATAAAATATAAAATATAAAATATAAAATATAAAATATAAAATATAAAATATAAAATATAAAATATAAAATATAAAATATAAATATAAAATATAAAAATAAATAAAATATAAAATATAAAATATAAAATATAAAATATAAAATATAAAATATAAAATATAAAATATAAAATATAAAATATAAAATATAAAATATAAAATATAAAATATAAAATATAAAATATAAAATATAAAATATAAAATATAAAATATAAAAATATAAAATATAAAATATAAATATAAAATATAAAATATAAAATATAAAATATAAAATATAAAATATAAAATATAAAATATAAAATATAAATATAAAATATAAAATATAAAATATAAAATATAAAATATAAAATATAAAATATAAAATATAAAATATAAAATATAAAATATAAAATATAAAAATATAAAATATAAAATATAAAATATAAAATATAAAATATAAAATATAAAATATAAAATATAAAATATAAAATATAAAATATAAAATATAAAATATAAAATATAAAATATAAAATATAAAATATAAAATATAAAATATAAAATATAAAATATAAAATATAAAATATAAAATATAAAATATAAAATATAAAATATAAAATATAAAATATAAAATATAAAATATAAAATATAAAATATAAAATATAAAATATAAAATATAAAATATAAAATATAAATATAAAATATAAAATATAAAATATAAAATATAAAATATAAAATATAAAATATAAATATAAAATATAAAATATAAAATATAAAATATAAAATATAAAATATAAAATATAAAATATAAAATATAAAATATAAAATATAAAATATAAAATATAAAAAATATAAAATATAAAATATAAAATATAAAATATAAAATATAAAATATAAAATATAAAATATAAAATATAAAATATAAAATATAAAATATAAAATATAAAATATAAAATATAAAATATAAAATATAAAATATAAAATATAAAATATAAAATATAAAATATAAAATATAAATATAAAATATAAAATATAAAATATAAAATATAAAATATAAAATATAAAATATAAAATATAAAATATAAAATATAAATATATAAAATATAAAATGTAAAATGTAAAATATAAAATATAAATAATAAAATATAAAATATAAAATATAAATAATAAAATACAAAATATAAAATATAAAATATAAAATATAAAATATAAAATATAAAATATAAAATATAAAATATAAAATATAAAATATAAAATATAAAATATAAAATATAATATATAAAATATTAATATAAAATATCAAATATCAAATATAAAATATAAAATATAAAATATAAAATATAAATTGTAAAATGTAAAATATAAAATATAAATAATAAAATATAAAATATAAAATATAAATAATAAAATACGAAATATAAAATATAAAATATAAAATATAAAATATAAAATATAAAATATAAAATATAAAATATAAAATATAAAATATAAAATATAATATATAAAATATAAAATATAAAATATAAAATATAAAATATAAAATATAAAATATAAAATATAAAATATAAAATATAAATAAAAAATATAAAATATAAAATATAAAATATAAAATATAAAATATAAAATATAAAATATAAAATATAAAATATAAAATATAAAATATAAAATATAAAATATAAAATATAAAATATAAAATATAAAATATAAAATATAAAATATAAAATATAAAATATAAAATATAAAATATAAAATATAAAATATAAAATATAAAATATAAAATATAAAATATAAATATATAAAATATAAAATATAAAATATAAAATATAAAATATAAAATATAAAATATAAAATATAAAATATAAAATATAAATTATAAAATATAAAATATAAAATATAAAATATAAAATATAAAATATAAAATATAAAATATAAAATATAAAATATTAAAATATAAAATATAAAATATAAAATATAAAAATATAAAATATAAAATATAAAATATAAAATATAAATATAAAATATAAAATATAAAATATAAAATATAAAATATAAAATATAAAATATAAAATATAAAATATAAAATATAAAATATAAAATATAAAATATAAAATATAAAATATAAAATATAAAATATAAAATATAAAATATAAAATATAAAATATAAATATAAAATATAAAATATAAAATATAAAATATAAAATATAAAATATAAAATATAAAATATAAAATATAAAATATAAAATATAAAATATAAAATATAAAAATATAAAATATAAAATATAAAATATAAAATATAAAAAATATAAAATATAAAATATAAAATATAAAATATAAAATATAAAATATAAAATATAAAATATAAAATATAAAATATAAAATATAAAATATAAAATATAAAATATAAAATATAAAATATAAATATAAAATATAAAATATAAAATATAAAATATAAAATATAAAATATAAAATATAAAATATAAAATATAAAATATAAAATATAAAATATAAAATATAAAATATAAAATATAAAATATAAAATATAAAATATAAAATATAAAATATAAAATATAAAATATAAAATATAAAATATAAAATATAAAATATAAAATATAAAATATAAATATAAAATATAAAATATAAAATATAAAATATAAAATATAAAATATTAAAATATAAAATATAAAATATAAATATAAATATAAAATATAAAATATAAAATATAAAATATAAATATAAAATATAAAATATAAAATATAAAATATAAAATATAAAATATAAAATATAAAATATAAAATATAAAATATAAAATATAAAATATAAAATATAAAATATAAAATATAAAATATAAAATATAAAATATAAATATAAAATATAAAATTATAAAAATATAAATATAAAATATAAAATATAAAATATAAATATAAAATATAAAATATAAAATATAAAATATAAAATATAAAATATAAAATATAAAATATAAAATATAAAATATAAAATATAAAATATAAAATATAAAATATAAAATATAAAATATAAAATATAAAATATAAAATATAAAATATAAAATATAAAATATAAAATATAAAATATAAAATATAAAATATAAAATATAAAATATAAAATATAAAATATAAAATATAATATAAAATATAAAATATAAAATATAAAATATAAAATATAAATATAAAATATAAAATATAAAAAATATAAAATATAAAATATAAATATAAAATATAAAATATAAAATATAAAATATAAAATATAAAATATAAAATATAAAATATAAAATATAAAATATAAAATATAAAATATAAAATATAAAATATAAAATATAAAATATAAAATATAAAATGTAAAATGTAAAATATAAAATATAAATAATAAAATATAAAATATAAAATATAAATAATAAAATACAAAATATAAAATATAAAATATAAAATATAAAATATAAAATATGAAATATAAAATATAAAATATAAAATATAAATATAAAATATAAAATATAAAATATAAAATATAAAATATAAAATATAAAATATAAAATATAAAATATAAAATATAAAATATAAAATATAATATATAAAATATTAAATATAAAATATAAAATATAAAATATAAAATATAAAAATATAAAATATAAAATATAAAATACAAAATGTAAAATGTAAAATATAAAATATAAATAATAAAATATAAAATATAAAATATAAATAATAAAATACAAAATATAAAATATAAAATATAAAATATAAAATATAAAATATAAAATATAAAATATAAAATATAAAATATAAAATATAAAATATAATATATAAAATATAAAATATAAAATATAAAATATAAAATATAAAATATAAAATATAAAATATAAAATATAAAATATAAAATATAAAATATAAAATATAAAATATAAAATATAAAATATAAAATATAAAATATAAAATATAAAATATAAAATATAAAATATAAAATATAAAATATAAAATATAAAATATAAAATATAAAATATAAAATATAAAATATAAAATATAAAATATAAAATATAAAATATAAAATATAAAATATAAAATATAAAATATAAAATATAAAATATAAAATATAAAATATAAAATATAAAATATAAAATATAAAATATAAAATATAAAATGTAAAATATAAAATATAAAATATAAAATATAAAATATAAAATATAAAATATAAAATATAAAATATAAAATATAAAATATAAAATATAAAATATAAAATATAAAATATAAAATATAAAATATAAAATATAAAATATAAAATATAAAATATAAAATATAAAATATAAAATATAAAATATAAAAATATAAAATATAAAATATAAAATATAAAAAATATAAATATAAAATATAAAATATAAAATATAAAATATAAAATATAAAATATAAAATATAAAATATAAAATATAAAATATAAAATATAAAATATAAAATATAAAATATAAATATAAAATATAAAATATAAAATATAAAATATAAAATATAAAATATAAAATATAAAATATAAAATATAAAATATAAAATATAAAATATAAAATATAAAATATAAAATATAAAATATAAAATATAAAATATAAAATATAAATATAAAATATAAAATATAAAATATAAAATATAAAATATAAAATATAAAATATAAAATATAAAATATAAAATATAAAATATAAAATATAAATATAAAATATAAAATATAAATATTAAATATAAAATATAAAATATAAAATATAAAATATAAAATATAAAATATAAATATAAAATATAAAATATAAAATATAAAATATAAAATATAAAATATAAAATATAAAATATAAAATATAAAATATAAAATATAAAATATAAATATAAAATATAAAATATAAAATATAAAATATAAAATATAAAATATAAAATATAAAATATAAATATAAAATATAAAATATAAAATATAAAATATAAAATATAAAATATAAAATATAAATATAAAATATAAAATATAAAATATAAAATATAAAATATAAAATATAAAATATAAAATATAAAATATAAAATATAAAATATAAAATATAAAATATAAAATATAAAATATAAAATATAAAATATAAATATAAAATATAAAATATAAAATATAAAATATAAAAATATAAAATATTAAATATAAATATAAAATATAAAATATAAAATATAAAATATAAAATATAAAATATAAAATATAAAATATAAAATATAAAATATAAAATATAAAATATAAAATATAAAATATAAAATATAAAATATAAAATATAAAATATAAATATAAAATATAAAATATAAAATATAAAATATAAAATATAAAATATAAAATATAAAATATAAAATATAAAATATAAAATATAAAATATAAAATATAAAATATAAAATATAAAATATAAATATAAAATATAAAATTTAAAATATAAAATATAAAATATAAAATATAAAAATATAAATATAAAATATAAAATATAAAATATAAAATATAAAATATAAAATATAAAATATAAAATATAAAATATAAAATATAAATATAAAATATAAAATATAAAATATAAAATATAAAATATAAAATATAAAATATAAAATATAAAATATAAAATATAAATATAAAATATAAAAATATAAAATATAAAATATAAAATATAAAATATAAAATATAAAATATAAATATAAAATATAAAATATAAAATATAAAATATAAAATATAAAATATAAAATATAAAATATAAAATATAAAATATAAAATATAAAATATAAAATATAAAATATAAAATATAAAATATAAAATATAAAATATAAAATATAAATATAAAATATAAAATATAAAATATAAAATATAAAATATAAAATATAAAATATAAAATATAAAATATAAAATATAAAATATAAAATATAAAAATATAAAATATAAAATATAAAATATAAAATATAAAATATAAAATATAAAATATAAAATATAAAATATAAAATATAAAATATAAAATATAAATATATAAAATATAAAATATAAAATATAAAATATAAAATATAAAATATAAAATATAAAATGTAAAATAGTAAAATATAAAATATAAATAATAAAATATAAAATATAAAATATAAATAATAAAATACAAATATAAAATATAAAATATAAAATATAAAATATAAAATATAAAATATAAATATAAAAAATATAAAATATAAAAATATAAAATATAAAATATAAAATATAAAATATAAAATATAAAATATAAAATATAAAATATAAAATATAAAATATAAAATATAAAATATAAAATATAAAATATAAATATAAAATATAAAATATAAAATATAAAATATAAAATATAAATATAAATATAATATATAAAATATTAAATATAAAATATCAAATATCAAATATCAAATATAAAATATAAAATATAAAATATAAAATATAAAATATAAAATATAAAATATAAAATATAAAATATAAAATATAAAATATAAAATATAAAAATATAAAATATAAAATATAAAATATAAAATATAAAATATAAAATATAAAATATAAAATATAAAATATAAAATATAAAATATAAAATATAAAATATAAATAT